>NIRI02000061.1:16730-205921 GCA_003604175.2 Clonorchis sinensis
GGAAAACCCTATAGTTCCAGCGAAAATAATTTTGGTGTGCTTCTAGTGAGCGGCTTCAGTTTTTCGGCTCGGTACACAGGATTGATGNCAAAAGAGAAGTAGCGATTCTGAATAGTAGTATGTGGTATTGCTATTCATTTTGGTAGCATTTGGTACTGGTACCCACGGTAGTAAAAGCAAGTGTTCAACACGCTGAACCACCTCTTTTAGGTGCCGACAGGGTATCTCGGACATCAGTCTGAGTGAGCTGAGTGGTCAACCATCCTGTTTGGTTTCGAAGTACTCGTTACTTTCGCTAGCGAAAAGGACGATTCAGCTGTTACCTTCAACCACCACACAGGAGAACTGTGGGGCTCATATATGAGGATTGTGGCAAGTCTTGTAGATCGACAGCTTGCTTGGTAGCCCGCTGTTGAGTCCTTGTCCACGAAAGTGTTGGCACGATTGTTAACGCACCGACTGGTCTCCTGTTTCCGATAAAAATTGGTCTGGGTCAACACTACCGACACTCAGGTCCCATGCAACGCAATGCGGATGAGCTTGACCGAGTGAAGAATTCCTGTGCCGGCTAGTCCCAACATGAGTCACAGTCAATGTTTCGCCAGGTGGACTAGTTATATGTCTTTTGACGTGCAAACTGTGCTGTTAGTGGGAGTGCAGCAATGCCTAATTGGTTATCAGTATCATCAAGAGGTTACGTGTGCTGAGCTGGCAAGCACAGCTGAACAAAGTGTCATCTAGTGGATCTGTCCAAATCATCGACCAAACAGCTCTATATTCGTCAGACTCTGAGAACTATAGCTTCTGGTTCAAACAAAGCGTGAATCGCACCATGTCACACATGGAATCCAAATCTGACAGTTCACTGCATAGTGTAGACCTGGAATTTTCTAGACTGTTGCAATACGACATCGTGACACCAGAGCAAGTCCTATTGTTTCTAGACCGCCAAGCACCCAAGACATTTCCAGACACGTGGAAACTTGTCTTCCGAAGTAGTTCTAAGCAGGCCAATCTTTTATCGACCAACCAAAAACGGATCCCCCGAGCCGAATTTGTCACCATCCAGACACCATACCACCCAAGACGGAAAGATGCAGCGTCTGCTATGCTTCGTGGGTCTTGGAAGGAACTATGCAAAAGTTCTCTCTGTTCCAAAACATGTCGATAGCCGGCCAACTCGTCCAGCGCTGTCATTCGACCCGAGTTTGGTCGAACCAATTGCAGACGGGGAAGTTGGCCGTAGGATCTGTTTGTCGGACAACTAATCCCCAGGTTTGAGCAACCTCACACTCGGAATGCTTTTCTGGTTCAAAGCCAACTCCCCTGCTTGGTATTTCGGCTTACAAATATCTGGACGTTTTCTTCCGTATGCGCGTGGTGTCCGTACTACGCCAGCTCAAAAGGTCAATTTCGACCTCATCAGACCACCTGAAACCGAACTGCTTTTCACCCAATCTTGATTGATGCTTTCATAAAGCACTTGCCGATCGCTGCAGCCGTAGGTTGCAAATATTCTCACTCCAGTTCGTATTTCTACATCAAAACTGTTGTTAGAAAGCCACCTCTGTTTTACACACCCTGCTTCGTCCTGCCTGCACCACTCAATCAGACGGACAGAGGGCTTTCGTCTACACATTGCCGAGTAAAACGCTATGTGTTTAATAATCCTGCATTTGGTAGGGCTGTTCGGGATTTTGGCCTCCCATTTCGAGTTCAGGGTGCGTGCGTGAACACCGAAGAAGAAATGGGGCACAACAGTTTTGCTGGTCGCTTTACCACTCTCTATAATGGATGGTTTGTGGTTTCAGAATGCGTGCTTCCTTGGGTATTTATCCGCGGTATACAGTTCCGGTGCAACCTACTTAGGACAAGAGTTAGGAGCGCCTGGCGTGATCTTGGTGACCAGACGAACTTCTGTCGTGGACAAAGTGGGGAAAATGTAGCCAACGGAGGGGTCCCGCTGGATCGTGCATGACGTTGAGTTTGCTCGTCACAATTGGGCTGCAAGAGAACTTGCAAAACGTCTTCGTCGTCGGGATACACCATCTTCTCTTTGAGTGTTCACTCTTGCCGTTGGTTTTCACACATGACCTTGTATGATCGCAACCTTGCGAATCGTGTGCGAGTCTTGACTGTGCTAGTGTTTACTGCACCTTGAACTGATTGTCCTCTCTTTCTTTGTTGGTCTTTACAAATGTGTTTCCACACCATTCACACATACGTTGGAGATCATTCCACCTGACTGAAAAGTATTGACGGCGTGTCTTCGAATGAAACGTTTCTCTCATTTTTCGAATTTTCCACTGTTCATCCTTCCACAACTATCTCCCCATCTGTTTTTGTTTTTAGGATCATGCTCTTAAAAACAACAACAAATAGTAATAACAAGTAAGTACGTAAGTTTTATCCTTATGGCCTAATTACAGAGGAAGGTAAGAAGTTGTGAAGTTTGTCGTGCGGTCTGGACGGGATATCTTTTCAGCGGTGGCTATATTCGAATACACCCGACCAAGTACCAACAACTTTTAAGCGTAGAAAACTATTTTATACACAAACTGTACCATTTCCAGAGGAGCAAAAGTGGTTTGAGCCACCTTCCGTAAGGAACCAGGATCTTCGTACTGGTCAAACACTTTTGGACTCCAGTTCATGAGAGGACAACGATCCAGTCAAAATGGGTGGCTCAGTTTGCAGAAGAAGTGATCCGATGAGATCCAGTCAAAATGGGTGGCTCAGTTTGCCAGGCCACCACGACGCAGAAGAAGTGATCCGATGGAAATTGTCAAAAAAGAACAATGAGGGATTGACGATACAAGTCATGCGCTCGCGCAAAGGGTGACGAATTTCAACCGTAATAAATAACCGTGGTTTCCGGTAACTTGTACTTATCAATGAAGCTCGAATCCTCCCTGAATAGACAAAGAGGATAACATTCCAGCTGCTGATGATGATTATATCATTCGAGTCAATCCGACAGACTGGAAATACAAGTTAGTAGCTGAATATTCTTAGATGAGCTGAATAGTATTTGTGGGAAATTAACCGTAATTCATAGTTTGTGATGCATCATGCGCCATCTCCACCAAATTACACTAATAAGCGAGAAATAGAAAAACTGTTTTTGGAATTGACCACTGCCACCAAGGTATTTTAAAGAAGAACAACCTGAAACTGGAGTACATGGTCCATCCCATGCTGCGCAACGTCTGTCCATGTATTGAACGCGCCCGATATGTAAGCCCGATCCGGATACGTTAGTTACGCTGCACACGAATCGAATTCGTTGATGATGGGCGCTGTCAACAATTGGTTGTAATCCTCCATTCTTTTGATTTGCCAGTGGTTCTAGCCACTCTGTCCACTGCGTGAAGACGGTAGAGTCTGTGAAATGAATGGATCGGTCTGGAAAATCGCATCATTGAATGGGGGTATCTTATTGATTGGGTAATCATAAATTCACCTAGATTGCGGACGAAATTCCACCATAAACATTCGATCGGAAATAAACTACAACTTTATTTAGTTTTCAAAGGAATCTTCCACAGATCCTTCGTCACCACATGCAATTTGACCGTAATATCTCTTATTCTATTCTGGAGTGATGACACCCACTTTCGAAATCAAACGTGGTTCTGTGTACTGTGGGATGATCATCACTCAATTTGTAGCTAATGGCTAGGCCAGCTTCAGGAAATTTCGCACGCAGATGGCGGCCATGTTAATCTTTGTGAATGATGGTCTAAAATATCACCACTAGTAGTCTGTGCTACTTGACTGAACAAATTACAGTAAATTACTACTTTGTGGAAGAAGGAGTACTATAGGGAAGGCTGTTTTCGCAGACTGGTTAGATTTGAGCTGACTAACGAGGGGTGATTTAGGTTAGCAACTCCTTTTCCGGGGCTACTTGTGGGGAAATTATTCAGGACACTGTGCATGCAACAAAAGCGCGCTTGTCACTCCTTTGCACCAGTGGTAGTTTTCTTATTCGAAATCAGGACGCCGGACTCAGCTTGTTTGGATCCTGGGTTTCAAATACGTCTTCTTTTTGAAATCAGACATCAATCTTCCTAAACGTCCCGATTTTTCCTCAGAATAAGGTCTATCCGCTACATGAGTTTAGCGAAAAATCGCTTATTAAGTGACATGCAACAACAGGCGGCAAGTCGAGTTCTCTCATGCATGCCCTCCTTTGTGTATCTACGTTTCCGTATCCAGTCAATCGGACCTCTGACTATCTGAAACGCTGCTTATCCAAATCATATTTGTGCCCGAATTTATCCGTTAAGTACACCATACGTTACGTTCTGTTCGGGTCATGCTTTTCCAATCTCATGGTAACTGTACCCACCAGTTATCAAGCCGCTTGGGTTGTTTTTGTGTAACAAATAAGCAACGAACGAAGTGATATGTACACATCATATAAATATCTTGATGCCCCATGTACATCGGAGCAAATCATCGGGCTATTGAACCAGGTGAACTAATGTTCTATAGCTGTATATCCATCCGATTGGCACGAGACTGGGTGGCGGCTGTCGCCTTGGCTACGAAGACCCTCTGTAGCTTTCGCTGCTGTCGAGCTTTGAACGGCTTTTTTATGCCGGCCCACCCAATGAAACTAACATAGTCTTTTGTTAACTAAATCGCCGGGACCCTCAGGGCCAGGGCTTGTGATTTCAGCGTAGCAGCTGAGCGATGCGTTGACGGAAAGATGAAAAAGACCGTTGAGGGCACACAAGACGGTCAAGTCAGAAGCGCAACTAACTCTCCATCGCGGCTCAGAAGCAGCCAACCCTACCAGAGCAATGTGCGAGCACTTCAGCCAAGACGACTACTTATTTATTAACTGTAGGGCCTGAATGTCGACCATCCGTGCGCCAACGACAAACCAGCGAACCTCAAGCAGTCACTGTAACCATAGCAAGCAAAAAGCATAAAAATTGTTAGCTACGCAATGCAAAGTCGACTGAACTAAAATTCTGTCCGACGGTATAGCTGTAGCTGCATATTTCATATTCGCCTAGTAGACTAATCGTCCCAACCATTTCGAATGGTCCAGAAGTTTTCATGGTTCTCCATTATCACCAATGACGATAATATGATATATCATCACTGAATTCGAAAATGTAGACAGTGAACACTTAATTCATGCGATGTAAGATTCTTTCAACTGCTCATAGGGCGCGTATTTGTTTACTCCAAAATCGTGGTGCAATAGAAGCTATTTATTGCTCCTTGTGTAAAAATATAGTGGGTGTGACATGGTGTTGTATTTCCTTTTTTCCATGACCTTGTACTCAAAGCATGTTTTGAAACACTTTCACGAAGCAGTGGACAAAGTTACTCTTCATCCACCGGTAACTGCTATGTACTGATATGGTTTGTTGGAGACAGTTTACTAGTCCACATAGCGAACAACACAAGGTTTATTTTGGTTGTTAGTGGTGTGGTTATATTTCTTCCTTCTGGTTAGAATCTTGAGAATAAAACGGAGCTTTGTACTTAATCATGAGGCTTCCATATTTCTTCAAATAAGCAAATAAGCCACTCCAATATGTCGAGATCGGTCCTTGGTTGGCGCGTATAAAGGAAGTGTGACAGAACAAGAAGCGTATTGTAATGAACGTTCCGTTGAATAGGCCATTCCTTAAATCCTTGCTAATAGATCACCGTACTAAAGGATTGTAGTATGTTGGTCTGCGCAGTAGAGAGAACTCCTAATAACTACCGATAAGCGATTAAAGGATGTGTTGGCAATGGCGGTAATAAAAGGTTATCACTAAAACGTCTCAGCACATTTTAATCTTAGACTGGAAAAAAATAACAGGTTATTTTATAACCTACAAAGGCTAGCACCTAGAATTTCACCACAAAAGTGAGGTTTACAGCTGGGATCTTTTCTAGGTGACGGGGTATTTCTTCTTCTATCAGCCGTGGCTTTCACAAGAGAGTGACTTGGGGTGCCAGGTAACATGCCATTTGGCAGAAAAGTGTCCAGGTGGTGACTGGTGGTGGTAGGCTTCTACATCCAGCTAGGCTGATTCCACCCCATGGTGGCAAATCAAGCCAATGTTTCCGATATTTTGCTCACACAGCGTTAGTGGTAAAGGACTCACTTAGCTCTGGTGTTTGATTTTGTATTACCTAACTAAAGTAACTCAGGCGGGAAAAATTTCAGAGGTATTGAATCACACTTTAAACCCGTTTCAACCTTCTTGCTGATATTCACATATTCATTGCCCAGTGATGACTGATTTCTGCATCAGAGTCATACAACAACTTCCTGATATTTATGGTGTTTTTTCAGTAGATTAACAGGAATCTAACGAGCATCAGCACGAAGTACAGCAGTACTGCAGCTCCGCGGTTCTGTCATCTCCCTGACTTTGTCTGTGAGGTGAAGTACAGTACTCAGCCTTTAGTGATGGGCAAGTAGCAGAAGACGAGAAAAAGCTCTCTGTAGCCTGAACTTTGTTTGGTTTAGCTGGTTCCGTGTGGCTGAAGATATACTCCCTCACAGAATGGTGACAGTACGCATCCCTAAGCACCAGAAAGAGCACTTGTTCATCTGTTCAGCTCATCCGTTGTCTCATGGAAGCGGTTGCCTCGTACTAACTAGTTTGAGCTACTCTGTGTTTGCTGATAAACCATATTTTATCAGTGGGTTATAGACAAAAACTGATTCACTTACAAGTTAGCAAGTCGGAAGCAATTACGGACACAACAGGCAAAAACAGCGGCCATCTGAAAACTCAGGTTTTTTAAAAGAGTTTCTCATTCATCGTTCATGATGTCTCCAATTCTTATGAGTTATTCAAAATTAAGCTAGGTGTAGCTCAGAAATGCTCCAGTTAAACCTCATAAGTAGCAACTATTACTATTTTCAAGACAGAATTTTATTAATAAGTGATTTCTGAAGCTATTTTGGAAGGAGCGTCGTGTAAATCCAGCGAACTATATCCGCAGTCGAAGCACGAGGGGCATATCCGATTTAGGCTATCGAGTGCTTCATGAGACTGTACTAGACCCGAGCAATTCCGGATCAATAATCCTGTGGATTTTCCATGGGGCAAGAAATTTTGCATTTTTCTGAAATTACGCGTTTTGTGGATTCAAACGGTGCAGCACTGCCAAAAGACAAAACACATAGGAACAAATTCGTCTGTCTCAAGATTGCTTCCTGAGGATGATACAATAAACTGTCCACTTTTTACCGATCAACATACGCCTCAGAAGTCGACGAGCTACTGGATATGGTGAAAATAAAATGACAGTCAATAGTCGTTAGTTTAAAGTAATTAGAACAGCAAAAGACTTGGTACCGTGCAGTTTTTTACAAGGACACCGAGGTTCTCTTTGGTTGGTTGAGGTGAGGGAGTTGAGACTGACCAAGAGGTCTCAACATTATATGCCTTTTGATATTGACGTGTTATATATTTTTCAGTCGCCTGCTTAGACCTTTCGCTGATAGCTGGTACAAACTGAACTGAAGCTCATCACTGGGTGGCGGTTTATGACAAGACAAGAATTTCCCTCATTCGTCATCACGGGCTACTCTCTTTATTTTGAACCAAATTCAAATGCGGATGGCTAAACCTGACCTCGATATCGTTGTTTCCTTCCAATGCAAGATGTCATTTCACATTCTGTAGCTGCTTAAAGAAAAACGTTTCCGACATATTTCCAACTGTGATTCGAATTCCAAATGGGCCAGCTCGTGTTTGTGACCAGCTCTGTTAAAGCTTGGTCATCTGCTGTAATTGGCAGTTCTCAATAGATGACCAGTACAATTTTAACTGGATAGAGTTAGTCTGGCTGATTGCTGATCCATTATCTATCAGCGTGTGGGATCCCTACCTTGAAGTCGGATGCATCTGCTTGAAAACCATATATCTGACTGGGACCTACAATGTTTGTCACGATAAGCTTTTCCGGGGATAAAACAAAAAAAAGTTGTTCAATAGACTGTTGGCTACACTCCGGTTGCCGGATAATACTAAAACTGGGACCTCCGTTAAAACTGACGCGCAGTTACCCAAAAGCACCAGTTTTTCTGGTGAAAATCGCCAAACTCGTGAGTACAACAAATACTGAAGCATCAAAAGAGGTATCTTTAGAAAGGAATTACAAATTGATATTGCTTGACGGCATAAAACTCACGAAATGCGGAAATCTCTATTATTCTGGCTCAAGGCATTTGCAACGCTACGATGTCTCGAGATAACCTGAATTGATTCCAATAGAACTTCGTACAAGAGAATTTATATGTTCAGATCCGACGCTAGGGTGGTGAGAAAACGTCCAAGCGACACTAGTGAATGGTACGTAACATGGAAGATTTACTGCCAGATTCAAGGAGCGTTCTAACGTACCAAATCCTAGCAGATATTTGTCTAACGGTATTGAAAATTTCGGCTACAAATAATAGACCGATGACGAAGTAGTATAGGGAAGACAGTTATCCGATGTGAGCATGAATTTTAGTGGAAATTTGAGGCAGTTTATTCCCGTTTAATTACTTGCTATTTGTCTGAAGGTGTCTTTAACCTTTGCACAAACAAGCACTACCTGCAAGGTTGACGGAAATTTGCAAAGTAGGTAACATCACCGTGGAAAGTAGTTTCATCCACCCATCCCATGGAAGACTATTCCCCTACTTGTTATTTTTGTAGTAAAGTCACGAAACCATTATCTTTCATAAACATAACACCAGTAGAGCTACATCCGCGCCACAATATCCGAAACACATTGTCTTACTAAAGGCTACTGGGTGATCAGATTACCGTGCTTACGACATTATAGGCAAAGAGTACGTGGTAAAAGACCTCTTGCGATTATTCGTTTATTGGAATAAGCTCGAGTCAGCTTCTTTCACAAGATACTCAAGCTTTAGTATACTGGAACATTTGATGCAAGCAACCTGTACAGTCCTACTGACAAATAGGTTCAAGACTGGCGACCATATTAATCCACATATTTTATCCTCTATCGCACAAAAAGGTCGGTCTGCTTAGATTAATCCACATATTTTATCCTCTATCGCACGAAAAGGTCGGTCTGTTCAGATAAACTGTACAAGTGAAAATGGCTATGTTATCACTTAGAAAAAATTCTGCTTGTATAAAGGAATGCATCAATGGACTATTGGACATCTAATGAGAAGTATACCAACTTGTGGAGTGAATGAACTGCATTAGTACGAAGGATTGCGGAGCGTGTTTTCCTTCGTCTCTTGCCGACCAAACTGTTTTGCACCTTTATGCCATTTTTAATCACGCAGTTGATACACTTGTAGTCCAGGCTCGCACACTGCTTAGAAGTGCACACACATATTTAAACCATTGGCGGAGTGTTTGCAATGAGTGAATGGAAGCAAAACGGATGTGCGGAACTACCTGGGCAACTACTGTTCATACACAGTTCATTCTCCGTCGCGCCTGGCCCAACAGTAATGCAATCGTGGCTGCCCGCAGCTGTCAAATGTCGACCCGGTGCATCACAAATTCTTGATCGTGTTTGTACACCAAGACCACAGTTAGTTGAGCATTGGCTCCACTCACTCCAGGAGTATGACAAATCTGTAGTGTTTGCTTCACCCAAGCTTTGTTTATTCGCGTCAGTGTCTGCAGAATAAAAAAAATTAGACATTTATGAGTTGAGGGCAAAACCAAGCCGGTAACAACGCTATTTCACGAAGAATTTCAATTAAGAGTCGACTGCTTATCAGCGTAGACTGAATGCGTGAATCAGCAGTTGCATAAAGTTGTTCGACTGAATTCCGAAGTTCTGCTTTTTTTCAACAGTGCACTTTGTAAGTAGTGATCAGCCATTAATAGTCCGGACAGGCGATTAGACACGTGGTTACACCTAAGATAGTTAACAGGTCGTCTTTCAGTTCACTGGGATGATGACAGCACTCACGTGTGAGTATGTCTGCCTGACCGGACGTGACTACGCACCACCGGCGTGCACAGGTGCAAAAACCTGGAGTTCGAAGCCACACGGTTGAGGATAAGCACTGCGGCTGAGTTTTGTGCGAGAAATCACTCTTGTGCTTCGCCCCTCCTGTATAGACCAGCCACACTAATCGCGCCAAGACGGCATGAGAATCAAACATAATGATGAGATGGATTCCACGGATCCCAAAACAACACACAACTGGTCCATCGATCACAACTCCATTAACTGTCATGCAGCAGTTTAGAGTTATTGGGGTCTTATGCTCACAACATGTAGTTAACCCTACCTATATAAGCGGGACCTGAAAAACGCTTGCGTCCTCTGAAGCTTCAGTAAAACTTTCGGTTGAAGTTATTTAGTAAATCTGAAATCGACATTCCATTGAGCACTGTGAATAGACCTTCAGTGCCGACGAACTAAGGATTACTCCATTAGACCTTTATGATAATAAGTTTCGCAAGTAATAAGCATAAGCAGCTTCAAGTAGAGCTTGCAGGGCGCTGCTTTGTTCCTTTTGCAAAAGCACAAGCTTGCAAACTGTATACGGGAATCTTTGTTAGCAGTGTCTCCTTTTGCTTGCCAGAGATAACGGAATCAGTTTCACTATGAAAATACTAGTACATGAGAACCGATAATTAACCCCTAAAATCGAACCAAACCATGCTTCGGCAAATTATAAGTCATAACATTACAAATTAATAATGGTTAGCACAATTTTAGGATATCAGGACTACTGCGTTCCACATAGATGAAGTCTGCTGCAGATCGATTTCAGTTGAGCTATTTTCCTCTTATGTACTGTGCATTTTCTCCATGTTTTGTATAGTGACGTTCCGTTCTATTACTCTTAAATGGTGAACCTACACGCAGTAGTCCCTATAAAGCAGAAATCTGTCACCATAGCTAACGACAATCATTGCTGCATATCTCTTGCTTTGATGTACCTTAACGTTGACCACTAAGGAGGAAACTTTTGGGGTAATAAAATACGAAAAATTTTATCGAGACCGTCCATCGTTCTCGCATTTCTTCGCTCCGTGTCAGAGTAAAATCTCTAATGAGGTGTATTTCTAAAACCGCTGAGACCGATCTTTTCAAGATCCGATGGCAGCTTTCTTGAGAGAATCTTTAAACAGCCCTGCCGAATTCAGGTGTTCATTGACCATGTAAAATTTGCAGTCGAAAAGGACAGAACTGCTTGACAACATGGGATAAGATTTAAAGTGACGACATTGTTAGGGAACAAAGTGTTCGTCGTTCATCACTGTGAAGAAGGCGTTTTTTCTTCCAAAATAAAGTTCGCCGCTCACCAACTCTAAGTCCCATCATTTGCGTTTTGTCTTCAACTCCCTCCTCAGTTTCTGATTCTTTCCTGGCCCGCTTTGGGTTTCGAATCCGAACTTCAAACTGATTACCCCAATTGTCATACGTCTTTGTGAACAGACAACGATCACAGTAGGCAAGTAAGGATTATGATGGACACATACGAAAGTAATTCCGTCTAAACTAACTGTACAAGCGATAGTAAGATAGGATTTCAATAGTTCTCAAAACTTGGTGGACGGCTCACTGTCATCACAAGCTGGATGCACATTGCAGTATTTAAATTGCATTTGTGTACGCGGCACACTGTCGTCGACCTCTCCGCCAATAACATTCGAGATATTCGATTTACAAGTTAGCAGGGATGTCGTGTGATCCAGGTGCGAAATTTCCATTGGACCAGGACTGTCGCATATCCTCGTCCGGGATTGTATACCGTAACCACATAAGGATTGACACGAAGACCATGGAGACCAAGGAGACCAGGATGGAAGAACTGTATTGAGAAGGTTATAAATGTCAAAAGCATAACTATTGTTTGTAGCTGGGTGTTTAAATCCACATAGTATCCGACTGATAATTTTTCGGTTGTGGTGTGATTTAAGCCGACTACCTATAGAGACTCAAGTGCAGTGAGCAACTCCATGTTAATAAGGTCGATAGTAGAGGGAAGGTGATCCTAAGCAACTACAAATATATTGGGAGAGTTAAGTTTTTTAGACACCGATCACAATTCGAAAGTCATTATTTTATACATCACATAAACACGAGCAAACGCATCTACATGCGTCTGGATAACTTAGGTATAACTTGTCATTCGTCTTGCCTACGGAGAGAGTAAGAATTCCAATGACCGACCTTGTCAACTACAGTAACATATGTATGGTGCCTGTTGGGGTAGATGATATAGAATTACGATAAACTTGATCATTTTTGGGGCAAGTCTGGTGGCTGTCCAAGGTTGTTTTGAGGATAAAAAACACTTAATCAATGACTGGAGACACATCGCTAGGGAGGTTCGCTTCAGCCAATAATGGATATGAAATCTCAGGTCTTTGGCCTAGGATCGACAGCTATCCTTTGGCAGTGATGGCCTAAAGTTATTCCTCGCTGATGCACTGGCTAAAGAAAACTTTGGCCAACTTGCTTACCTAGCAGTCTAGAGGCTAACGCAGATGCTTTTTGTGATTATGATGATGGTAATGGTGGTGGTGATAAGTGTATTGATGATCATGGTCATCATATTTCAGTTCACGTGGCGTCCGATAATAACGACTCTAAGGGTTGTCAATAGGCAGTCAAACTGGTGCAGCTTTAAATAGTTTGAAGGTGTCTCGAAAACACATTTTGTAGCTTTCCAGCAGTGACCCCTTAGTGCGTCAATCAATGGAGTGATTAAATTCCAAAAAATAACTAGTTCTTTGATCTTTTTTTGTTTTTTGTTTTTGTTGATGCGGGCGTTTTAAAACACACTTTGATGCCTGTCGCAAGAAATATGACACCTATGGTGTATTTCCAAACCTTGATGGGCAAAGTTTTGACTGCTGGAGCCAGTGTACTTCGCTATACTGTCTGTAGTTAAAAAAGCTGACTCATTGGCTGGCCTCACTTACTCATTCGGGTAGTTTTTGCTGCAAAAGACTTATTCCGCGTCTACTCCTTCTAAGAATTGGCTTTTACGCCAGAAACCATTATTAGTTCAAGCGGAAAATAACCAATTTCCTGGTTACAGCGTTACGAATTCATTTTTGTGGCATCTATTTTCCTCCACCAGTCTTCTCTTAATGATTCTCATCGCTTGATATGATTATTTCAGATGATTAAAGGCTTAGCGCAAGGACAAGCTTAAAATAATTTTTATATTGAAGTTGCCAACTATCGCATATCTAATGGCAAGTCTAGGGGGACATGAGAAATCAGCGATTTGCTCGGTATTACTTTATCCCTCATCAGATACTTACGGGAGCCATACATGAATAACGAAAACATCTGCACTGATAAAGTTTGCAAAGTGTCTTCGGAAGTTTGCAAATCTGTTGTATCCTAGTGATAGAGCATGGCGAAACCAATCCAGGTTCCAAATACTTATAGTGAAACTAAACTGGACTCATTTTAAAATAAACAGACTCATGTGGTCCGATCATGGAATGTGACGGCACAATGTGAAGCAGTTGGAAAGCAATTTAAAGCAAAATCGGATAGTCGGACGTATTTTAGTTATTGGTCACTGACACTGGTGTGAAGTGTACTAATTTTCATGGTAATGTTGTTAAAATGAGTGTCCGAGTAATAGCATTTACCACCGAATCGTACTACAGCTGATGGGTTGAATGGTTGCATGAAGCCGTTTCACAAATATCCCTGAGTTGTGCAAAGTAGGAACTAGAGATGAAGGAATGAGCACTTGTGTTCAGGGCGTTTTTCACATTTTCTCCACCAATTTACTCCATGTCGCTTGATTTGTTTTCACGTGACCATCTTGCAAGTTGGGCTCAGAGTCACGTGCACCAGATATGTAACGTAGTCACTTCTGTCATACTTTAGTCTGGTTGGCGGGAAAAACCGAGGTTCTTTCACATATGGTGACGTGAAGCTGCTTACATAGTCGAAATCTGATTAATTGTTCTACATAGCGGACCGTTTTGACAAGGGTTATTTTTATTTGTCAGAACTTTTGTTCAGAAAAAATATGAGCATGCTCAGACAGCGCCCAACTCGTTGGGTACACACCTAAAAGATTCAGGATTTTGGTTCAAAAGCTCAGATATGGTAAAAAAAACAGAGCCTGCAGAGTTACAGTTTACCGTCATGGATAATTGGTTCCAAGCAGCTTGGACCGGCGAAAATCCGACTTACCCGTGCAGTTTGAGAGCTCCACCCGGAAATCGCCACCTTGTTTGCAGTCAGTGCAAGGTTTACACCAACAGGTTAAGTTTTGTTCATTTCCATTACCCGCAGCCAATTGAATATGTGGGCAAGGCAATAGAGCTGACGCTTTGGACCTTAATTCACCTGTACTCCCTTTGATGTCCGTAATTTGAGCAACACTGTCCCACCAAAAGCTAGATGTTGCCCAACCGGCGTCATCTGGCGGATTTTTATCACAACTTTCATAAAGCCCCTCAATTTCTCGGTCTTCAGTAGCTGTTTCAGACGTTGAGGTGAGTTGAGCAAGTTTCATCGCTTCACAGGTTCCCATAGTTTGTTCCCATTTGCAGTATGGATTCTTTGCGAGAGAACATGTTGCTGGAGACCGCAGAGTGTGACATCCATAGGGGTTCACGGGCACACGTAATACGTGTTTGTTTGTTAGAAGGTATAGTTGGCCATCCTAAATTAGAATACACTTAGAATCAACTGTTGCGGACAAGGTTAAAAAATCTCTCATTATACTTCACAAAAGAACCAATAGTCAGGATGCTTGAATTTTTTAGTAGTGAGACAAGTTTTAAGTGCAGTTTAAAACCAACCAACCAAACTAATCATCCAATCGTTTTGATCCATATTCTTTCAAGTAACCAGCTCTTGTTACGTGAACAATTTATTATACATTTAGAAACATTTTCCTGCTGTATTGTGAAGGGGAAAAACGCCAAAACTGAAATACGGAGTTTTGGAAAACCTTATTGTCCCCAAACACTGACAGTAACGTCCACCATCGGTGAACGGTTAGGATAAAAACATGTTTCCAATAGCAATGAAAGTCACTGGATTATACTTGGATGTACTGCTTAGATAATTAATTCCAGGCTTTGAGATTACTCCGGCAATCAAATCGTAATAAACAAAACAAAGGGCGTCCAAACATGACCATCCGTATGCCAAGCTCATAAGCCAAAGAAGAATTGTACTTGGATAGACGTCCATTATTAACGTAAATATTGTTCGCGCGTGCAACTTTTTCGTGTACGTTTTGAAACCCAGCTCATCGAATGATAATGGACTATGTCAACAAGTCCACCGATTACGTGCTGTTGGCGAGATTCCTTGAGCGAGACTGTTACTCAGGATAGTCGATCCGAACTCCAGAATTTTCAGGTAAACACGCTCACATTTGTCAGGTGAGAACAAGCGGGCGGGTGAGTTCACAGATCAAACATGTCAAAATTACTGAACTACCTCTGGTTCGACGGATTACCTAAAAGGATGTTAGAAGGTAACTGGTGACAGATTATGTACGGTAAATAACAGAACAAGATCAATTGGTGTTCAATAATTTACACTGCACTATTGTCCTCTTTTTCGCACATCTTTCGAACGGGGGACAACGGTCGAATCCAAAAGTAGTTTTATTCCCAATCGGCATGTGTTAAATTCTATCATGATTCGTTATCTTATCTCACTTGTAACCATCGCTAGTGGAGGGACTAATTCTATTTTAGCATGCTAAACTACTGAGAAGAAAATACGATGTTTAGATTGGAGCATTGGAATCGGACCTGGATACATTACGCCGAAATTCTCCCTTCCCATGGAACCAACCACATCCACGATAATTCTGGAGTGATTTCTTAATGAAAACATGTTTTTTTAGAGAACTGATTTGTTAACACCATTAATTTTATATTCGCTGAATGGATTACTGCTTAATGGCCTGACTGTGCATCGTTTAGAAATTATGCCACACTGACATTCAGCGTACAATCTAAATGCTGTGTGACTATAGAAGTAGCAAAACTCTTAATGAACATAAGAGGGTAAATCATCAGTCCAGTTATGTTCCTGATTTTGTTCCGTCCAAACCACACGTAGGGAATCGACATTCATAACTTTTTTGTCTTTAGTATCATCTAGGTAAGTTTCTATAATCCTTCCAAGGTAATAAAAATGAACTTGGGAAATTGTAGCACTAGACCAGCACAAGACCACTGAAATATCGGTCTGTGTGTATTATTTGAACTGCTACTCCATGTGAGATTTTGCAGTTTCAAACAAATGGCCTAGGAATTTTTATATACCAAATCGTCTATTTTACTGGATCAAAACGTTAAGGTAGCGTATTTGGGGTAGTTTTATTAAATTTTATGCTCAAAAAGACGAATATTTCCCTCATTCAGGTAGTTTCAACGTCCAAAAACGACCTCCGCTTCTGAAGAGATGATCTACATAACTTCTGTTAACCGTAGGAGGTAGGACAGATGGTCTATTGTATAAAGCAGGCCCAAAGACGTCGCTGTTCTAAAAAGTTATGCGAAACATTTTGGATTGTACAATAACTTTTAGGTCTGGGTAAGTTTTACAAAACAGAGTAATCCAGTCCAATTAGCTAAGCTTAGCGGAACAGTGTCTTCTCTAACTCTAGGTTATTCCATCTTTATTGTACCTCTGTATTCCTAAGATAGACTTCTACAGACGGAGGTTTACTAGCTTGGATGGCCAACAAAAATGCCGATTGTTCATCATAACGCTTCGTTCTCTCCTTGAAAGAGAGCCAACTATCATACAAGGGATAAACTATCCTATTTGTTTATGTCATTCTCTCTTTTGTGTGAGTTTGTCGTAGTTTATATAGTTACGACCAACCAATAAATCTCTTCGTTCCCGTATAGACGTCATGTATAAATTTGCTTCCTCCCTACAAACATCAGCCATTACAATGAAGTTTCTATTTTTGAGGTTGATTCTGCTGTTAAAACTTTCGTCCATGATAAAGCCTACTGCCTATTAAACGTAGATAATAAACATAAGTGCACTTTGAAATTGCACACTAGTGTATTAATTATCAAAAACCTCAAAACATGACTACCTAACCGATGATGCATCGGTTTTTTTCATCTTGGCAAAAAATCTCATACGAGGACAGTTATGAATTTCTCACCGTAATTTGCGGGCCCACAGCAGTTATCCCTTCAGCCGTTTTATCAGCGTCAAGTAGAAACTGGTCCACATAACACGCTCGTAGGACAGGCTTTGTTTTGAAACCAACGAGCAAATAACGTTCGAGAGATCGGAGTTTGGCCAAATACAAAACGACGATTGTTCCAACTCTGTCTATAGCAATATGGTTCCAGGTGACATCTGTGGGATACGCAGCATCAGTTAGTTCACCCGGGGTAGGGTGCAGCAGAACAGGACGATTGTTAATCGGAAGAATAGGATCTTTGCGTAGAACGTGATTACGAGATAGGCTCCTGCTTTGTTCTAACTCGCGATCAGTTAGAGTTTTGGAGCTGAACCTTGAACACTGAAAAAAACAAGATGATTTGCTGAACAGACCAGTTATATATACATCTTTTTAAAAAAAGAAAGTTATGAATTGCGTAGTTAAGCTTGCGCTACTTATCAACTGAATGCCGAAGGCATTTCTCTATAATTCACATAACCAAACGGGGTGTTCAAACTTGCTCAGTGTACTTAAGTGCAAAGTCCAGGTTAGCTACTCAGAATACATTAGAATAAAATTGTGTTTATGATGTAAAAAGACGAAAAGCGATCCAACGTATGAACCGCATACAAAGTAAACCCGTGCTATTTAACTGTTCATCTTTAGCGGCAATTATTTCTCGTTGGTGGAAGTCGATCTTTACAGCAGATCCTTATCTCAAACATAAAACAATCAAAATTCTCTGTACGAACTGACCATGCGTCTTAGTCAAACTATTTGTACGTTGCATTCCCAAGGGTAAGAATATCGGATTTTTAGGTAACTGGTACTCCTGTCTTTAATTTCCCCATTCGCTGACTGACGCTATAAGTGTGCGCCTAGGGGAAACCAGCTAAAAATTATCAATTGCTTGAACATGAAGTTTGCCGAATATCCCCCCTACTAATCAAGATTCAGATGCACGCAAATGAGTATTCTCAGTTTTTGCAGTCCTCAAAATACGCGACAGCTCGGTGTCATTTTAAATGTCATCTCCAACTACTGTGTGACCACAGTCCCTGGCTTTCAGACTAACCATTCCTAGGCTGTTTCCCGATAGACTGTAAATGGTGTTCCATCACGTGCTTATGATCGCAATTCGACTTATCACACGGTGACCACACATCAGGTCACTGCACGGAATTTGCACTACTGATGAGCGTCGAACAATGGAAAACTCAAAAACAAAGAGGCCTATTTGTTAGCTTCGTGGATCAGGTCATAAGTATCTTTTACCTGGCCTTAGATGTTGGGATACGGTTCTGAGCTTGACATTAGAAATAAACAAGTTCAGTTTTAAGCCGTGAATAGACACAAGTTCCCGATCCTGGCTTTGTTTTTTTCTCAAAAAACCTCAAAAGCAACGTAAAGAAGCCATAAGGTAAAATTATACTAAAAAAGTGAAAAACCTGTAGTTTAAAAAAAACACGAGCAGAAGATAAAAAAGAGCATATTTGCATTTGCTTGTTTCTTAGTTGTCCTACCTGAAGTGCAAATATCCTACCACGAGGATAATTATCCGTGAACATGCCGTTTGTAGAAGTCGCAGTGGCTATAAAAGTGTTCCTGAATCAAGCACAAAAGGTCGGTTGCTGGGCTTCCAACCTTTACACCCAAAGATATCAAATAGGCGAAAGTGTACTTCAAAGTTAACTGCTATGTAACATTTTCCGGGATGAATCGCTGCTTTTCCCTGCAGTCCCAACACGGTACAGAGAGTTATTTTGTGTAAGCTCTCTCAAGCGTAAATAACGGACGGCGGCAGACTACCAGCGTGCCCCCTCTCTACTTGGTTCGCACTATTTCCACACGACAGGTCTATTTTACTCACATCAAAGCCATGGTTGATCAAAGCCAGAAGGATCGGCCTGAAAACAGCAATGGAATTCCGAGGGCTTGTTTACACCATTGAGGTTGGATGCGCGTCCTCAAGCGAGAGATCTACATTCGGGATAATCTGAGGCCAGGTTAAAAAAATGGACTCGCCAGTTTGTTGTGGAAATGTAGCTCGCGAAACCATTCACCACTGACTTACCAAGCTCATGTGAGCAGCCGAAATGGACCACTAGGAGTGCGGCTACAAACATAACGTGAGCCAAAGGAATAGCGGTTGAAGGCTTGGGCCTTAGTGGACTGGTGTTAGTGGGTAGTAGCTGTTGTGGACTAACTCTATATTAGTTTTCACTGTGAGACTGATTGAGTGCAGTGCGATCTTCAACCACGGAAGGGTCACAATTTTAAATCGGTTTGGATTGTATCAGGCGACATGCTTTACACATCCAGTTATTCGATGTGTGGATTTCCAGAGCTGGAAACTCCTACTCCTGCCCAGGTGACAGTAAACGGGCTGTAGATTAGGTGGCTGTGGATTTGTTCACAGGGCTTGCCGATTCGTCTTCAAGCAGATGGTCAAGCTCGGCGAACAGATCCACACCACCTGATCCACAAACAATGGACGTACCGAAGCTACCAGTGAAAAAAAAGAAGGTCTTCGCTGCGGAGTTGTTTATTAGGGAAACACCAACTGAACAGTTACAGACTATTGGACAGGGGAGCAGAACTCTCATATGCATCTCGTTTAAAAAAGGGTATATCCATCTTCTCCTTGAACGCGTCCTCCTGAAATTTCCTGGATATTCATTGACTGTTACTCAAATGCAAGCAAATGCTACAGAGCGACTCCGCAAATTCCGTAATAGATCTCACTTTTCAAGGTACGCAAAGCGGGTTTACGGGAGGACGTACTTCTCACTTGCCTCATCAGTGATAGCCACCGTTACACCAGTAGTATGAAATATTGACGAAATAGTGAACTGATAAGCTGAGTGTGCAACAGTCTTTTGAGTGACTTTTGTTTATCTTACACAATTCTGGTTAAAAGAACCAATGCTAGATAGGTTCAAACGTAACGTTCTAGGGATCAACAACTAGAACAGGTACGTAGAGCCCAGGAACATGAAATGGCCACGGAGGTCTCATAAAATCCTCTGCCCATTTGGAATGGTCGTTTATCATTTCACTAATATTGTTCTAGGATACTGTTATTTTTTGACTTTTTTTAAAGTTATATGCTGATGTGCTAGTCGATTGCAGAAGCAAGATGTCCTCCAACAAGGGAATTTTGTCCACGTCTAACTACTTACACTACAGTTAGCTGTCGTCCTCAAAATCCTTATAATTCATCCTAGTTTTCCTGAACTATCCGGGTTATTTCTCAACAGGGATACTTGAAACTGAGCGAAAAACTATTATATTTCCCAAGAATATATTAGCGTACATTTTGTTCAACAGACTTCTGTTCCAGTGTTCTGAAGTAACCACAAACTCGACTAGATTTTCATCGCCAGAAGACGAACTTCTCAAAGACATTTTTATTTAATGACCAAAACATGAACCTGCTTAGGAATTTTCTCAGATTTTTGAGGAAGTAAAGTCGAGTGTTCCATATTTATGGCAACCTGCTCACCTGGATCGTACCAGTAACAAAAGAAGCTCCAGAAGTATTTGTCTGTCTTTCCTTGGTTGCTGGATTTGTATAACGTTCTCTGGAATTTTATGACAGTAGCAGCCAGATAGAGGTCTATGTTAATTCTTTGCATCATCATGAAACTGGTGGCAATCGCGTCTTCACTAGTTCTCCATTCTGTTACATCCTACAGCTAACATTACTCTGTTTTTATCTTGTCCTCACACCCTCCTTCCATGGCGGGTGTCTGGAGTTCATACTCCGGCACGGCCACATATATGCACTACTGTTGAGCTCCAGTAAGAACGAAATTCAAATCCACTGCGTCCCTCTTTCGTGGGGATTCATCAGGACCAAAGTACTGCGATGGAAGGAAAACTCCTAAAACGAGAGTGTGAATGAAAATTCTATGATTTTCACAACCACCTGCAAGTACAATTTAGATCCTGCTGTTCATCAGTGGAGGAGGTACGGAGTACAGCCCACCAGATTATTTCCTGAATATAGGACTGCTTGAGCAATGGGTAATTCCTCATCTGGATGTTTTAAAGGGATGAATATCATTTCGATTCTTTTCAGGGTAAAGATCCGTAACAAATGGCTTTCGAACTCAAGACACTGACCTGACTCCATGCTGATGAACCAGTTTACTTTAGGCTTTCTTGGAAGTTTAGTATGCATATCACACAAATTATGGACAGTTTCCTTTGAAATCTTTCAGACAAGCACTAGGTTCATTAGCAAGTTTGAAAAATAGTCTTTTTTCTTCATAGTTGAATCTGGACAGAAAAAAGGAAAGGTTTCCTATAAGCAGATGTTATAAGTTGTTACCTTAATAGACCACTGCCTCTCAATCCCACACACACTGAGTAACTCACGATGTTTGGAAAGGTATTAGCAATTGCTTCTGGTTTTCCAGTCTCAGAATGAAATGAATACAGTTCACTGCGAAATGCTTTCTCGATCGCTTCTTTGGAGTAGATGCATATAGCGGCAGCTTTTGGATATCCCCTGAAAGGAAGATGGTCTAATTAGGATAGGTTTACAGTATGATGCAACACATTCAGAAAATAAGTCAACCAGTTATCAAACTATTTTGTTCGACGGTGACAAATTGCTTGCGGAACAGTTTATTTAGTTCCGAATACGACATGCAATTATGCCACCTAAAATATGCATTAGGTTACGTTGACAGCAAGTTTCTAAATTTTCTCTGTTTGATAGAAGTACTGAGATTTTTGGATCTTTTGGTGAGTCTCTTTTGAGCTTTGTTGCTTAATTCTAGCTACCGGACGAAAGAACCTACAGTCTCAAATGAACTGTCCACACATGGAAAAAACACATCCAAAGTAGGCTAAAGGAAGCAGGGCTATTAAATAATTCTTCTAAAAAGGACCCCGTATCTTCATAGAATTATTATTCATACATGTCTACTATGGGCTGCATGAATTCGAGTGTTTTATCCAAACTTTCATGGGCGTTCACGTACGTTGATATCACTGCTTCTATGAAGAATGACTAATGCGCATGCCAGGTTCTTAAAAAAACAGGTTTCAGCAGATTTACTTTCTCGCAATTGAGTTTGTATGGAGGGGTTCCATGTTATCATTAGGTTTACGGGCAACAGACAGCTCTCATGGGGGGTGAGATAGATCAGTGCTTAGAGCGCAGATTTACTGACCGGAAGGTCCGTGATTCGAACCCGACCTCTGCCTCTCGACATCCCTTGTTTATGCTTGGGAAACCCAGCAGTATCCCAGCCCTCGTGCTCCCTTCTGGTGGCATAGCAGTTGGGCACCGAAAGGGTGCTACAGCTAAAGGATCTTTTTTTGATCGAACGACAGCTTTCATGTAGGTTAACGTGCTACTTAGTGAAGCTCAGTCGGGGAAAAAATCAAAATATCCTCTGTAAGGAAGCAGTTTTCCTTAGGAAACACTTGGTTGGTTGTACAAGTCGATGTTTCAACTTCAGGCTTGACTTCATCCCAAACTACGATAAACCAAAAATCTGGTCCACTAATGACACCGGTTGAACAACACAATCTTATCCGTCCACTCAAAGTGGTTCTTCTTTAGCTAGCGCTGACTCGTGCTAGACCTCCTTCAAACTAGGAGGCGATAAAGTGTTGCTGCCGTGAGGGTCCTTGTGACAATCCTCCAGTCACAACATATATCATAAAAAAAGGCGATATTCTTACCTGGGTGTTGAAAAACTAACATAAAGTTGTTCACCGATCGAATCCCAGTTAGCAGCAAGCCCGTAGGTGAATAAAAGTTCTGTTCCGGTCCGCACGTTACTGTTTTCATCCCCGTAATTAGTGCATTGTAGGGTGGCTTTGGCAAATGTGGCGAATTCTCCCTCATTCACATATGGATATCCTCCGCGGTCACCTTTGCATATCCTTATCAGCCGAGTGACGATACTCCGATTACTCTCAACTTTTGACTCTGACTTTTCTGACAGTCTCGGTGACTGCCGACCTAGCACACGAGAGACGCATGTCAACGAATCCATTTCTCGAATGACGAAATAAACCTCTTCTCTGGTTTCAAAAGCTGCAATAAAACTTGCTGGTTCTGTGGGAGGAAATTCGGAAACATCAGAGTGCAGGCGCGACGATTGCACAAACGAACAAAATAGACTACTGAAAATTATTGAGTAACCAACCGAGCATGCAAGCGGACAAGTATATGAGTAATTAGGTAGTTACGTATACGAACACTTAACTGATTAGGTAGATATATAGGTAAATAGGTGAGCGCTAAGCGATTAATTAGATGGTCAATGCTAAGTCTACCAAAAACGGCGACCCGTCCTTTTAAGGCATCAACTGTATACCAGCCGTTCAAATATAGTTTAGCCTTAAGTGAAATGAGAAATAATGCCGATATTATTTTTACATTGTAACCAAAAAATTTAACCAGATATTCAGTCCGATTTCCAGATTTTCCAATCAGTTAGTATGAACTAAACAAAGAAACTTCGACGATTACGACGTCATACTCCGAAGTTTATACGGGTACCATTAAAATGCACATCTTATCCAACGAAATATAGGGTTCTTCGGATTACCTGATTGGACGGGGAAATTGGGTGGAGCTAAACGGTGTTCTAATCACACAAAGTGTGGCAAATAAGTTGGTCATCTGAGCAAGTGAGGTTAGTTCTGCCAGTTTTGTCAACAGATCCATCTAATTTTATTGGAATTATTTCACTGGACATGTTTAGAGAACCTGTGTGACTTATCAGCAGGTGTGATGAGAAATCGAAACCTACATCAGAAGTTTGTTTCGTTTCGTAAATTGACTGCTCTTTTTACATTTTTCAAAAGGTCAAAAATCCTGTAGCTGTGTATCCTAACATTTTGTTTTTGGCCTAGTGGCAGCACAGCTTAGGTGAACCCAGCTATCATTTTCGATGTGGCAATAAAAGTCCGTGGATGTCGTGGACCGTATTTGACAACACACCGACCGAACTCCCTTCATTGCAGCTACCTAGTGTGGGATAGAGGTAAAGGATAGAGGAATAGACAAGTTTTCAACAGGGCGGTAGACGTGTCTAATCTTAGTGAGAAAAACGAGTTCCGGTTGTGGCTAATTAGCATAGGATGAAAATTATTGCGTTTTTCTGTCCGTATTTAATGAGAAAACGAAAGTGATCCCTTGCATCTGTGGGTAACTGTGCTATGTTATCTTATACTTTATGCCTAAACTACTGTGTTTTTGCAAGACGCCTTTAGTGCGAGGTATCTTGTAGAGGTACCTAGAATTTTACTTCCACAAATGCGTTTTTTCCTGGTTTCTGTTGGATTAGATTTTTATTGGTTTCCTATTGAGTTTTCCTACTGGTTCTTAAAAGAGCATACCTTTTGATGATCCCTTAGAGTAGTAGTAGGAATGAAACATCTATATGCGTTTTACCCTCTGCACATGCATATGACTTTTATACAACCACAAACTGTCAGACGGTACCTCTTAAACAATAACATTGGAACTACCAAGTATAGCATGCAACTTATATGGGTCCCCATTTTGGACGAGGTGGAACTTAGGATTGGTGTAGGAATTGCCGCGGGAACATCACTATCTATCCAAATTGCAAAACCAAAGATGTTTCGGATATCCACTACAACAATACAAAGACATCTCACCTATTACTCTGCCGTAAAATCTACAAGTCCCGTATATCTGTCTTACCAAAAAGTGACAGTCAGTTTAGACAACGACGTTTTCATACCAGGAGAGTAGTCAAAATATAAAGTGAACTCACCTCGTATATAATCTTCACGAACTGGAGTCACAAGAAAATGATCCCAGTTGGGAAGGCCGTTGAAATTAGGCAATAACACCCGGTGAATATGGAGGGCTCCGTGGAACCAACCAGCAGTGTAGAGAAACCCGTCGGTGGCCATCAGATGCACACCAGGTTTGCTAAGATCAAGCGACGAATAAACGGAATTTTCCCACTGAACCAAGCGTGAGTCTGGTTCTAGTATGCGAGGCTAGGAAGAGAGCATTAGTTGGAGTTGAAACTGGTCTTGTGTTTTAGTGCCTGATAAACGCCACGGTGCAAGATGAGTTAAACGAGCGATGAAAATCAGTAAGTTGTCTGGCAACCGTTTTATTATATCGCGAAACATAAGCAATGCATGTCTATTGCACTCAATATACACACCAAGATTTGTCACAGCTGGATGACTTGCCCTACGATGTAATGTATTTATCTCCCCTGACATCCGGAGTATCGAAATTCGTGTTGAACTAAAGTAGAGAGGATAATTGATTTACGGTGAAAATGTCTGAATTCCAGGGACGATCAGTTGCTTTGACAAACATTTGGTCATCCCAATTTTGTTAATCAGGATTTCGCCTCAAAAGCAACGAGATGTACGGAGCCCAACCATTGCCGCTCTTATGTATCTCATTGGATACAGCTATGCAGTGGATTCGAAATACTTTTTAAAACGGTGGTTTCAAGTTCTGAAGACTAAGCCGCAAGGATGCGTCATCAGTTGAATTAGAGGCCAACGGCGATTAGGCAATTTTCGACGCTCTACACTGAGTAGTTGATGGGGTATGTCTAATAAATGAAAACCTCGGGATCTACCAAAAGCTCTTCCTTGAAAAGTGAAAATAGAAACAGCCATTAAGTTATTTCATCCAGAGCTTGTTAACAGGCAAAATCTTGTAGAAATTGTGACTCAAAGACGGATCTACAAAACCCACGGAATTTGCGTTGAATACTGGTTGTCCAGGGAATCCTGAAAACCCTCCATAGTTAAAGGAAATGAATCACCTCCCCTGAAAAGAGTGTCTCTTGTTTGACTACACCGGAAAATGCACGATTTAGTCCTGCAAATGTTTGACATTTACCACGAAATTTTAACATCGGAAGGATCACTAACCCTGAATATCAATTCCATATAGTGTAAGAATCAGGAAGCAAGCGTGTTCTTCAAGTTTTGCTGATATTTCTTGATAACTGAAACCATCTAATCAAGAGTCCTCCTGGCCTGGTGCAAAAATTCCGGTGAGTTTGCGCTGAAGTGGGGAAGTATTGGACTTGTTTTGCTCTCATTAAAGCTCACCAGCAGTGCTTGTCCGAGGACCGTGCCATGGTATGAGCTCCACACATCTGACATGCCAGGCAAACCTGTTACCAAAACTCCACTAGCGCACATTGGACCCATCCGAAATCCCGACTAGCAAGCCAATCGATCGACGCAACCAAGGTATGTTACTGGGTCGTCGTTCGAGGCGTCAGGCTTTCCCCTCATATTACTCGGGCGCGAACATATTCACCTGTTCAGACGTAAAATTTCGCATGAGTCCAGCTTGCGGTGGTGGAGTATTGGTAACACGCTCGCTTCGCATGTCAGGTTTGTGGAGCTAAAACCCGGGCACGGCCATTGGATATGCACTTCTGATGAGCTCTAATAAGAGTGAAACTCGAGTCCAGTGCTTCCCGCCTTTAGTGTGGACTCACCGGAATTTTGGCGCCAGGACAGGAGGACGATTGTTCAAATGAGAGTCATGTGAGTATGTATTCTACAAAACTTCGCAATCGCCAACACCTGAAAATTATTTGTCTAACTAGAATGAACCGGAGACTTGAGGGACCAAGGAACAAGGCCCTATTTATGTGGATCAGCCACCAGCCTAAAGTTTCATGTAGATTATCCCTGTTATCGTAGTAAGTTTCTTTAGTTGAGGGCACTGTGTTTAAGGCTAGGGAAACCCTGCCAGCTATGTCTATTTTGAATTTTATGAGATACGTGTATTTATCCGGTTTCAGGATCTCTTTCTATTGTACCTGGAAACTAAAATAGTCAGATTCGTCCAGGACTTGTTTGTCTTCCTATTTCGTCTTCCTAGAGTAGGAAAACGAGTGATTCAATCTGCCAGTGTCTCATTAAGTCGATATTTTTACATGCTTAGTGTGCAGTAAACTTATCTTAACTTCCTTAAAAACAATTCTGTCTATTGAAGCAAATGAAACAATGGCGGTGTGTTTGAATTTTCACGGGAATTGTAGGTTTGCAACGCTTTTAGAAAGTGCACTAGAATTAAATCACTGCAATTATTGAGACAGGGTGTAATAAATTCTTGCAAAACCTAGTAGGTGATGCCACAATATACCTTGATTCAGGCAAGTAGGCAGGTACAAGCCGTAGTTAAAGAGCTGTCAGTGAGGTAAGATTTGCAATTTCTACAGATGACCGATCTGAGAATAAAATTGTTATCGTCGTAAGAACCCTGCACTTTCATTCAGTGTGTCCGTTCCTTGTTAATACTTCAATGCGGATCAAGGAATATTGGCTGATCTGTCTTATGGAGAGTAAATTTACATAAAATGCGATATGAAATAAGTTGATGCTAAGTAGTTTCCTTTTAGATGGATAAGTAACATTTTGGAATATAACATACTGACTCTGTTTAGGTTGGAGTGCCATGAAAATCCCAGTGGACTTCACTCTCCTATATGGTTACTCCGTCTGAACAGGTGATTTTCCATTCGCGACGATCCTCCTAACTTCCAACGTGGTCAGTTTAGTTCACATACCAGCCAGTACAAATTTGTCATCGCTGTTAGACTCCCAGGTCTCTCTCTAAATCTGCGTGTGCTGGAATGTAACTAGTTTATTTGGGTTGTTTTGTTTGGTTGAGACGGACTGTGTGAAGCGGAAATACCTGACGTGATATTAATTTTATCCGCTAGTCTGATCAATACGTATCAGTTTTTGTCAAATGCTACCTTCCTTGATGACGCTGTCTTAGCAATGCGACAGTGAGTCGTCACTCAGTGTGAGCAGTGAGCGCCACACCAACCAAATCACACATGACAAATTCCTTACTTGATACTACAATTGACATTTGGATTTAAACGACACATTACTGTCGCATGTCCCAGTGGTCATTACTTCCATGCTAGTAGATGTTTTTGTTGCTATGCATTAAGTTATCTCTACGGTACGTCTCATGCTTCCTTAGCTCTCGCAAGTGGAAGTTCATTCTCGGATATTCAGCTTAAAACAGCTAGCCCATTAAAATCGACCTCACCAAATCCTGTAAACATAGTGACTCTGATGCTTTTTCTAATGAGTGTTAAATAAGTGTAAGAGTTTCACAATAAACCTGGTGCCACGGCTCACTAAAAATACAGATGTAGTGCATCGTCTTGCTTGGTTGTTGTAAGTTTTATGCAGTTTAAACAGATGAACGCATACAGTAAGAATGCATCCGTTACTCGTCCATAACTTACAACCATTTTGGTGTGTGTTAATCTTCATTAATATTCAAGCCACTGCCATTGTGTTTCCCGTATTTGATTGCTACTTCGTTCTCCTCCCCGAATTCCGCACTGCTTGGTTACTTCCTTCATGCTTTCTGTGTCTATTCCATAATGTATGTCATCATTATCGAAAGCATGAAGTCATCGTTCCGTACCGATACCTCGCTGCCGTACCGATGTGGCATGATAGTACTGTTGGTTGTAGGTAATACGGTTGGATATGAATACTTCCATGGCGCCCAGACCTAAGCAGGAGGACTATCAGAGTTCTCAACCGAAGCCTGTGGCTCACGACAGGCCGTGTTGGGCGGAAATTGGCAGTGCATTATCCTTTTTAAAGAATAAGCCGCCACACATATTTCTACCCCCAAATTTCCAGGGCCAAGTGAGTGTGTTGGCCGGGCCCCTAATCACTGACCAGCCTGGTACGAGGGGGTTTGTGAGTGTCACAGGGACGCCCCCAAGTATGGCTCAGTGGGTGACGGAGGCATATAAGCCGCCACACCACTATTAGAGCCAATCACTTTGTGACAGCCGTTATTGATAGGACGAATGTCTGCTATCTGTCTGGTTTGCCTAACGTAAGGCTAGACTGACCGTAAATTGTAATTTCCTTTACCTGACTATTGTTGAGATAACCTCAGATCTCCAAACTAATTACTCAAGTAAACATAGTCAACTCCCAGACCTGTGACCTCTGGTACTTGATTTTTCACGTTTGAGTTGCAGAAAGCTTTGCCCTCACGTCGAATGTACGCACGGGGTCCCACATTGATTTGCCACACTTCTGACGGATGAGAATAACAGTGAATATCTGTGAGCGCCATTAGTAAACTGGTTTGAACACAACAGTGTACCGAACGCTGAATCAAACCAATACCCGAACGGCAATTATTTGAACTGTTGTAGAATTAAGGTGGATTTAAACGGCTCCATGTGAGCACCCAAGCATACATAATAAAGGCGAAATAGCCAATGCCATTGGGTGGTGTTCAATACGCAACCTTTGTTCAACCAACCAAGCTATCGCAAACGATGTCCAATATCGGAAAAATGGACTTGAGTTCCACTCCGTTCCTACTACTCGGAAAAAAGTAGAAAAAAGTAGTTGATCTTTGGAACAGGTTAAGCAATCGAATAAAACACAGGCTTTACTCACCTCTGGGATTTCACACCTGGCCGCATCCGCATTTGGAATAATCGTGTTTTTCATGTACTGCGTCTGATACATATAACAATACCATAAATTTTGTCCATCAAGCGTTTTAGAAATAAGGCTAAATGCAGACTGTTCGTCGCAGGGAACCTACATAAAAGAAGGAAATAAAACTTGGAATTACCAGGTAGTTTTGTGCATAACCGTGATCTTGAGTTGATTAACTGTCGCCCGAGCATCCACCCACATAAGTATATCGGAGTCCTAACTGTTCTGTAAAGATATCAAGTCTTCAAACATAAAATGGCAAAAACTGCAAAAACGACTTTTACTTTCTTTATTAGTTCGATTCTCGGTGTGTCTCTGAAGTGGTAGTTGATCAGGTGACTGTTGATGTGTTTGCCGAGTCCAACAACAGATCTACGGCCACCTGATCAATTACCAGCGAATGCACCCGAGCTACCAGTATTCCAACACAATAACAACTCACCCTACAGTTTGGTCAACTAAAACTCCTAAGCAAACGAGGAGTAGTACTGGAAATCGCTCTGATTTAGTTTATACATTAGAGGTATCATTGTGGATTAAGTGATCAGTGAAGATGAATAATCCGTGTTGCTGGCTAATGAAGTTGAATTGTTTATCCACAGTTTTGTTGTTCAACACAATTTTATTACCCAGTGAATAGCTTTGAAATCCTTGGAAATTTATTAACCCAAAAAAAGGAAGTGTCATTGATCGTGATATTATTCGTTCACTGATGAAGAATCAAATCACTCTAAAACTGGTAAATTACCCAGTAAACAGCTTACTGAAGCCCCAAAGATAGGAGCCTTCCAGAAGGCAGAAATAAGTATTAACTTCTTGCTTGTCATCAAGATTTCGTTGATCAAAATTCAACTCTGACTTAGGATGGCTGGTCTCTTATGAATAAGGGTGGCGGACAGGATCTAAAGTTTCTCAAGACTAAGGAATGCATTCAGGGAGTGACACTGCCGAACAGCACTTGCCTAAATTTCGTGATTGATAAGTTTAGCCTAGAAATTAGGACAATTCAAAGGATAGTCGTTCGGAATGACGCCTGTGTCGTCAGTTAGTATCAACAGGAACCTTACTCTGGCACAATTCGGAGCTTTATGAAAACGTCAAGACATGGAATACTAAGCTTTCATCGACCGGCCACGTCTGCACTTGTCTATAAAGGTGCAAATATTTTATTGGCCCATAGCCACCGAATGTGAAGGACTTTCTAACAGTGCTTGTCAGTAGATGGTTGTTTAGTGTTAGGAAAGTAAATTTTTTTTCATCACTTTGGTTCCACTAAAGTACATTCTCGATTGGCATGAAATTATTCAGCAAGTTAACTATAACTTGGATCAACAATACTGTAAGCAATCCCAGGTCCTGACAGTTTTCTTTAGCATACCAATCCGGAAGAGACCTTCACTTTATTGGGCCCAACCTATTTGGCCATGCGCAAATCAAGCATCACGACCCGTTGATATATGAACACCTCTCTGAAGAGAAATGACCTCTGTTTTTATGTTAGAAACGCTTGATGGAACTTAGCATCAAAGATGGTGGTCGTTTATTCCGATTGCGAGAACTTCGGCACACCGGGAATTTCTTTGAGTGCGATTACTTCCTTCAGATCTGAAAAATCTTACCAGGAGTGCCAAAAATGCTATCCCTTGTTATCCGCTACTTCAACAAAAAATCTACATACAGAAGACACCCTTGCGGTGGGAGGATTTTTATCAACCAGCTTCCGTGAAATGGGGAAACACCACGGCTTATGAACTGTCTCAGTACCTGCTACGTTCACTTCTGAGCACTGCAAAATACGGAGCTCCACAAGCAGTCCCAGTGTGGTATATTAAGCCCCACAATAGTATCAGGCCTTCATCTGATTTCAAGTTAGGTTTGTGAAACATGACAGTGATACAAGCTACTACGTGAATGAATAAAGATCTATCAAGGCCTGGCTATGTGTACTTACCTCCGGGTTTCCCGAACATAACGACGGAGCGGATTTTGCTGGCAGACGGAAGCTGGCCAAATGCCGTAGATTGTCGCTGTGTAGGCGCAGTAAGATGTTTCTGCAAATCGACAGAATATATTGCCAGGAAACCGCTGAGATGGTAGTCAAAGACCCTTTATGAATTTATCTGAACAAACTGTGGGCCCAATGTCTCCCAAAAGTCTGCGCACTGAACTGGGGTATGACATATACTCTGTTAAGCACTATTTTGGTCTTCACAAACAAACACTCCATTCTCACGTTAAGCAATTCAGCTTACCTGTGTGCTCGCTTGACATGAAAAAAATTTCGATGAACCAATCGTTTTTTACAAAACCCTTTACTCGAATATGTGCTGAGAAGTGTCATTTGGGTCCACATTTGAGGAATCGATACATTCCCCCTAATAAATAACGCAGCTGCTTACAGCGATGAAGTCTCCCACAGTTTTCACCAATCATGTAGCTCTACCGCTTACAAAGGCACTGCTTAATTTGATTTATGTGTGCAGAGCTGCAGCTGAGACCACATCATACTCTCATACTTTTTGTGAGAATAATTCGCAGAAGCCAAACCTAAAAACCTACGGTGGGGTCGCAATGTCAGTTGTAATATCTCATTAGCTGCGTCTCGTCGTTCTCTTCCTTCTAGCTGTAATGCTTGGAGAAACCTACTGGAAATATATATGCTGCGAATATGGGGGAGCCTTTAGTCATTTGACATACAACAGAATGTGACCAGGTCGACATCCGCAAGTGATATGTGTAAGGAGGTTGACGGGGTTGTTAAAATGCGGTTTTAGTAGTACTTAAGGTAACATTGACCAAGATAACGAACGGAGAGCTTGTGGTTATGATACAAAAATGAATGATCTCCCTAACTGGCTCTCTATAAAAGTGGAAAAAAATCAGTAGTACGTGCGGCGGACAGCAGAATTAGACACCACTCTCAGAATTTCGAATTTGCCGAAGTGATCTGGCAGTGGAATAATTCCATGTGTGCAAATGTCATGATGGTGTTGTGCTTTCCAACATCGGCGTTGTTTAAAATCCTCTGCTCAGTGTGTTTCCTGTAGCATTTTTGCGTAAACAAAAAATGTCTCTACTGATACCAAAAGTCCTACTTTTGTTATAACAAAGAAAACTTCTAGAACTTTATCAATTGAGTGAATTTTAACAGAAGTTAAAACACGTGCTATCCAGAAGAGTAAATTTCGGTTGTCTTATGTTGAGTAAAATTAAGTAAAAACCAAGAGCTTATTCTACAACATTCTAAACACGGTTCTAAATTCCGTCTTGTATTCCTCAGACTTCAATTCATGCCATACGGCTCCATCTTGCTTGCGCAGAATCTATACCAGGCTGTCAGTTAGTAAACAGAGATTAAGATCCATCGTCCAGCAACAGGTGTAACCTCCCCATGAGGTATGGGTTTAAAAATCAGAAGTCGGTGTATGGGTTGTCGTAGTATTGTGCAAGAACAGCAACTTTGCTATGCTGAGCCCGCAGCAGTTGTCTCTAAAATGATGCATACTTTCTCAACCGCTGGAGTCGGTTAGAGTCAGCAATACGCATAGCCTTTTGGACAGTGTGAAAATCAGCAGATCTCCGTGCTCATTAGACTCGCTATTGGCTTATTATGAACTGAGATGGCTAATCCCTTTTGAAGCTGTTGTAAGAAAGTTCTTCTGAATTCCAGCTCTATTCATCGTCAGCACTGAAGATCAAGTGTAAGTTAATTTTCACACAAGCCTCCACTAGCGGACACCACAAAAATAGACTGGCACTTCCGAAAAAACAGCATTCTCTGATCAAAAATAGATATTTGTGAAGTATTCTGTGATAAACGATTAGCCAGTAGTTAATAACACTTATTGTCCAGCAGGCTAAAGTCAGGAACGGGGGCCAGTCTTCGTCTAAAGAGACGACATACCCACTTATGCTAATAGGTGTAACTATCTGTGATCGGAGATTTTGCGCTCCCCTTTGAATTACAACTGCACAAAATTCAAATGTATGTTGGACTGGGCAGTTTTACAAGGGTGGAGGAAATATACTATAATTTACTTTCTCCGTAGTTCGCTCGCTAATGATATAGTACCAGTTTTCAGACGACATTAAGTAGCATTTTGTCACAGCCATTCAAATTAAGGCGCCTTACCATTCAGTAAACCAAATCATTACAATGCTTTGCCCTCTTTGATGACCATTGTGCTGCCAACGAAAAGTTTCTACCAGGTAAGAGAAAAGTGGTGCTCGTAAACAAATAAATAGGTTTTCCTGGGTTGTACTTGGGTGAAGAATATGTGTAAGCTTTAATGTCGATGTTAACAATGTTGCCCATGATGACAATTCAACCACAAAATCCAGATTAGGAAGGCCTGACTTATCATGTATCGCAAACCTCTCCAACGCAGACGTTGAGTGCTGCGTAATCTAAAATTTCTGTCAGGTTTGACTGGGCCCTGAGCTTTCTACCGGCAGCGTTCTTACAGGACAACCGCTTTGGTTGGGCACACCTTCTTCCCCAACAGACGGCGTCCCAGTGGGGCAAACAACTAGTGGTTGGTGAATTTTATCCACTTATTTTTACAATGATAACGCTTTAAGATGACCGTTTGTTTGTTCGCTAAGCTGGCGAATCACAAGCCTTTAAGAACTTATCGACTAAGTGTGCCAGTTAATCCAGAACAATCAAACTGCAATACCTCTAGCATCACTTGCGTTTTGTTCATTACTGCCGGTGTGCACGAAAAATGCTCAGTTCATTTTGAATAGACACATCTATCATCAACGGGACAAAATAAAACGGTTTGAACTTCCGACCCGATGTCGACTAGTTTGTCACGGATAAAAACATACCAACGGACTAGCACCTAGCAAAGTACGACATGTAATGGTTACAAACCGGTGTACTAGTGTTTTCGAACGGTAGTAGGTAGTAGAGCTATGTATGGAGTTTCAGGAGCCTTAACGATTTGTTCATTTTGGAAGCCGGTGAATCATTTTAATCTGAAGACTTATGTTAAGAAACAACTTGTTGAGGCTTTTGAGGTGATGTAGGACGCATGAAAGCGTAGATGGTGTCCCATGGTTCCATAGTGTTTCTTTCATAAGTCAAAAACCTGGAGTGTTTTGCTGTTTTCATGTAGGCAGGATACGCTTTAAAATAAGCCATAGGCTGTTCATGGAAGTTTCATAAAAATGCAAAAGTCTGGACCCTACAGTGCGTTTCTCCAATGAGCTAACTAATAGGAAACTGTCCCTAAAATCAGACACAATAACTTAAGACCCTCAGGATGACTTTAATGACTGTCTCACTGACAAAACATGGTTAAAATTAATTTTCCCAAACTTTCCGTATTTATTATTCCAGGTTTGTCATCAAGCCAGTTGCTTTCAGGAACGTTGGGTAAGTTTTCCAAAGGAATACTTTGAATCGGCTCAAGCACAGTGCTACTTGACCTATTTCCAGGGCAGTCGGAGACCAGGGGATCATTTGTCGAGCTTTGTATGTTGCTTCGTAGTTTAAAAATTATTACTGCTAATACCCCGACTAAGTAACCTGCAGCTGTGCACAAAAATGTGTCCTACTCTCACTCGTGTTCCTATGGCTATATAGGCATTTTCTCTTCACCTGGTGCACTAAAAAAACTGAAAAAACAGAGTGGCTATCCAATTCAGAAACGCTGTGGGGCAAATTCAGTGTTTCGAACTGTCCTGAGCATATCAGCAAGGTCAACACAGCAGAGCTCTTTTACCAAGAGAAACGAGATGCTATGTAGCTTAAAACTAGGTAGAAAACTTATGGATAGAAAGACCACTGAGCTTTTCAGCTCACCATTTTCCCTAATCAGGACCTTTCATCACAGAAACACAAAAATAGAATAAACCTAGTGTGAATTCCCTCCGCATGAGTGTGAGATTTAGCTTAAAGGCAAGTTCTGGAATGCTGGCAAAGAAATTCGTTGTCGAAAGGGGAGCTATAGTCTGTTCAAAGGATTTTTGTCGAAGAAATGAGGATTACATCGCGTAACTCCAAACGTAGTAAAGTGCAACCAGTGTACTAACCGAATCTACGTAGATATCACTAAATCGCCGATCCACCGGGGAGAATCGCAAATGAGACAGAGCAGCTTTCTCGACTGCTCTTTGAATATTCAAAATCTCTACTCATCAACATTAGCTCATCAGAATACCGCTATGAAACACATCATGCATAAAACCATCCTGCTTGAAGTTCCACCCATCATTCTTGGGATCACATTCATAAAGGAGACGCAACTAAAATTCAGCCAATTCCCCATCTAGAGTATCCCTAAATTGCAGGTGCGGTCCAGAGTTTTCATCGACTTAATGAGTATTGCCATAACAACACCACGAACGTTTCCTGTAAACTGCGTGATGAAATATGCGCTGCCTAGATTTTCGGAGTCCGCGTGATTCATTTTCTTTTAGTTGGCATTTGTTCAATTCTCGGCTTTTCAGCGTAGATCAACGCAAGTAAGAGGACGAACTATCCACTGCGACTGTTTAAGTCTTGAAGCAAATCTTCTTGCCAGCTGGGTAAAGTTCAAGGTTCGAGCATGATCCAAACAACCAAGGTTGACTGGAAGAACTTCGTATGGCAAGAATAGGTACGTGAATTAGGAGTTTTGGCACTTCTCAGTCATCGATTAGCAATACATCTGTGAAGTGGAAATTCCTGACTCTATTATTGCACACATTAAAGCGCCGAGACGAAACAAATGCCAGGAGCACCTGCCCTTCTATCGGTTGCGGAAATGATTAGGTATTAGATTGCGAGTTTACAACAGTTCAAACCTCCTCACAAGGAGCAGCTGGTTAGTGTCTTAAAAGTTGCCAGTCAAAAGGAAAGATTACCCTTATCTACGGCAACATGTTGCTCTAGGCATAAGAATGGCCAAACCTGCACTCACAGCTTCACAAGAGCCTCCATCAGCTCACCGATGCAAACAATAGTGTCCTCTACAAATCCAAAGAGGATGTTGTTTTGGGCAGCTATAGAGTAACATAAGTTTTCATGTGCTTCGTATTACAAGGTGTTTCACTTCTGTATTCATGATGAGCTATTGCATTTTTCATACCTCCAAGTCCAACCGACTGACCAATGAAACGGAGGTCGGGCTTAATCAATTTCGTTAAATGAGATTCTGGCGCGAAATAAGGTATACTTCATCCTTTTTGGTGCACTCCTGTAAAAGCCAAGCAAACGCGTTCGGAATACCGACTGAGTAGTACCTTGTAGGGACATTTGGCTGATATTTGCGAGTATTCGTGCACAGCGACATGGTCTTATCAGAGTGAATGTATTTACGGACCGGGCGTTAACTAAAGGAACTGCTGTATAAACAAATTTCTTCGTCACCAGAAATCGCAGTAAACAATGACAGCGAGTAAAATCTCAGCATACGAAGCACCGAACCACTGCAGTGAAAAGCGATTTGGAATACACGATTGTTCCTACTTGTGTTGCAGTTGGGTGAGACGTAGGAATTCACAGCCAAGATTTCGTCTTGTAAGTGAGGTTAATCTATACTGAAAAACGAGGAAGCACTGTAAAGATGGTTCATCTTTGTTGAGACTTATCAGCAGTGCACTACTCATGAAAATCCAGGAATTTTCAAACCTGATTGTTTATGATTCCAGCGAAGAGGAAACAACTGTAAGGTGCTTCTCGACTGAACAAATCCGTACTGCCGAGAATTTATGGTTGCTCTGCTGTTGAGGGCACCATCATGATATCGATACCAAGATGTACACGGATAATGTGTTCCCCTACGGACATGGAAATTTCACTTAGTAGGGCTTTGAATTTGTGAGAATACAAACGTCATAAGGATAAATGACCTAATGCTAGCCTATATTATGCACATTGAAGTATTCATTTTTTTGCGAATATCCTTGGCACAAACCAAAGTGATGTAGAAACAATATCTGGTACAAAGCATGGATCCCTTGTTCAACAATCAGAGAACAGGGAAACCTGTAGCAACGGAATTGGACATATCGGAATCTGTGAGGAAAATAGATCACTGTATTTGGAGACGGCTCATCTCGGATATCTGTTGGAACTGATCTACTTGAGGTTATTTGTACACTTGGTAGTACCTGAAAATCCAACTTTAGGAACCACAAAACTGAGGAGAGGCCTTCAATTCATGTGAATTTTTATTTTAGTATACATTTGAGGCGTGTCTAATCAATAAATTTATCAAGGCCATCAGATTAAAGAGTACAACATGTTTGTGAAAGGTTAGTTCAGTAATATGAATAGGTATGTTACCTTACTAGGCATGACAGCACACACTCCTCGATGAGAAGTCTAACACGTCTAGAAGAGTTTCTGTCTGATTGACAATTGCTTTCATAAATTAATGATTACTTTCTGTTTTAGATTATTCCCTTCCAAGTTTCCGTAAAAGACAAATTATTCAATAGGAAATTAATTCCTTCAGGCCACTGTTCAGCTGTTTGTGTTTGCTATCGAGGGTACAGGTGAGCTCACTGGTTCTCCAGTACTCATAAGGGCAACAGTGACAGATTCCCAGCTACGACAGCTTCTCCAGTTGAAGGACAGTTCGGAGAACCTTGGTTTGTTACCTTTGATGATAGATTTCCTTTAACAAAACACACAACTGTTTTTTAATGTAAAATCTCCTTAATGCAGGTAGTAGTGAGCAACATGCTGCAGCGGAAAAGAAAAAAAACTGTCCCAGTACCAAACTCAGCATTAGTGTTTTTTCAACTTTGGGAAGTCTAGTGAGCTGTTTAGCCTTGATTTCCCCACTGGGTGTTGATTTTGCCAGTGTGATAGTACAATAGAAGGAGATTGACAGCCTACCAAAAGTACACGTATATTTCCGAAGTATATCTGCTGGAAGTGTCCTAATGAGGCTAAACTGACTGATGTTTCTCAGGAGTATAAAATTTACTTCAATACACGGCGCGCTTAGATATACTAGCTTCCGTGGACACTAGGAAATCTGGTAGCTTTAGGTGATTTTATTTTGTGAAAGGTCAGAAGGATTGAAACCTTGTGCACGATGAACCTTATAAAGGCCAGGTCTTCAGAAACAACTCAGATAAGTTGGAATCACTTGTTTTGAGTTCATTAAGGATGCCTGCGATCAAAACACTGCCTTTAAGTCTACCTACCCAAGCCTCACGCCATAAGAAAGGAAAGCGGGTCAATACTCGCGAGCATTCACTGTTAGCCCTTCTCAGGCAATGACTGTCTGGGTGCCTAATTTATTCGAATACAATAGATCTGTTTTCTTACAAGACAAATGCTATTAGACATTTATTCGAATACAATAGATCTGTTTTCTTGCAAGACAAATGCCATTAGACGAGCCGTTATAGTGAAGCTTCCGTAAGGAGATACTCAGTAACGCTTTCCTCTATCAGGCCTCGTGTATTTAGAAAAAATGACAACATTACGCTTTTTCTTAAGGATGGTAATTCAAATCCGTACACTTCGCATTTTTTATGCAGACACTAGAGTAAGTGCAGAGGCATGTGTTAATGGAACAAAATCCACTTTTCGTCCACACAGAGACAACTTCCGTTGTGAACATTTATAATAGATGCTAAAATCCACAAACTCTCAACCGCAATTTTGGACAGGGTTGTTTAGACAAACTAGACTAGTTTCGTGTAACCGTTCATCCCAACCATTGAGTCGTATGCTCCGCAGAGTCTGTGGCAACCATACTATAACAGCGAAATATTTGCGATTAGAAATATATGACTTTGGAAAATATGATGTTGAAGTTTGTCAGTGTGCTGTGAACAGACATCATACCCTTTCACCCGAACCCCTACTGAACCGGATTTCTCTGCCTCTAACTTCTTTGCTGTCTTACAAGTTCATTCGTATCGTCGCTGCTAATACCGACTTTGGTTCAAACACTACATCCACCTACACACTGGTTTACTGTTAAACACACTGTTTCTCATCCGTTGTACATAAAGTGATGACACTACTCAGTTAGTTTACATACGCATCACGAAGTTGCATCAGCTTAGGTACCCCCGAATAGAAAAGGTTTTAGAGTTCCCGTTTGTTTTTACCTAATTGCTCCCCTTTCCTAAGCTAGTATATTATTCTTCCTTTGCATACAACCTCATTAAGTTGATACCTTGAGTCATTATGGAGCTAGTCGTTAGTTCTCAATTTTATTGATACATTTGGTACACGGTGATTTGTGTCTCACTATCGTCCGTGACGGGTATCACGAGGAGACGTCCGAGCTTGCACGAAGTGAGAAATATATCTAACCGAAAACAGTTTAGAGACAAAAATGTTCAATCAGACACAAAACGCTTGCCTGAATAAACCCTCAAATGAGCGAGGAACACTTTGAAATAGCGCACACCTTTGATGGGTCATGTGCGACAACTTTTGGCTGATCTAAGAGTACCCGAATTGGGTAGTTTCTCTTTCATGTAAACACCCAAAGATTCGATACAATGATCAGCAAAAACAATTGGTCAACAACCTAGTCAATGTTAGGTGAAATTATTGAATCGATACAAAGATATGGCTTCGACCAAACACTACAGTATTGGATGTATCACAGGTGGATTTGCACGTTTCCAACTGAACAGATTTTGGATTGGTATAAAATAAGAAAGCTTCGTTCTAAAACAATTTCTGAGTTTCAAATCTTTGAAAAACGGACTGAAGCTCCAGTTGTTTCCAAAACAGTAAATTCAACCAGGTTGTGCAAATTTCCTGGAAATAAACAAATAAACATAACTCGCTGTTGAGCGAGTGTGTGGGTAAAAACTACTGAATCCAGAGTTATGTATTGCAAATGTCATTGAGGCAGTCCATCGTGTGACTTTGTACTGTTTACGCAAACCGCTGTAAAATATGCTTATACTTCGAAACACTGATCAGTAGTAAAAAGCAGTCAGACCAAGTGCACTCAGGTATGATCTCCCTCAAATACCCCGATTAAATAAAAAGGCGTAGCATTAGCTGATATCTCCAAAAGAGTTAGACTTTTATCCAGTTATTCAGGATCATACTACTGCGTACTTTCAACTGTTGCACTGGGATGGGTCACCAAATATTCAGTGTCAACTGGGAACCAATAAATCTTAACATCGAGAGCGCAACTGTTTAAGTGACTTAGAAAGCACATAACGAAACGAGAAACGCTGGAAAAGTAATGAATCATGGGCCCCAAATGAGGCATCAGGAAAGAACTTTACACCTTCTGTTATTCTTCCTAGCCACGGAAGACTGCACGCATACCAACGTGCTTCAGATTCGTTTTGCAAGTATCCTTAGATCGGATTTCCTCATGATGACAGTTTACTCAGAACTACATCGGTTTTATATGCCTTGTGAACTGCGTGGAAAAAAACGGGAGTATTACGTCACACCAGACCACACAAAGGATCTCTCTATTTTCATAGAAGGAATACTTTGTTTGCTGTCAAGTTAACCGCTGAATTTGTTCGCATACCAAAAGTTCCCAACGCCATAGGATTAGAACTTATTTGGATAGATTGATTGATTTTCCTCTCCAATCGACACAGGTCAGTTAAGCATGTATCTCGGGGACCGTGCGGCCTATAGAATTAATAAAGCGGCGGTTCTTTTAAGCTGTTTGCAAAATCCCTCAGTTTTTGGGCAATCTCCTTGAAGGAACATGAAACCAAAGCAAAAGCAAACCGTTTGGCACCAACAAATGTTTCAGAAACTGGGTCTGGTGACATGAATGAAGTGCAGGATTTCGAACACTGGACCTTGGAAGGGGAGCGTGTTTTTAAATGCTCCTAATGTGTACCGCGCAGATCCACAGTAGAAACCGGATGGGCCGTTTAGGTCATCAGTATGTTTACACTTAAACAAGTAAAAATCGTCAGCAGGTGAATCGACTCGGGTGTCGTCTACATTCCTACTCTTTACGTCTGACGGAAAACATCTCAGTTGACGTCTAGCTACTGAAGAATCGTTAGCTTATCACGAGGAGTTGCCGCAATAACGAGAAAAACACGGACAACAATGGTGTGACAGTATTCGCCGGCAAATGAGCAGTATCCTTGACCTTAAATAAACTGACAGACAACACCTACGTTTTATCGATAGATGCGTATTCAATGCCAGTATTTATTATGATGCTATCATGTTTAACGCCAATAGGGCGAGCAAACTGGACGTTATTAGGCAATGAAATGTCGGGTTGGACCACAAGCTTAGTAGCTACGGCAAGCGGTACAACAAGGAGCTAAAGCTGCGAAAGGTCTGAAGTTGAGAAAACTCATGAGAATAAGGGTCAGTACAAAAGCTACGGTATTCACGCACTTTTCTGTAGTCCCGAATATGCACTGACTGGGCATCCGAAGCAACCAAGAAGAACTCCCGTTACAATCCTTGACGTATTATGAGATCCCGTCACCTGGGCTATGCGAATTTCGACCATCAGCATGGCAATACAAAAGCGAGTTACCGAAATATCTTACAAATATTAAGCATGCAACAGACTAAACATACATCCTACCACGAAGAACCCATTCAGCATTGGATTCCTCGAAAACTGGCATGGAATGAAGCATACGAAAGCAGGACTCCGTTGGGACTCATCGGTATTCCTCGTTAATCTGTTCTTGTGCCGGAATCATGTCGATTTGTGTAGGGTATAGCTTTCCAAACTCTTTCAGCCGCCGGCCAATCCGCAATTTTCAGACATTTTTGTCATCTGGACCTTAGATAAGCTTCAGCTGTTGCTAACATATTTTAACACCTGGAACGAGCAACAGTCGCCCTGGTAGCAAACGTCGTGGGAATTTGCTTCTCATATCATACCTTCACTGTTTCATTCCCTAGGTTTAAAAATAAGTGACAAATTTACACTGAAACGGTAAAATTCATTGACACCTTCGGGTTACAACGAATTTGAGATCCTTTATGAGGCTTATTTTAGACTGGCCTATTCAACAGTCATTCTGGAAAGAGGGTGTTCAAGCAACATGATAAATGATTCTCGAACTGAACAACAACTGTTACTTCATCCTTCTGTTGGTCGGGCTGCGTTTTCCCGAGATCTTCATCTTTTTAAGAATGCTCGAAAAGCATCTTACCTGAGAATATGGTGTTTCCATACCGCACACGAATTGTGTATACTGCTGGCATATGTTTCGCGCACACATTGCCCCAAGCTCTCACATAACATTGATCAACTTAGTGTAACCTGATTAGTTTCGGACGTTGTCTTGGGAGAGAATGAATGATAGCACTATTCTTGAAGAGCTAGGTTAGCGATGTACTAATTAGGCCGATGATGTATATCCCCTAAACGTTTTCCAATGGACTCCATCAGCTCATTTCTCTAAATGACGTGAAGCGCGAAAACAATCAATTAAAACCGAGAAGCGGTGATTGATTCGTGCTATGCTGTCTGGCCGCAAGATCTTCCACAGTACGACTCAGCAGGGCCGGCAAGTTTGGATACATTAGGGTTGCATGTAATTAATTTGGAACTTGGTAGCATTCGACGAACGCGTTTCGTTTCTATCTATTCCAGTCAACTTCACTTATCGTTTTCAGTCCTCTTATTTTTCAAGTATCTCAGCTTAATCCCCACACTTCACATTTCCATATCCTTCCGTGTATGATTGTCCTTCTCATTGAGAACCATAATAACGGAGCTGACAGGCTCGACCGAGAAAGTGAAAAAGCAGCAGATCAAATGAAACTGAACTAACTACATGCGCCTCGCCTTCAGTTTTTACTCACGCACATCCGGACGCACAGAAAGGAACACCTCAGAATGCACGGTTGTATCTTCATTGACCATCATTTTCCGGTTTCTTGGCCCTCTTCTTGTTTAAGGTTTGCCTCAGGCCTTGCGCTAGCGGATATTGATTCAAAAGGTACACAGCTTACAGTGTTTTGATTTAATTGAGACAAGCATTTGTGTTGTGTGATCAACAGTTACTGCATTCTGTAATTCTTTTCAGCCCATTATGATATATTGCTTTATTAAATGCGCGATTAGCCTTTCTTAATTGCCCACCGTTTAATGCTTACCAAAATAAAATACGTTCTGCTACATATTAGCGCGTAGTCATGGTGACGAAGGCAACGCTACTGGCGCTGCTCCAAGGCAGCTATTTAAGGTAAATTGTAAGCACAACTGTACCAACAAGATTCAGCTCCATTGACAATGTCCTTGTTCTTCAGTTGCACAAATAAGAGTAAGACTGAATAGTCCACCTCAGAGCCAAAATTGTATCCAGTGAACTGGATTATTCAGAATAGTCGCATCGAAACAGAATGAAGCTTGGTTAGACTGGGGTGTTGGGATGCAAGTAGTACAAACTAATGAAGAGAACCAAATGCACAGAAGAACATACTTACCCATTGGCAACGACGTAGATACTTTTCAGTGCTGGAAGTTCAATCAAATGTGTATAATTGCCGGTCAGCAAGTCGAAGTAGACAGCACCCAAGCCCGAGGAAACAATATCTGCACGAATAAAAAACGAGTTTTGTTTGAGATGGAGCAGAACGCTTTCGGGCAGCGGATACTTTGTCTCCACGGCCCATGGTCACAATAAACCAAGCAAGATACGTAAATCGTTCGTTGTAAAGAACTGAGTCGGATTATCGAGCTCACAGAACTCATGTCAGCTTGGCGTGTTCTATCGACTCATAGGCGCCATTTTATGTAACTTCGCATACCGAACCTCGAAAAAGTGGGAAAGAAAATATTGAACGAATTGCATACCTCTGATAGTTCAGTAGGCTTATAAACTAAAGTATTCAGATACGAAATGGTTAGAATGTTCTCAGGAGCGGCGTCAGCAGAATTCACTGTGTGATTCTACCCTTACCGTTAGTTTGAACCGTTATTATAAATTGTCAAGGTAAATATGGATCGGAATGACACAGCTAATGGAGTACTCGTTTGCATAGAAAACCGTATTAAACTGCTCACTCGTTCGAATCCTTCATTGATCGATGTACTGAAAATATAGTCAGTATTCACTGGAAATATTTTGAACGGGTTGAGTCGGTGTCTGAGATATCACTGTGAGCAGAACTTTTGAAGTAAATCAGGAATCGTGTCTGCATAACACAACAGAATTTAAAGTGGCCTAAACTGAAGTGAAATGCCCAGAATCAGTGATGATTTTGTCCAATAAGTTAGGGCAATCTAAACTGAAGACCGAAGAACACTTTATAACATTTAGATTCTTGTTGAGGATCGTCATCAGTACCCAATTCACATATGGTTAAGAACATTTAACACTGCGACCTTGTAGTCATCGAATTGTGGATTAATGGTGCATCACTCAATAATTAACCCAAAAATCATGGATTCATATCATTATAGAGAGTAGTGAGAAGCGCACCACTGATGACAGCTAATCAATATAAAACAGTTACACATAGCTTTCCGCATTTTCAGCATAGATCTGAAGTTGAAAGATGAATTCCCTTGCGAATTCTTCAGTGAATATAGACGGTAAGATTATATGACCGGAAACGCTTGAATCGCATGTTATGGTGAGGCATCCCCATTTGTTAATCAGAGGCCGGTGTATTCTGTGTCGCCCGGAATTCAGTGAAATTTTTCTGGCAATATATCACGGAAAAAATGCAACCTTTTGAATTTTTAGAAGCGACACAAGGTGAACTTTACGTTTCTGATTAAGCGGTGAAATTCCGACTGTCCGGCATTCCGTTGACCAAGAAATACTATTTTTCAGTTCTCAGAGTCTGGGAACCTGATTGCGAAATACCATACGTTGTTCGGAAATGCAAAGTCCGTCCAGTTAATCCAACCGTCCGTCACTTATATTCAATGTGATTACAAACCAGTGAATAACCCGACTTAAGATGACTATTTAGCCTATATCTACTACATCCAGTCTAGAAACGATAGTATATTCTTGTTTCTCTTGCGCCATCAACCGCATATAAATTCTCCTAAAGATGTTAGACTACTAGGATGACTGGTGAAACTCCATGACAGTTTCACAAAGGCACTATCGAAAATTGGTAAAATTAGACATCTTGTAATATTTTCATCTCAATTCCAATATCAGATTTAGGTTTGACGTAATTAGTGTGCTCTTTGAACTCCTGTCGTTCCGTTACCCGCCTTCTCGCTCGAAAGATACCGGTAACAAGCAACTTAGATATGTCAAGCTTTTAGGTGGTTCCGTCTACGAATGAATGAATTCTGACCCAAAGCGTGGCAGTGTGATTCGTCGTAGTTCCTTGCGTTTGTATTCAATGTCGCTTGGTATGCTGGAACTGGGCTTGAACTAGATTTTCCGAGGAGTCGTTCTACTCAGAGCTATTCACAAATACAACGAATCCTCCGAGAGGGCTCTAACGTGGATAATAACAATTTCTTTTTACTTTCTACACTCTTGCTACTGAATTTGCTTGAGTACTGCATCGACAAGTGGACCAATTTACTCGACTTCATGCGTGGTTGATTCGGGGAAAAGCGTGACACCGAATAATTCAGCCTTTCGCCTTTCGAGGCTTGCAGAAAATTGTCATTCGAGCATATCTATAGGTACTAAAAACCAGACAAGCGACGCGGGCTTAGCAAAGACATTTGTTTTAAATCGTAACGAATTCGGTGCCTTCTACCTGTCCACTGGATACCAGCTTTGTATGATCTTTACGCACGTGCAACTCGATAGAAAGAACGCCTCAAATCTTTCTAACCCGCACCAGGGATACACCGTTTTATAGATCTTGCCTCACTGTTCACCAAGCTTTAAATTTTGTTTTCTAAGCTCAACGGCAGGCGTATGGTTGTCCTGGCCCAACACTAACTACCTACACGCAATCAAAATTGTCCGTCAGGTTTCAAACGGCTTCGGCACTACCTGACTTGGAAATTCTTAATCTACCTGCACACTCAGGAGAGTTAACAGATAGCCGTTCAGTAAGCCAAGAAAACAGTCGTGTCTTTCAGGCCTAACATGTTCGTCCGCTCTCAGACTTGTTAATTCAAATGTGAAACTCGAATCCAGTGTTTTCGCCCTTTGAAATGGGCGCCAGGGCAGAAAAATGGATTTTCAACTAACATTTACGTGAACGTGAACCAAACAATGTTCCTTCCAATAGGACGAAATAGAAAGTTCAGCACATCGTTCCACAACACGACAGTAGCATTATTACAGACAGTAGACGAATGCTAGCATATACTAAAATTTATTTTACGCTTCCCTGCTGTTAAACATAAGACGAAATTCGTACCGCTGGCACACAGCGGTAAACCGTGTTCAATACAAAAATGTGCCTTCCCGTTCAGACTATTTGAAAGTGAGGAGAAGAAGCTGGGAACCCCCAACAAACTTTTGAGACTCATGCAGTTATTGTGCAACAGAACGCTTCACTGAAAGGATTCAGACAAGGAACATCTAATTTCAGTTTAAAACGACCGGTGATCAAACAACATCAAACACACATCGCTTAAGGCTTTAGGACGAAACATTTCGCCTTTCTGAACTAACATAAGAATTTTTCTGCGAACTTGGTTAAATATCTCATCAGGTAACTTGGCGATTTCACCAAATCTCTTGCGGACGCACAACAAAAGAACAGACCGACAGAATGTGCCACAGAACAATACAAGTGCCTTCGAAATATAAGAGGTCACACTGAGAAAGTGGCATCAGTCTCCTACAACTAGCCTCTTGCTAAATGAATCTTACATGGTTATGGTGAGCACTGCAACGTAGTCCAACCACAGGGCTTTCGTCCATCAGTAATATCCTGTTGCTCAAAACTCAACCAATTGTCTGTGCGCAAAAGCTGGCAAAAAATGAAGCTGATCCACTTTGCAATTGAACACTATACTATTATCATCATCAAGTTCACTAAAGCTCGAATTCGCGTTGATAAACCACCTTCATCTGTGGTGAGTTTATAACGACAGAATTGAACACATGTCTGGAAAGCGAGCAAACAATATGGCCATTTAGGCGTCCAGGGTATGGTGAGTCGGAGATGCCGGGGACTTAAAACTGTGTATGGTGACAACTCAGCCTGCATCACCGGATACTTAGTTCAGTCTAGTCACTTGGTTGACATCAGCCCGTCCTTTTAGGTGACCAGGACAAGTGTTTGGCCGTGTGTACTGAAATCCTTCTACGTTACATTTCCAAATGGACGATGGTCACCCCAAATTTTGCGATGCCGGAAACAACAGACTAACGATTATATCTTCGTCAATAAATCCGGATGAAGTGTTCATTGGAGGGCACCCATTGGTTCATCCATTTCCTTTCGGCCGAAGACAGATGGACAAAACAACTGGTCCAGGGCTGTAGCAAGGTGTGATGTCATCAATAAGCTTTCTTCACCAGTTAGATGATGCTCTGCGCCAAAAACCTCCACTTTTAGCCCCACGTGCTCGAATACAAAGAGCTCCAGTTCACGGTTCAGGCAGTGACCCACCGCGACCTATTCAGATCTCAAAAGTGGTGACCTCAGCAGTCTTTTTTGGTATCTAAGAGACCTGTTACCATGATCAAGGAGAAGCCTGAAACTAACCTGCCAGTTCATGTGCGAGACTAGTTCCATTGATGTTACAAAATTGAGTTGCTTGTTTCAGGTTTCAGACGCGAAAGCCGATCCATTGTGCCTCATCAACAATGCTACCCATGCAGGTGTTTTTCCCCTTCCACCCTATAACGGACTGTATTTGTCTGAATAAGAACGCGTAGTCATCAGCGTGTCTATTATTATCATATACGGCTACCAAAAGTTGATCCGCAGTATCGGTACATGCCATTCATTACATCGCTGTTAGGAATCGCGGTTTCAGCCAAGCCAGCTATTAGAGTGAATATCTTAGAGCCAATCTTAGATCCTCAGTGTAGGAAATCGCTTAATGCGCAGCACTTTGACTATTACCCTTCTCACTCACAGCCTTTTCCCTCATAATTACAATCCAGTGACTGACTGACTTCTATAACACCCTATTTTCTTCTACCAATGGCCAGCGGTGCAAAACATACTCTCATTGGTGGCTTTCACGTGTCTACCCGTCCCAGGATACTTGAACTTGACGGGCTATGTGTCCAGTATAGGTCCAAAACTGCGTTTACTTGTTTATTTAATTACTTCGTGTCTCAAAGTTTTTTTGGTTACGGAATGCCGCACAAGCCTTGTAACCCTTCATTGAAGACGTAGTCGCGGTCTAAATCAAGTCCGCACCTTCACTGGAGACACCCAGATCTCCAGTCCTAATATTAACTTGGAGCATCTGGGTAAGTTGTTCCAGTGTCTTTAAAAAAGTGGCCTAACTGAATTAGGGATAATTTCCAACTCATAAGTCACATAAATAACCTATCCGGAGTTTGTCTGTTCACCCTGAGAGTTTAGATCATATTGAATTGTTCGGTACCTATTCCCCAAGGTGGCGTATGTCGTTTCAATGACGTGATAAGCTATCAGCGTTGTTTTAATCTAAATCATGCTTGAACCAACCTTCTCCACGAAAAGAATCTGCATATTTTCCTCAGTGTTGAGAACGTTTCTACCTCCAGCTCGGTCAAGCAAGCCGTGACGTCTGTGGTACGTATGTTTTATAATCATACACAAGTCCTCATAGGCCTTTCGGTGGACTGTGCTTACAAAAGCCCGCGATATTGCGCAACAAGTTGAGAGCACTAAGTGGAACCATCTTGGTTTCTAGTTGACACGGTAGAATAACAAGTTAGCCATTGTTCGCCAATTGTCGGCTACCTACTTTGCCGTCCACTACTTTGGACACAAGTTGGCTTACCCTGAAGTTGAAATTTGATGATTACAGGCACCTCACTTATGCCGTCCAGAACTCCAGGAAATTCTTCAAGAATGCGTTACTCATTTCATCAAAAACAACTAACATCTCTTAGAAGCCGGGAGACTTTACGATATCATTACCTTCGATTATCAGACTGAAGGCAACCTCGGTGGCAATGACTCTCATTCTAACGGCATTTTCGGCGGCTGCAGTTTTGATGTTCTTTGAATAGAACTTCGTACCTCATAATCCGACCAGCAATGAAGACGTCCGTGCGACGACAAAATTCTTGGTACAACAACTTGCCTGGACAAACACACTCGAGGACATCCGACAACGGGCGAGCGGCCGTCCCTCGTAAGAACGAGTAAGAGCGCATTCTCATCCAGTAATTTCGTGAATAACATTCCCTTATAAGTTATTGAGGATGACCACGTTCGTACTGACTCCGTAGCCCCCTTGGCACATACCACATGCTGACTTTTGTGAACTCAAACAGCCGGGACAGGAAGACACCCAATCCCCAAGCTACATCAAGTTACTAGCAACAACTTTTGTGGAATGTCAGATTCCTCGTTTTGATTGCCAACCAGCAACCACATGTGACCATGGGGTCGTTTCAATCGGCTCTACACTAAACTTACGGGTTGTAACGGGATTCGAACAACTGTGTGCGGTGCACAAGCTAAGGGATTAGCCGCGAATCTTAAGCGACAGTCCAATGCTGCTTTTCGAGTGAAAGAAATCCTCTTCTAAGCGCATGCATCACTATTAAATCCTATATGAAATCTAAACCGGCACTGTGAGTGCCTTATCAAGACTCGTGTGCTGTCACGGTCTAACCACATGTGATATCTCCACCCAAAGCTTACATGGCCACAGACCGTCGGTTCTTTTCCTGTTTACAATAATGTGTTTTTACACAACTCCGATATTCAGCGCCCCATAGTAAGCATTTTATACTGCGCCTAAGAAGACATCATTACGTCCTACGAGAACGCTGGTGATTGACCGTAGGGTTCAACCTGGAAGTGTCAGCAGCGACCGACTGAATTCTACATACAAAGAGAATACTAGCCAAAATAAGAGCCATCATCACCCTTTCCCACCTCTGACTCCGGATCCAGCCTATCGGCCACGGGTCATGCGAGCAGAGGTTCAGTCTCAGCACCCTCTAAGCACATTATTGCTGTAGATTCCTCAGGTCTCCGTTTAGAATAACTGCGTGTATTGCGGAATGAGTAGTTTTTCATTATCCATATCACGAATGGTAGTACAGGCGCAATTCACTGATCCATTTCCTCTTTCACCTTTCAGCGCCTTGGTAGCATTTATCCGGATTGCCAACTCAGACGACACAGGCTTTGTGAATATGGCAACCCTTCAATCGCTTCATACTTTTGGGTTGTTGTTTACCCCTCCCAGTACTCACTTTGGTCTATGAATGTCAATGACTCGTATCAAACGATCAAAAACCCAGTGGAGGCACATTCGCAGTACGTGAAAATCGCTCCTTCCTTCAACCAGTGTTTTCAGGTTCATTTAACCGCGCGGTCTGTGTCCCATGTAAATAGGTAATTATCCTAAGCTACTCTTCAGTGGTCGTACTAACAGCTTCGATCTTTCGCATCTGATAGCCGCGCTACACACTTCAAAGCCTTAGCTCTGTGGGCTTCTACTTCGTTCCCAATTGATACTTCTTGTCTCCAACTAAATGGTACTCTTTGTTTTATTCGCTGCACTTTTCTGCATTTTCTACTATATTCTTTCTTTTGTATGGTTTTGTCCGAGCGTTTTTTCTTCAATACAAAGCCTTATGGCGGGGACTTAGTTGATGCGTGAGCTTGCCTGAAATGAAATGCTCATTTTGCTTGAACTGGACTGGAATTTCTCCACTCTTCTGCGTCAACATTTTTGCTTGTGGCATGCTTCACATTTGCACGTACGATTCTAATTTCCTTGTCTCATTTTTCCACATCATTTATTTCGCACTGCGGTCATACATCCCGTGCTACTTTGGGACTACGGACGTAACCATAAGGTATTTAAGTCGCGCCGGACAATTCCCACATTATTAAGCTCTTGAATGCAATTATTTGACCGGTAAAGATGGATCTTTTAACTCAACATTCCTGTCTATTATATAGTTCTTTATGTCCATCAGTTAATCGATTTCAATTTGAGATAGAGGTCACGAGAAATGATCACGTCACAGTGTTCAATAACCTACTTTCTAATACTTCATGGAGTTCGGAATCTAGTGACGTCGATGATGTTGGAAGAACCCCCCTCACCGGTAACAAAATATCTTCTGGATGAATCCGAATGACAGCTTCAGAAACTGGCCTTGATATGTCCATGCCTAATGTGGGATTTCGTTTTTAGTAAGATACAATCGCAATATTAGTTGAAAAGTCTTCCCCTTAAATCTAGACTGGTGTCCGGAAAATCTGAACGAGTTCCCGCAGGGAAATTTTCCATGAAAATTGCAAGTGCGTAAATTATTTGCCTCATTGTGTGCATTTTTACCGTGAATACGTCCAGGATATCAACGAATAGTTGGTCTTTCAAAACCGCACTGCATAACAGGGCAAGTCCACGCACGTATTGGCTGATCGCAATATGCTGTCGAGCATTTTTCTTGCAACTTCCGGCACCCACACACACTGTCTGACACATGTCCTTATTTCTGGCTTGGTCGAGCCACTGCACACTCTCTAGTGCGACTACACATGTTTCACAATGAAGTCACTCCACTACTACCGGCCTTTTGGCTTCCATCACCACCAGAAACAGTCAGTATGATGAGTTATTCACCTGTCAACAGCCTTCTTATCCGACGAAACATTCCAGGAGGTTGGATGGTAGAAATTCCGGTCTGATTTAAAATCTAACTGCTGAGTCCACAAAGGTGTGCATTCAGTGGTTTCCAGTTTTTTTGTCTCTGCAGAAGTAGGTGCTTCGGGTTAGAACCACAATGGCTCTGATGTCGGAAAAGTAAATGCTCCTGCTGTGGAGAACGAAATGTCTCGTCACTGAGTACACTAGATGATAATGTCTTAGATAATTTCAACAAAAGTAATGAAATGAATCAAATAGATTTTAGTTTCCACAGCTTTGTATCAGTGTTCCAATATTAGTGTCCAATAATTTTGTCGGTATCGGAAGGTTTATCGGCAATAGATACAATAGAGAATTTGTGTTATAGGCCTGGTGTTAGCTTTTCATTCAGACATCACAGCAGCAACTGAGTATATTGGAAATTCCCTGGTTAAAATTAGAGCTGTGTTGCTTTCTCGTGATTCAAATGCCCTCTTAAAAGACTCAGTCATTTGGGGCACATTTATCGTGACAGTGAACTCCAACCTCCAGTTCTTACGACCCTGTGATAACTTAATTTCTATGCATTGAAAACACTCCTCATAATCACTTTTCCAGTCACTACAACTAGCAGTTCTGACATATACATAATTAACAGCCACTAGCACGTACGAACACGTTGAGTGAAACGACTTCATAAAAACTCATGAGTTCAAAACTGAGCTGGTAGTCGCACTGAGACGATCGAATGACAAAGACGTAAGTCGAATGCCAACAAGACGCTCCAGAGACGTTGAGCAAAGCGATTCTCTGAAATTTTGTGTTGGGAATATCGAGATTTATCATTAAATGTTTACTTCCGGACTGTATCCTGAGACAGAAATATACTTGTATCGCTTCCACACTACACTCGTCGCTCTTTTGCGTTGGTTCCTTCTGGGGGATATTTCTATACTTTGTAGGATGATTCTTTGAAGGAATCTACCACCAACTGGCAGAAAGTTGCCACGTTTCCCCTAACAGTTTAGGAATCACCATGAAAAGTTATCCTATCATAGACTATCCCGTTTTTCGTATTCCTTAGAGCTGCACTGTAGTATTCCTTCCATCCGTATGGAAACATTTCCCCAAGTCCCTACGCCATCAACATAAACGATTTCTCCTTCTCTTCCAACAACTTAGCACTTATGCTTACACTGACTCATTAGTTTTGAAAAACACCCATATGTTCAAGCATTTTGGAAAAGTTGGCGGCATATATACATTTGCTCCTTTCTCAAGAGATCACTCTGAACAGACAACTTCAAATCTATGTTGACAGCGGACTCTGTCCCATATCAGAACGTTTTTCAGAAATATTCACTTCTAGAATTGTTCCATTCAGAAGAACTCTGGCAGTTCGTATGAGAACTCAAAGCTAGCAAGACCGCGAAGTAAAAAATGCCTTGGTTTTTCAGGATCCTGTTAGGAAACGAAATCTCCTCACAAAAAAACTTAGGTGAAAAGCAAACGGAATCAAGTAAAAATGCCATAGATTTCGGGGAACGGTGACCAGGTTTTGATTAAAAAAACACTAACAGGTGTTCGCGGACGATAAAAGCCAAAGGACGTCTTTTGGCGCGTGGCGACACAATAACACTCAAGAAAAACTTGAGATCGGAAACTATTTTTCTCTTGGCTGCCTTACCCTAATCTGCATCCGGTGCTGTTTTCTCCAGAATAAACACAATTTCTAATGCAAAGCCGCTTAATTTTCGAACTTATTATATCAAAAATTGGTAGCTCTGTGAGGAGGTTTGGCAATTTTCAACAAAGATTTAATTCTGTCAGTGAAGCTAAAACTGAGAAGTATTGTACAACTGTTTCATCCTTGTTGAGCGTCATCAGCAGTGCGCAACTCACGAAACTCGGAGAGTTCTGAACCCCTGACCTTCCGGCCAGTAACTGAACAGGCCACATACGGCTGATCAGCAGTACGATTAGTTCTCATTTAGTTCGGACATACCGCCAATCACCCTTCATCCATTGAAACCATTTCACGTGGTCAGGGACTGACTTCTAAGGAGGAGGCTTCATTCACCTTGTGAAATAATTCCTCCTCTGATAATCAAAATATGTTATACAGGGGTCTATCCAGCTATTTAATGGGTAAAAGAGACGACACAACCATAAAAAAGGCAGTTTTTAAAAAGTGATTTTTGGCTTTAGATGGTTTATATGTTCTGGTTAAATATCGTGGTTCCTGCTGATTTGAAATAGATTCTTACGAGTCGGAATTATGATCTGATCGTAGCCCGCTTCTGTTCTGGATACTACGGAAATCATTTCCATTTCCATGACACTGACAGATCTGTCTCTCCTTTTTTAAACAGATGTGCAAAATCTACTCGACGGGGACCATCGTTAATGCAAAATAATTTGCAATTATCCGTGAGAAATTTTTGTGCAGCAGAGGAGCTTCGTATGACCATTGATCGATTCGCTTCTTGTTAGCTTATTGTGAGAACTGAGGTTCATCCAACCCAACTCACAAACATGCAAAACTAGCTTTTTCCGGCAAAATCGTTTGAACGAAAAGCTGGCCGCAATTTCCGGCGAATGCACCTACTAATATTGGTATTCACTTTCATCCTTGAGTGATACCACGTGACACCGTGAAGTTCGTTCGTAAATTTTGATGGGATTTTGAAGTTTCAATGTAAGGTTTATTTTGCAAATGAAGATACCTTGAACTGCAAAGCTGAGAAACGATGTACGACTTTGCCATCCTTATGAGGAATCTTCACTAATGCGCATCTCATCTAACTAACCCTTAGAATCTCTGATTGCACACAAAATTTTGAGTGACATACAAATGGTAATAACACATGAAGCTCACTTACCTTTGATAAGGATGACTGGTGCCTTCTTTCTGGATGAGGACACATCTTTCGTATCTCCCACACAGCTCAGTGATACGAGTAGGACATAACAGGACAGAATACGTCTAAGAGGGGCTGTGTATTTCCAAGACAGTTGTGTCATGACAGGTTGATAATCCACATACACATACACACCCAAGTGCAATATTTAGTCTCAAACTACATGGCGTTTCGCACCAACTCGAGGAATTCTTATGAGTGGCCGAGTTTTTTTAAACATTGTAAGGTTAGTTCCACGTATTTACGTTTGTGTCTTAAAACGTTCAGTCAGTATGATAAGCACGTGTCTTTCCGCCCTAATCGATTGAAACTGTTAGATGCCTGCACCCATACTCGATTGTTAGGGTGCGTGCGTGCATACGCGCTTGCGTGCATGTGAGCGCTTGAATTCTGCAAACAGTGACTATCTGTGAAAGGCCTGTGTGTATGTGTGCTCAGGTCTAGGCTACCAAAATATTTGAATGAATACCTCATCCAAATATCCAATAGAATGGTCGAATTCGCACAGCTCAGTTACATCTTCGGGTTGTGCGTACTTGACTACCAGAAACAAGGCGACCCGTGGAGAGACTTGACAATACCGTTTTCAGTTGTTAAGTTACACCAAAGTATAAGGCTAACCTGACGACTTCGGAACACCCGAATGCGCGAAGTGTGTACCAAAGCTAATTATATCGTATAGTCTTTTTCTTATCGGAACTAATATTTTTTCATTCTAACAATGCATACACCACATGTTCGTAAGGGGAAAACTTTTGCTCCAAAACTTAAATGAAAACAGTCTATCTAGTGTGAATAAGCTATCGTTTTGAGACATACATGTTTGACGGGATCGAAAAATTATCAACCGTTTTGTAGTTTTTGGGAAAAATATCCATCCATTTAACAGCTCAAACTGGAATATAACTGGAATACAATCCAGATCATTTATGCGCGTAAGTTATCAGAGTCCCAAGGAGGGATAGAGGTATTCGTCCGATCGCATTCGTCAAGTCGCAGTTGGACTCACGCGTGCGCACGTCGAGTAACGGCACCTCAACTATTCTTGACAGATATGCAATCTGAACCATATGTCGACCAAATATCTGTGGCAGTATTTAGAGCCTAAACCGAGTTTTCTTCCGTTTAGCCAACTGTGATGAAAGAATGTGCTGGCATGCTTTCAAAAATCTGCATTTTGTAGACCCGGAAAAATCCTGTTATACTTCATGAACGCCCGAACTTTGGGCATTGAAGTTTATTTATTTTCAATATTGAATCATCCTTCCTGATGTAATTAATAAAAAACAATAGTCCAACCGAAACAGCTCCTCATAGGTGTCGGTTCATAATACTTGGAAATGCAAACGTTGGCAAATTTCGTCCAAGCTGAGTTTCCCTTCAGCGTGAAAATTAATTTCTTCCAATCGGTCTTCATTACTTCGTGTCTGCCCTCCTTGCAAGCACTCCATCTTTAGCCGAGAAATTCTCCGGATTTCTTAAATGTTAATTTAAGACCGGTTGGTTGTTCTTGAGACACTCGGATTAACCAAACGGAAGTTGAGGTACCAACGACAAATGAGGAGTATAGTGAACGTCAGCCGACTCTAACATCACATATGCTGTGATTTCACACAATCTATCAATGTAAGCTTTGACTACTAGATATGCGGCGTCATCATGTCAAAAAAAACTACGCCAGAATCGCCGGGAAATTTGGTTGTTGTGTTCAAAACCAGGTTATCTGGTCATACACCGGTGTGCTGTGAATGCCACATAAAATATAGTAGAAACAGTGATCACACTTTCCGCATAAACTATTAAAATGAACTACACTATCTATAAAATCATTAATCAGACCGTTCTACTACAAATCCTTCGGAACACAGATCAGCAGACAGGTTAACTTTCATCAGAGTTCTGCGAGTCAGGCGGAGGGGATATGGGCTGCATTCACGTAGCCAGGTAATCTCTCAGCACGACAAAGATGTTCGCGAAATCTAAGAATGGTGCAGATTGTGTGGCTTTCCCATCACTTGTGTTGCTAGTAGCAATATCCGGTAACAAAGTGTCTCAAGAAACAAATGCTTAGGAAATTCACTTATTCTGTAACCTGAAGTACAGGCGGCAGCCCATCAATTTCATCTCACTGTCATTCAGTAAGGCATCCTGAAGACGGCTGAGGGGTTTTTTGTTCGATCCACTATAATCTACCATCAAATACCTTGTTTTGTGCAGATGGAAACTGTTTGAACTACAACCCCGATATTATTAAAATTAACAATAATAATTCAAACAAATGATATGACATAGTTATTTCAGCATACTTAGGACAAATATAAAAGTATTTGTACTCTTTTAAAATGGAGGAAGCTGAAATGCTTTTGTTTGTAGCAGATGGAACACTCAACAGTACCAATCACATTACAAGGCGAAACTGAAGACGGAAAATTAGCATCGTTATGTAACTTGGCTGTATATAGCACATGGCATGACTGAGGGCTGGTTGCTTGTGAACTGAATGATGCCTCTTCATCTTTGGCTCAGCAAACATTTTCTGAGAATCACTGGAGTTGAAATGGATTCTCTTAGACCAGTAGATAATGGATTTCATGGAAAGGTGTTCATAGTGGTAAAGGTACTTCCCTTTTTTGTTATTGTCATGCGATGAAATCCTTTTGGGTTTGGTAAAGAGAAATTTGTTTATATCACGCAACGTCTTATAAATCGTTTGAGTCTGGAAGAATGCTATGAATCCAGTTTGCTTCAACTGCAGTGCCCGCCCCTTCTCGTAAAGGAGAATCACACTATTGTGACTCAGTTCTAGAACGATGATGAGTTAAATCCCAATAGGTCTGGCAAATTTTCAATAAACAGCTTCTCATAATAACATGAACGTGAACGTGAACTGCGGTTGAAGTGGTCACGGACAGCATAGTTTCCACCTTTATGTTGGTGGCCGAAACAGTGAATTATTCATAAAACTAAAGTAAAGATGGCATAATGTTGGGCAATACTCAGCCACTTATGATCAACACACTCCTCAAGTAAGCTTTTGCAAAGAAGTGCATTTTTATGCTTAAGGTTCTTATGCTTGCCACAACTTAAACCTGAAGACCAACCTTTTTTCTTCTGATCCTTTGTGCTTAAAGCCGTCGCGTCACAGGCAGAAAACGCAAAACCAACTTCCAGTCACATCGTGGAGGAGCACACATCTGTATAACAATTTCTGCAGCATGTTGCGGCAATAGTAGCATTCTTTGAATGAAGTACATACTCCTTCACCGAAGGTCCGTTACCTGTCCATTCAGCAGTGGAGTGTACCTTTACAGTGGACCCTAGCGCAACGAACGAACAGCTGTTGAGGATGACCTGGCCGTGGTTGAGACAATGGTAGGCTGTAGTGGAGCTCACTAAGCTTGTGAAAATGGACCGTCTCCGAAATTATCCGGAGGCTGAATGTTTAAAGTAATTACGTTCTGAAGGCCATCGTTTTCTGATTCCAACACGAACGAACGTTATTGGCATTGGATTGCTCTGATAACTAAACAAACGTGGAACTACTAGAAACGAACAGTAGTTCAGTATAAGTGCATGTTTTGTAACACAATAACCGTGGCCCTATGGAGGAGACTAAGAGGGTCATTGGTCACAGCAGGTATAACCATCCAGTAATTAAACTAATCGTCCGAAGAAGCAGGCCAGTAGAATCACATATTGGGCTTTACTGCCCACTCGTTAATTCCGAATTACCAGTTTCCATAAGAGAACCTTTGTCCGGCGGTTGTCGTCTGGTGGGTCAATAAATGTGTGCAAATCCAAGGAGAACAGAGGAAGATTTCGATGCGACCTCGATACACTTGAAAACCCATGGGTGCCGATCGAAAAAGCCGAGAGCAAATCAATCTGATTTGTCAAATACTGAATGTGATAACCCCCGATCGGATAACAGTCCCAGGTTTTTGTCTGGTTCAGAACCCTAGGGAACTGACTTGCAGGATCCTAAGGATTCTGCCTACTTAACTTCCTTTGAAACCACCTGTGAACTGATATACATTGGAGGATTTCTCCACAATAGGTTTGTATGTTAAGTTCTGTTTCCTCTCAAGTTTACCGGTCTGTTTGGGATACCCATGTATTTGTACTAACACACCATGATAGACATGCTTGTGGGAAGACGGCTTCTGTTTTAATGGATATTTATGTTTTCCTCAAACGTTATATCCAATATTACCGCCACAATTGCACGCAAAGTAGTCATCTGTCACATTTCGCTTGGTTACGTTGAGGTTCAACAAAAAATAATTGGGATATTGTACATCCTTCATGGATGGCGCCGTGCACTTAGAGATAAACAGCATGTTGCCGCCAAAGAGCTTGTAGTATGCTAGGTCTGCTGTAAGATCCTCCATGTATTGCCCTACCATGGCCACAAAGATGCCCGGTAGAGATAAGGCTGTTAAGTGTGGACTGTTAAGTGTGACTACTCTATTCTTTTGTTTGTGGGGTGAATTTTTGTTAACCGTAAGATAACACTCACAGTGCACAAGAGGAACAGGCTTTTGAGCATCTTCACTGCGAGGGAAATTAGTAGAGAATGATAGTGCGTCTACTGAGCAGTTGTATTCGTTCGTTAAATGTGTAGTTTAAAGTCTTCAACCACGTCTGCTGCACTCTAGATGACATATTTGTCGACGGTTGGTTTCAAGACAGCAATCAAGTGCCGTTCCTCTTCATTTTGTTAGAAACCGGACATGCCAAACGCTGGTCGGAGTGGAACTACAAGCTTATGTGTTTTCGAGCCCACAGAGTCACGAGGCCGAGTAACAAATAGGTCCTGGATGCCATTAGGTCTTGGTACCTGTCCATCCGTATTCACAGTACTACCCCTAATACGGAACATTCGGCTATAAAAACTAACTGAATTTTGTTCTCAACACTAAAACGAATGCGAGATGTCACGCGAACCAGGAGTCTAACCTTGGCAGAAAGGTTAACTCTACCTTGAACTGAAGGAGGTAAATCTACTAGATATGATCTCACGACATGCAGTAGTACATGTTCAACTGCGGAAAGGCCAAATAAGCATAACCAATATTTATCTCAAAGCCAACAAGGGGCACGTGAATGTTTAGGATCGGCTCAAAAAAATATATATCAAAACCCGAGACACTTGCCTTAAAGTGAACGACCACAATTAGAAACAGGCAGAAATCTTTTGAAGATGGGTCGTCTTTTTGAGTTGAAATCAGCGTCCACGATTTTACTCAGCCACGGAAACTTGAGTTTTAGAGTCAGCTGAGACCAGAGCAATCAATCCAGGCAATTAGGGTGTCCGGAAGAAATTCGAGGTAACCCTATGTTAATTTATACTAAATGCACATGATGTCTAAATACAGTGGTCATCCCGACCTTACCCCTCGTACAAGCCCTGTCTTATGGAGACTATATAGTTTCGTCTTCTGGCTGTTAGTAAGTTGGTAGTGAGTAGGTATTACGAAAAGCCGCTGTCAGCGGCATTACCCTAGTGTGACCTGGTTAGGAGGAAATGAGGGGCCGAACTCAGGGATAAGAAGTGTAAGGTTGGTAGCACGTTCCACGCAGGTCTCATCACAAGAACATATGGTGAGGAAAAATCCCAGAGAATTTCTCTTTACGCCAAGTGTCCCTACACAATAACCTGTCTAATGTCCACCTTGTCAGTCATAAAATTTTATTGCAAAATTCTTTTTGCAACGACTGGGTCATTCTTGTCACCATTCCGTCAGTCGCTCTCACATTACTAATTGTGGTCGTATGATGGCATGTTGATATATTTGAAGAATTGACTCCTGGTGTACCCTACCCAGACTCCTGGAGAATAGTGGGCCAGAAATTTTCACGACTTTCCTGAGAATAATCATCAAACTATAGGCCCGGAATTTATCCGGAAGAAGGAGGGTCCATTGAAGTTCAAAAATCGGGTTGACTCACAGTACCCTCCAAAGTGTCCAGTTCCTTGGCGATAGCTTTCGATCGGTTCCCTATATTGCTCACATTTAGAAGTTTACTTTATTCTTAGTAAAGCGTAACTTTACTCGCCTGGATTTATTTCGAGATTTGCCACATATTAATTTTTTTTTGGGGGGGATGAGTTGTTTATTGATCGAGTGACCGTTGATATAGCTTGCAAACGTCTCATCATCAATCGGGTGGAAAAAGCACCGGGCGGAATGGTGAACGGAACGCATGCGAGCCACCAATATTTTTATTTATTGCAGGAATTTACGACAAGGCTCGAACGAATGGGCCAAAATGAAACTCCAAGTTTATCGAATGCTGAAAACAGGTCGAAGCTCATAAACATCGGCTGCAGCCTAATGGACATGCAGACTAATGTCATCATTAATCGCAACTCCACGATCACTGCGGCGGCCTGGACAGACTAATCTCTTGTGCCATCCATCGCTGTACCCTTTCCTGCATGAAAGCTGCCATCAGTCACTTAAGTCAACTTCCTTCCGTCACATTACTGCTATTTGTCAGCGAGTTGTAGTAAGAAGAGGTGCACGGTAGCACCATGGTGTTTCGTTTCTCATGTTGTCACATTCATACTTATCCCTTCCTAATGAGACTCTCATTTCTAATTCTGTTGTCATACAGTATCGCAGCGACCACTCCCTGGTGAACAACAAAGTCAGATCTTACGAAGGGGACCGATAAATCTGTCCGTAAATCTACCACTTACGGCGATTCTTGGTGTTTGTCAATCCTAACTGCACTGTGGCAGACTGTTCTTAAAAAGACAGTCACCGGGATAGCTGGGAAATCATTCGGAACACTCGCCATCTTTGTAATCTGTATGGAGACCGTGTACATATTTCGCTCGCCGATTCAGCGCTGTAGTGGTTAAGCATCAAACAACTTCGGAATCTTATTTTCGGTAACACCCATTGTATCTCTTCAAGTTTGAAACAGTTAACATATGCTTTGTAGAATATCTGTGATGATGGGCAAAGATTCAAGTTTCTGACCCACTAGCTTCATCTGATTTGAAACGATGCTACAAATTCGGACTATCATCACTGTTTACCAACTGACGTAAGAATTTGGCGCTAGGTTTATTACGCAAAGCCTTGATAATGATGATGATGATGTGTTAAGGGATACCTAACCGAACACTGTAGTCAAAATACTGTTTTAACCTGCGGATTAAGTTGAAGAAAAATGGTCCCTTATATCCAAGCATGCCGCGAGACCATGCGACTGCCTCAACATTCATACACTGGTCTGTGGTTTCGAGTTACATACAAGTGCCATCAAACTAACACAACAACCTGAAAAACAACGTAGAACAAAAACAAACACAGAATGGTGACTGTCGCTTCAGTGGATCTAGGCGTTGTGAAATTGATCTCTGGAGCAGTTGAAGGAATGATGCCTCGATACCACATGATTTTTGTTGACTTTCCAACGTTACACAAAATGTGCCATCATTAGGGGAGTAAGCGCTGCAGGGAGGGGCATTGCGGATTGATACATATACCGCGGATTACAGCCATGTTTCACCATCTCACAAAACAAACAAATCATAAAATAGTAGTTAGTGAGCTGCGGCCTCCTTTCGTGAGCAGCTGGCATGCAACCCGGAAGCGTGAGAGCTACCTACCCGAGGGCAATCGAAAAGCCAGATTGAACCACAAATATTCTGATAAACAGTTTCGGGCCTCAGCCGCCAAGGTGCCTCGACCCCTCGAGATCTTGACAACATTATAGGTCTCCATCGGGTAGGTCTCCATATCGACTACTGGTGCAAACATGCATAGTTTCTCAGATTGGTCGCAATCACCCAACCCATCAATGATAGATGCGAGGTAGGTTAGTTACCATATTTTTTTCAGCACATTTTCACATCTTATGACGAAAGATACTCAGTGGTCCCAGAATTGGCAAAATTATCCCACCAGAAGACGTCGGAGACGTCCCAATCCACCTAGCTATCTGTCTGGAAGTCAAGGACTGTCAGACCCTCTAGGTCATTCTGCGTCGTCGGCTTACCCTACTGCCCTTTGAGGATGTGATATGGTTTAGTTTTCTTTTTAATAAAAATAACATTTTTCTGACACAACACAGTTGAACTATATATTAACGGTGTGGAAGCTAAGCAAAGAAACAAAGGTACACAAGATTTCCAAAATTCCTCAACATCCCAACATTTATCAATTTATTACAGCCCAGAAGAAACGTCGATACAAGCACGTCATCAGTAGCAGAAATCCAGCTTGGTCTATTATTCCAAGGCTAGAAGGCACCCAACACGGATAGGCTATATCCTGGATTTTCAAAAGAAGTTGGTGAACCCCTAGCGAACAGTTTGACGGATCTATTACGTAAGAGTTGAGAGAAAAACTGGTAAGATGGAGAACTTCGATAGCAATCCTGATCTCCAAAGTGGGTATAAGAACGTCAGGCGGAAACCACCGTGGCATGAGCCTGGTAGCATTGGCATTCAAGGTGCTCTCTCTGTGCAGGTTGATCGATTATCGGGAGAGGCCAACTCGTGATAACCAAGTTGGTTTTAACCCTGGCGGAGAATGCATCAAACTTGAGATAAGTTCTTGAACAGCGCCGATTTTTCAAACGTCTCACACTGATGGCTTTCTTGATTTGAAGGCTGCTTTTGACTGTCGGTCGTCGGAAACTATAGTGGGGTTTGGCGACCAAAGATGTCCCTACTAAATTCATAACTTATGAGTGAATGTATGTGAACTCCAATGGCGCGCATGGGCATGAAGCAAGCTGTCGCCTGCGTGAGGGAGAGACTGTGGTGAGAGACAAGGAAGCCCTTTATCACCATTTTATTTTCAACTCCGTCACTGAAGTGCTGATTGTAACTTCTCTATCTGCCTTCAAAACCTCAGGGATAGAAATGTTGCTCAATCGTTTAGTGCTCAGATGATATTGCTTTCCTTGGTTCACATCCTACAGAGATGCAAACCATCTTAAATAACCTAAATATTTCTGCCGCACAGTTTGGTATGCGCCTCACGCCTTCAAACTGTAAAGTACTGCTACAAGACCGGACGGGATCAAACCCAAACCTTATGCAGAACAGCTAATCGAGGTGATAGCTGAATTTATTTAACTGAACGGTTGTATGAGTTCCGGTGAACTGGTTGGAGTCAAGACTGCTTTTCGAATCAGGAAGGCTAGGGCAACATTTATCATTCTTCGACACCTGTGGCGCCGGCATGACATCGGTTTGTCTTTCCAGGGCAGAGCACACATTGCAGCCGCGTGATCCGTACTGTTTTGCGTATCAGAAACGTGACGTATGCGTGCACAGGATGTACGGAAATTGCCAGTGTTTGATCATCCGTATCCCGAAGCACGACGGTTCTGATGGGAACATCGGAGTTGCAATGCTGCGACACGTCAGGTGGTTTTAGGAAGAAACTCTTCCGCAATTGATGAGCTAATGAAGCTTCCATAGGTTACGCTGGTTAGGACGTGTATTTCGCATGTTGGAGGGCAATATATCTCACAGCACCCTTTTTGCCCAATTCTACTCTGAAACAAGCGACTCCAAGATGAAGTCTATAACCTGGTAACGAAAAACCAAAGGCACTGAACAGTAAATTCATTCGAATTCATAACTGCCGCCTCAATACGAACAAACAGGTAACACCATCGCCTACGACGCTTGCCTATATAACCCCACCCTTCCATTTTCTGGTGACCGAAACTGTAGCAGCAGGAACTAACCCTTGGCACGTGGTTTGTAGCTGACAAACTGAACTGCATTGAATGGCTCAATACATCTCAACCACGTAATTGTCTTCATCTGATTCTAATTCCAATTAATCTAGCCAGCACAAAAATGATTGTTTCCGTCCAGAAAACAGGCCACGACAACAAATGTCTTGCTAATGCACCAGCAGGTCTCAGTAACACATACTGAAGACTCAAGTGACTAATTTCATCACGCCCTTTCGCTGGAAACACTCAGACTCCTCATCAGCCAGGTGCAGAAAACGCCTCAGACTTCTTGGATTTCAATAAGACGTGCCCCTCGTCGAGGCAACAATTCATTATCATCAACAAGTGTTTCCTTGTGGATAGAGTACTGTATTTGCAACGAAGAGGGGATCAGTCCAACTAAGATACCAACAGTGTGCGACGGAACGTCTGAGAATCTGAATTAAGGTAATATGCATATGGATCACCTGCTAGTAGTAACATGCTCTCAGAATTTCATTTTGAGATCATATTACGGACAGCTGCCAGTGGAAACCATGTCCTAAAATGGTAGTCTATTAATCAATAGTCTCACTAATCATTGCAACCATTTTAAAAGATTTCCGAAACAAAATCATCTGCCCAGCGACCTCATTAATCAATAAATAAGTCCGTATACCATCCTTTCTTATCACTAGGAGCGGATCTGATATAAACACAGACTGGCTTTAATATATATATATATATATATAATCGTTCAACTGTAACACCCTTTCGGCGCCTAGCCGCCATGCCATTCAAAAGAAACATGAGGGCTTAGATATTACCAGGTTCCCCGGGCCTAGACAGGAGAAGTCGAAATGTAGAGGGAAGGTTTGAATCATGGACCCTCCGGTCAGTAAATTAGCGCTCCAAATACTAAGCTATCCCGCACTTATATATCAGTGGCCCGAAGGCACGATGGCTAAATTCGACGAAGCATGCCCCGTAAACGCACCATTCAATACACACCTTGGGATCTCGTCCAACGCGGAGTCAAGCAATACCTGATACGTTGCCTTTATGATTTCCTCAGGCCTCCTAGCTGAGGAAACTGGGGATCTCATGAACATGGTTGGACGGCATGGGTACGCAGCTCAGATGTTTCAAACGTGCCGTGTCTATCGTGGCCCGAAAAAATGTATGCCTTTCAAAATCTGGTAAAAAAACTGAGCAATAACTGAGGGACCGGTTATCTCACCAGACCACCTCCATATTCATCAGACTACTTCCTTCTTGGGGACAGTTATATCAGCTCATCATGCAGGCGACTTTTCTGAGATGTGTACCCAACTAATCAATATGGAACCTCAGATCAACGTTGCACCCACTTTTAAACGTACGTATGAAAGCCAATAAATCTGCGTTTTCAGCCGATGCTGAAGCCAATGGTGTACGGATTTACAAGCCTAAACTATGTGTCCGGAGACGCTTTCTACAGTTACTGGTACTCAGCTGGCCAGACAATCGCACTTGGACCCTTTTCGGTTCTGATGAACAATAGCTATCTACCACTGATCCAAGCTTGATAGGTCAACCATTTCGATGGAATTTACCTACCTTATATACGTCTGAGTCAGAATACGAGACATCCAAACAGTTGTTTCTGTTCATTCAGTTTGTGTCGTTCTTGCCACATTACTTACAAAGGAAAAACTACATCATAGACATCTGCCTGGCTGAGTGGTAGTCGACACTTAGAGAACGTCCCAAAGACGAGATTCATTCGAGTCGTATAGAGGCACTTTTTATTCCTAGAAGAAGGGAATATCACTAACCACAAAAGGCCCATAGGTTCCTGACTAACTGGTATATGAAAGTTTAGTGGGTAGCGACGAAAACGGGTAGCCGCGTGCATCGAACTGCATTCAGCAAAAGAGCAATACTGGACGGTTTTTATTAACCCTCTGGCATGAACTAACTGGAACCATTTCGAATTATTTACAGGCGACCCGGCTAGTGGGGATGAATGCCCTCGTTAAGCTTGTGATTTTCGTTCTTCATATCCATGGTGTCGTGAAGCTCTACCCGAAGCGGAAAAAAGGAAAGATCAAGAAAAACGTTCCACTTTGCAGCGAATCGTTGAACGCTCAATAAAATTAAAGGATTTTTACATGTCACTGGGAGATCGTCGTGCGCCACTTATTCTCAACGAGAGCCGCCACGTAAAGATAATACCAAATGAATCACCGATCCACCTTGAATTTTGTAGTCAGATACGACTTTTTCATCATGCATCTGCTTGCCAGAAAAAATTAACCGCTGCTGAGGTGGTGGTATGCCTTCTTTCTCCTCAATCCGTTCTTTGATACGCTCCACTTTGTCTGTGGGTTCGATGTCGATCTCAATCTCCTTGCCAGTAAGGGTTTTCACCTTGATCAACATACTACAAATTAGGAAACAGAAGAGTATGTCACTAGTACCAGATCAAACAGTGCATTTGAATTTATAGAAAACTGAAACGCAAAGCAGGAAACGTATGTGCCTTGCTACAGTTCCATGTTGTCGGTAAACCCAAAAGCTGAACAATTAAGTGTCAAGCACATGGAAAGTAGCTAACAGTTTTCCCGAAAAAAATAAAAGGGGGAACTTCTGAAATTTTTTGTGGATCAAACAGAAAAATGACCTAGAGAAACCAATAATGTTCTGAAACAGATGCTCTCTTTATGTATTCCTTTGAACAGAACGGATAAATCCGGTCACGCTAGAGGTGTCCGTTATCCCGATAGGCTAATTCTTAGAACACTTCTTAGGTAGCTCTGTCCTCGCAACTATCCCACGAAAAGGTGAACTGTTTTTTTTGGGGGGGGGAGGGTAAAGAAATCTGCCAGTAGTTTGCAATATCCACTGATTTTCAACGTCCACTGGCCACGGGTTTGGTGTCTAGTGTTTATTATCAGTTCAGCAGTATCAACTGGGAACCGTGTGCAAATGATACAGCGGTCCGGTGGCACCAGTTTTTCACTAAGAGATAATGCGTAAACAAGACGAAACTTAGCATTGCAAACAGCGAATTAGAACACCAAAGTGCTGGCCCAGTTATTACAGCGTATTTGTGCGTGATGCACGTCCTGTAATACCATTGCATCCAGAATACGTATCAGACAAGGTTGGAAAGTTAAAGCGTAAAAGTAACAAAACTGAAAATTCTGTAAGGATAACTGTTGAGTGCTAGAAACTCAAATAAATCGAACCAACCGTTAATATCCCAAAACAATGTGTTTCCCCAGAACTCTTGATAGGATAGATACTTTCCCGGCTGACAACTGTTAATCTATCCCGTGTTTCTGAACTAACTGGTTTCTTACGCTTATTCGATTTTATTAGGATGCGCGGATACTTTCGTCCAAATGATAGAGGAATTATGGACTGAAAGTTAATACCATGACAATCTTACACACCTTCTAGAAGTCCATTTGGAATATTCAAACCGTTTATTTGTTCATCCGATAACCTAATAAGCCTATCATTCGACAGGATAGATAAAATCACTGCCCTGCAGACGATACTCCCCTGTAGTCAGTTGTATTTCGTCCGCACTCAGTCGCCTAATGTTCCGTGAAAATTACAAAATGAAGCGGAATTTTCATAGAACACAAGCATACCTTTTTCACCTAGAGAGAAATAAAAATAGGTATGGCTCGGCGAGTCAAATAAGCTGACCGAGAGAATCTGATTGCCGTTCAGAAAATACCACGTTCGGCTGAAAAACACCAAAGGTTAAATTTGAATATATCATCGATTTATCAGGATAAGCTAAGAAGCAGCATGCTTCTCGGGAGCATTACAGTCTCCAGCTACAAACCGCGTACGTATTGTGCCGTCCAAAAGATTTGAATCCAAAACAGCTTTGGTCAACCTGCGTCACCTGTGGTTCGTGCGTGACATCAGCTTACCTGTCAAGAATCAAGTTGACAATGCTGAGGTGCGTTGCATTTTGCTATATGGTTCAGAAACCTGGTCACTGCGAGCTGATGACTATCGGTAGTAACTTGGTACTAGCCTGTCACAATCATTCCAATGTGGCTACACCTCCAGACATTCAGGTAATCTGGATAGAAACTGAAAACAAGAACGTCACTGATATCGACTAACAGCCACATCTTGCAGCGTCTCCAACCAGGTGCAGTGGGGATCGTGCGGTCCCCATCCTGGAGAGCGAACAGCACTGACAGCACCCAGACTTTCATACCCTTCTACCAGGTCAAGGGTTGGCTACCGCTCTGCCTCCACCACTCTGAACACGGAAAATACCACTCTCTTCCGTAAACGATGATTCAGCATGCGGAATATATGGCCGAACCAAAGCAGCTTCTGGTGCTGGACACATTCTTTAATGAAATTCCCTGTTGCATAAACGAAAAGTCGCCTTCCAAATGTCCCGTTCGCAGACACCAACGCACACTAGCTATGGTCCTGAGAGGAAGGTGTCCCCGTTACGCTGCTCGAAGGGGTAACATTTCACAGGCTGACAACAAAACACACCGCATTGTAGCTTGACACACACGTCTCTTGAGATTCGTATATAGACCGCTTTGACGCCATAGGTTTCTCAAATTAGCAAACGCCACCCAAGCCTTGCAGACTATTTTATTAACCTCATCTGTCACACTATAACCAGGACTAATACAACTTCCAAAGTATGTAAAACGCTCCACAACTTCGAGTACCTCTCCCTGGATTGTAAGCGCGTGTTCGGTGACTGAATGGCCAGAAGCATGACCTTACACTTTGTGCGTGCAAAGTGTATACCGAAGGATGGGATAACTTGGGTCAGTTCATCCAAAAAATATCTACACCTTCTCCTCTTCGAAGATGAGACCTTTTTAAAGACGAGAAAGATGTCGTCTGCATATTCTAGATCGACAAGATTTTCGTCGGAGACTACTTGAACGATGGAGTGCTGAAGACCTTCCAACGTCTGTCCCATGATCTCACCGACCACGAAATTAAATGGGAATGGGGAAAGTGGGCATCCCTGACGGACAGCGCTTGGTGTACGGAAGCTTTTAGAGAGTTCTCCCTTTACTAACACACGCCCGAAAGTCGGAATAAAAAGAACTTATTATATTCACAAACTTCCAGGGTATTCTTTAATGGACAGGCGTGTCACGTAGAACAGGTCAGTCGACTGAGTCGACTGAGTCGAATGCGCGTTGTAATTCCAGAGATACTAGAATTGTGGGTTATTTAAACGTATGACATTGTCCTAGCACCTGAGGGGGTGAAGATTCGGTCAATGCAACCCTCCCAGGCCAGAATCCTGCTTGCTGCCTCCGAATCGATGTTTCACGAGTCAACATAAGGTGACGGTAACAGTCTCGTTACGACCGGGATCCAGCTTATCTCCCTTTGGTTACTACACCTCACCACAAGCCCCTTTTTGAAAATACACACCAGCTGTCTGTCTCCAGCTGTCTGGAACAGTATCCTCTTCCCAAATGCAGACAAATAGATCAGGCAAGCACTAGCTGAGGACCTCACCACCATCTTTGAACGATGCGGATGGGAGGTCATCCGGATCGGAAGCCCGGTGGCTGTTGAGAGAACATATAGAGTCGTAACCTCCGAGGCCGTAGGGGGTTCCATGTTCACCGTCTGGGGTTCTGCGTCAGTTATGGGCCCCAGATGACTGTCAGCCGGTGACCACGTCTAGTGGTGGAACAGTTGGAAGCGACTACGGAAGACGATTCTGGTCGGTTTGTCTGACATCCGGATACGCCAGTCTGTCAGTTGCTAAGCGATTTTTCTACACCTTATGCTGCCCTGGAAAATGAAGAGAGAAGCGACGCTGCAAGAGTGCGTGGTCGGAATCCACAAATGTGCTCCAAAACTAGCGGCAGTCAGTTATTGATCTGCGCCATCGGCAACTGACGGCAATTTGATCAATTCGAGATCGTAGCCGGCCCGTCGTTGAAGGAGCCTGCGGACAGCACACAAATGTAGCAATCGTTCACCAATGTCCGTAAGTACGAGCCCAATCCTGTCAGCCACCTAAATGAGTCTCAAATGCGCATTCAGATGTGCATTCAGATCTCCGGCAACCACGACATCCGAGCTTTTAGCTCACCGTAACGGGGCATTCAGGGTGTCATAAAACCTGTCTTTGATGATGTCGGAGCTACAGTCAGTTGGAGGGTAAGCATACACGACAAGCAGACAGCAACAAACTTCCCGCTGTTGAGACTCATTCACAAACGTTGCCAGACTGTCATGATTTTTGTGTGCTTATTTTTATACTTACTATATATACTCGTACTGAACCTTTGTATGTACATTTCAGCTCATGCACGCTTGTTCTTAGACAAGTAAAACGTTGCTTATCCTCTAAAAACCCGGACTCTGTTCTAACTCGGACACATTCTAAACGTCTCAATTTACTTGTCTAAGAACACAGTGGACCCGCAACTACGACCTCGGTTCTTCGACGCTGACCCAAACTCCGCAGATGCAGCAAAACGCTGGAATCACTGGTTTCGTACCTTCGAAACCTATCTGAAAACTGTCCAGTCTTCTAAACCCGACAACCTTGAAACTCTCATCCACTTTGTTTATCCGTTAGTATACGATCACATTGCTGATCACACCGATTATGAATCTGCAATCGACACGTTACAGAAATTATATGTCCGTCCGAAAAATGTCATATATGCACGCTACCTGCTACAGACCTACAAGCAGGAAAACGGACAGGATATTGATCAGTTCGTACGAAAACTGAAATCACTAGCCAAAGACTGTGAGTTTAAATCTGTGTCTGCAACTGAACGTCAAGATGAGTGCGTGAGTGATGCTATAATTAACGGCCTGGCGTCCACGTCCATCCGCGAGAAACTTCTAGCACAGAGCGAACTCACTCTGGACCAAGCATATCAGCTGGCTAGATCCCTCGAATTGGCTCACAAACAGTCACAGTCATACGTTAGTAACGAACCCATATCTTGCTCCACGATTCCACCCATTTCACAGAATCCCGAACTGCGTGTTGATCCGACCACTGCTGCCGTGAAATCCATTCACTCATGTTATTTCTGTGGGTATGATACACATCCTCGTCCAAAGTGCCCCGCTCGAGAAGCCGTCTGCAATCTTTGTGGTAAACGCGGTCACTTCCGCCGCGTGTGCCGTTTAAAAAATACCGCCAAGTTCCACACAAGTTGTACAACGAAGCCTACTTTATCGTCATTATTCGTTGCAGCAGCTCCTACCTGCCTGGCACATGCCATCGCAACTATCGAAGTCAATGGCATCGCTCTCCGTGCTCTGGTCGATACAGGGAGTTCTTGTAGTTTCATTAACGCTAAGGTCGTGAAACTGCATAATTGGAAAATTTACCCAACTTTCTCAGTCGTCACAATGGCGTCTACATCCCTATCCTGTCGAACGACTGGTTACGCTTGTGTTACTGTCCGATACAGAGACACTTCATACAATGAACTGAAGCTCTTTGTAATGCCAAACCTCTGCACCGACGTTTTACTCGGGCACGACTTTCTAGGTCTACATGGCAAGGTAGAAATTTCATTCGGCGGGGATCGTGATGCGTTCACCATCTGCGGCCTGACGGCTGTAAACGTTGAATCACCATCACTTTTCGCCAACTTGTCTCCAGATTGCAAGCCTATTGCAACCAAATCAAGAAGGCATCATCCGGATGATGAAAAATTCATTCGCGCCGAAGTTGACCGCTTATTGCAAGAAGGCATCGTCGAGCCGTCAACGTCTCCCTGGAGAGCGCAGGTTTTGGTTACCAAGAATGTCAATCACAAACGCCGGATGGTTGTTGACTACAGCCAAACTATCAACCGGTTCACATATCTGGACGCTTACCCTCTGCCACGCTTGGACAAAATGATTGAGGAAATTTCGCACTACGAGGTCTACAGTACATTAGATCTATTGTCTGCTTACCATCAAGTCCCCATCTCTGCATCCGACAAACCTTTTACAGCATTCGAAGCATGTGGTGGCCTGTTTCAGTTTTGTCGCATACCCTTCGGTGTCACAAACGGTGTAGCATGTTTTCAGCGAACTATTGACAATATCATTACGACTGAAAAGCTGAAAAGCACGTATGCCTACATAGATAATGTGACCATTTGTGGCAATACCCAAGACGAACACGACCTCAACCTCCAATCGTTTTTAAGAGCTACGAGGAAGTATGGGATCACGCTCAACGATGACAAAACCGTCACTGCTTCAAAAGTCATCCGCCTCCTAGGTTACGAGGTTTCAAAGGGTGTCATAAGGCCAGACCCTGAACGCATGGAACCTATCCGCCAGTTACCTCCTCCGCGTACTACCACGGAAATGCAACGCGTCATCGGTATGTTTGCATATTACGCCCATTGGATATCTTCATTTTCTGACAAAATCAACAAACTGGTAAAGAATAAAACATTCCCCCTACCTGCCGACGTCAAATTAGCCTTCGACAACCTAAAAAACGAACTAGAAAATGCCACGCTAATTACAATAGATTATAACGAGCCTTTGGTTGTTGAAACGGATGCCTCCGATGTGGCTATAGCCGCATCCCTCAGCCAAAACCATCGACCGGTGGCCTTTTTCTCGAGGACACTCAATTCGAGCGAGAAGAATCACTCTGCCATCGAGAAGGAAGCCTACGCTATCGTTGAATCCATCAGGAAATGGCGGCACTATCTACTCGGAAGACCCTTCAAACTGATCACCGATCAGCGTTCAGTCACATTCATGTACGGCGGTGGACAGAAGGGTAAAGTGAAAAACGACAAGATACAACGCTGGAGGATTGAGTTGTCCGAGTACAAGTATGATGTCATATACCGACCTGGCAAAGACAATCATGTCGCAGACACTCTGTCACGAAACGTATGTGCTTCCATGGGGAACAATAACCAACTCAGAGAGCTCCATAACTCTCTCTGCCATCCCGGCATTACCCGTATGTTTCATTTTGTGCGTTGCAAGAATCTCCCCTACTCCGTCGACGATGTCAAGCGCGTTATTTCCTCCTGCAAAGTGTGTGCTGAACTGAAGCCAAGATTCTGGAAATCCTCTGGTAAACTCATTAAGGCAACACAACCTTTTGAACGCCTGAGTTTGGATTTTAAAGGTCCTTTGCCATCTAATACACGCAACCGCTACTTACTCACAATAATTGACGAGTTCTCTAGATTCCCATTTGCATTTGCTTGTGCGGATATAACCTCGGCAACTGTGATTGACTGTCTCACACAGATCTTCTGTCTGTTCGGAATGCCAGCCTACATCCATTCCGACAGAGGCTCATCGTTCATGTCGTCTGAGATCAATAGCTTCCTTCTGGAGAAAGGTGTTGCTATGAGTCATACATCGGCTTATAATCCACAGTGCAACGGTCAAGTTGAGCGTCTCAACGGTACCCTCTGGAAAACAATAAGCTTAGCGTTGAAATCTCACAATCTTCCGCCTTCCCATTGGGAGTCGGTACTTCCTGATGCTCTACACAGCCTCCGATCACTATTATGTACGGCCACTAACTGTACTCCACACGAACGTCTGTTTCAATACGCACGTCGCTCAACATTTGGAATATCGTTGCCATCTTGGTTGACCACCCCTGGTCCAGTTCTGCTGCAACGAGGTGATAGGTCATCCAAGTATCAACCACTAGTAGAGGAAGTCGACCTTCTGAACTGCAACCCACACTACGCACACATTGCTCATCGAGACGGAAGAGTCGAAACCGTGTCCCTTCGCCGTCTAGCTCCAGCGGTTCAGAATACAACTGACAATGTTCTCAATCTTTCTGAATCCAATGGGGATACCGAACACCCAGATACGACTGAAACGACCGGACGTCAGCCCGATAGCTCTCAAGCATCTGAATCTTCTTCGGTACCGTCCTCCGAATACCAACCGAGTTACCCTGAAATTCTAGAACTACAGCGACGCATTCATCCTTACAGTTTGAGGAACAGAGAAGCCTGATTCAGTGCATCATCCGCTGTCTATGTCAGCTCATATGTGTTCATTCAAACAATGTCGGGGTGAATGTCATGATTTTTGTGTGCTTATTTTTATACTTACCATATATACTCGTACTGAACCTTTGTATGTACATTTCAGCTCATGCACGCTTGTTCTTAGACAAGTAAAACGTTGCTTATCCTCGAAAACCCGGACTCTGTTCTAACTCGTTCTCGGACACATTCTAAACGTCTCACAGACGCACCGCATAGAGGCGACTATTAGCAGGTACCCAGTCAAACAAGGGTCCTTACGCCGAGTGACTTAGAAGGATACCAACCTCTGCAAATCCTGCCACAGCAGCCTCTGGATCGACAGAGATGTGCAGCCGGAAGCGATTGGAGGTTGATGAGGCGGTAATTTTAACCACTTTGCATGCATCTTGAATTCTTATTTGTGGTACACAGCATACATCAATGTCAAATGAGTCCAGTGTGAAAGCAAGAGCAGCTTGTTGTCCTGCTTGCTTCAGACTGCGAACATTGAAAGCGAACAGACTGGGCACCGAGCCTTGAAGATTGACTTCTAGCTGTCTGAGGATGCCGGCGCCGGATGACGCACGGGTGTTGCTTGCAAAACCAATGCAGGATGAACAGAGTCATTTGTCATAACTGCTGGGCCCACAAGGAGAGAACGTAGGGAGAGAACTATGTGAGAGAGAAAGAAGGGAGGTGTCAGCAGTAGCCTGTCTTCGCTTATCCGCCCTGCTGTATGCAGCAAGTAAGGCAACCCGACTGATGGCACCAAGCGACGGTCGATGTAACATGAGTTTATTCGTATATGTGCAATTCATGGTTGTACGTGAGCTGGGATACTGGAAAGGGTGATACAGCTGAACAGCGATGACCGAAGCAAGTCAAATGTTTTTGGAAGAAACAACTCGTCCAGGATGGACGAATTGATCACACTTCATAAGTTACGCTGGCTTGGTCACACACTCAGTATGTCAGTCAACGAACTTCCTTGGACAGCCTCTCCCGTACAACCACACAGAGGGAGGTCAAGCAATGAGTTAGCAGCGAAATACGAGTGAGCACCAGCAAACTCAGATACGCTGGTCATCGCCGTCTCTCTGGATTGGCACCCCATGACGGAACACATCAATGGTAAGACACCAGAAGACATGGTCCAGTCGCAAGTTCAGTGGCCTGCATGCATCTAAGCTGTTGCTTTCACTGTATAGCTTCCCATCTCAAACTCCCCACCAAGAAGTCAACAATCACTGCTGGATTCAAGCATCCGAAGTTCAGGTTCGATTTAGATTAAGGTACCGGCACCCGGTATTATGAGGTAGTCTGGATATGATCAAGCTGCTTGCCTCTGAGGGCGTCCCTATTTTGCGGATAGAGGGAGGCCATATGGAAGGTTGTTGCTTTCTTAGATGGTACCCAACTGCAAGTGGGCCAGTCGAAGTGAGCAAGTAATGGTGAACAAATAGCGAAGGTACTATCACTGTGTGGTAGTTTCTAACCTGTTTCTGTTTCTGTCAGTTTCCACAAAAGAACGACATGCATGCAACAACCTTGCGTCAAAAGTCACCGTGACCTTCAAAATGAAGTCGCTGGCAGTGGAAACAGCCCTGTTATATTGACATGGTTGGAATATCAGAGGCTGTCAACTGCGAGATGAATCATTTCATGGAATTCCCATCGGCTTCTTCTTAACGGACTACGTGAATGACATCCCAAGTTGTAATCATCATCTCATCGGCAGCACTTGACCCTCAGGTGTGTGATAGCGGACTACACTAGTCCTTGGCTATCCGTAGCACATAAATTGCAGTCATGGTCACCGACTATCGGCAAATTCCGTGCTCCGCTTCAATGTCATGCAGGTAGGCCAAAAGCTGTACGTGTGAATCCTAGAAAAGCGTGTATTCCGGGTAGTATTCCAACTCTCGAGTAAATCAAAGATGCATATCATGGTACCATCCACCGCACCATACTAGCGACTAGATCACCCATTCTGAGAAGGCCAAGAAAGGTAAGAAGCATCGAACATCCACATTATGAATAATCGTATTACGAGGCGTTTTGGAGGTGGTCGTACCATCCTTTGTGAGTGAAGGCGATAATGCGTTTCCTTATTTCTGAAGACTGTGCATTGTGGCCTGCTTTTGCGAGCTAAACTAAGCCCCTACAGCCAATTGGGTCTGACTATAGGGTCCGTCTTCCCGAGGCAGACTGTTGAACCAAAGGCTATGGGCAGGATATCGAAAAAAAATACATTTTTTACTGCCTTATGGGACGTGCTTTTGAGCCAAAGGTTCAGAGCGACATACCTCAATCAAATCCCTCTCTCAGCCTCAGAAACCGAAAAGTATCTTCACCCTCACAGATCTGCCTACTGTAATTCCCCTTCACCCCAACAATATACACTCTTAGGTCACCTTCGTGTCGGCAGCCTAACGGACTTGGCTTATCTAGACCATTATCCGAGGAAATCCGTCAATGTAATTCCTCATTAAACACAAGGGATCTCTTCTAAATTTACGTTTCAATTACTGCATCTTGTCACATAGGCAGTGAGATGCCTTTTTGACGCCACAAGTGACGCAAATTTGCAAACGTGATTCGAGCCTTTGAGATTCTTGCACTGACTTCATTAGACACACTTCCGTCAGAGCTAATACAACTACCGAGGTATGTAAAGTTTTCCACAGTCTCCAGTGATTCTCCTTGAATTGTAAGGGATATGTACGCAGACTGCACGTTCTGAAGCATGACTTTGCACTTTGAAGGTGCAAGGCGCATGCCAAAAGATAGTATGATGGTGGTCAGTCTGTTCAACAGGGCTTGTGCTTCACTTTCGTCTTCAAAGATGAGGACGATATCATCTGCGTACTCCAAATCGGCAAGGCTCTCACCAGCAAAGATTTGAACACCGGCGTTTTGAAGACCTTCCAGCGTTCGCCTCATTATTTCATCAATAACGAAGTTGAACAAGAATGGAGAGAGTGGACATCCTTGTCTGACACCACTTTTTGTAGGGAAGCTTTTGGAGAGCTCACCATACACTCTCACCCGCCCAGAAGTATGTGAATATAGGGATCGGATTATGTTTACAAACTTCTGGGGCATACCCTGTCGAGCAAGTATATTTAACAGCACTGACCGATCGACAGAATCAAACGCACCCTTGAAGTCAAGGAACACCAAAATTGTGGGTCGTCTGTACATGTGGCGTTGCTCTAACACCTGACGGAGTGTGAAGATGTGGTCAATGCAGCCTCTACCCGGTCGAAATCCCGCTTGATTCTCACGAGTCAAGGTTTCGCGTGCCATCGTAAGACGACGAAGAATCAATGACGCCAGAAGCCTTGTCACAACAGGAGTCAAACTAACACCTCTGTGGTTGCTACATTCACTGCGAGTACCCTTTTTGAAAATGGGCACTACTATCGATTCACCCCAGTTGTCTGGGACGGTCTCTTTCTCCCAGATAGACCCAAATGAGTAGGGAAATACACTCGAACACTTCTGGGACCGAAGGCGGCTACAGATTTACGGTTCACCTTTCTGCTGAAAGCCAGGATTCTGGATTGGAGGTAGCAGGTGGCCAGCTAAATTGCTGTTCAAAGTACTGTGCCCAGCGGTCCAGACGTTCTGCTTTATTGCATATCAGGGAGCCATTTTGGTCTCTGATTGTTTCGCTGACAAGAGGTTTTCGAGGACCAGTCGAACGAATCAAATGGAACAGCCTGCGCACATTTCCAGCATTCTTTGCATCTTCCATTTCTTCGGCCTTTCGGGTCCACCAAGCTTCTCGGTCTGCACGGACACTCAGTTTCACTTGGCGTCGGATGATGCGTCGGGTGGAGTTGTGGTGGCGGCCAGGGGGAATCTGTCGCCGGGTCTCCAGCAAAGACACGGTCCTATCAGAGATCCAGTGTTTGAAAGAGGTTGGCTGGGTTGTACCGCAAACAGACGTTCCAACCTTGAGTAGCGCTTTGGATATCTTTTCCCAGTGGCCGTTTATATCCGACACCGTACCGTCCGGCAGGCATTCGACGAGTTGGTTTTGATAATTTCGTTTGACTTCTGGATCCACTAGCTTCTCAATGGCTAAGCGAGGTGTGCGCGTTTTGCGTACACCTGAAAAGCGCAATGAAAAGCAGCAGCGTACAAGTGCATGGTCGGAGTCCACGCTGGTGTTCCAGAAGGAGCGGCAAGCGGTGATCGACCCTCGCCACCGATAACTCACGGCGATGTGGTCTATTTGGGTTCGTCGCTGGTTTGTTGGTGGGCACCACGTTGTCAAGCGATTTCCGCTGTTCCGGAAATTCGTACTGCAAAGGAACAGTCTGTGATCGGCACACATCTGAAGTAAGCGGTCTCCGTTGTCCGTGCGTCTCGTGTCCAAACCAAGACGACCACCCAATCGGGCCTCAGCAGCGCTCAGTCTACCTACCTGGGCGTTCATATCACCAGCAACCACAACTATATCTGAGGTTTTAACCTGCTGTAGAAGGGCACCTAGAGCGTCATAGAAACTGTCCTTGGCAGATTCAGAGCTACAGTCAGTTGGGGCGTAAGCAGACACAATAAACAAGGTGCGATGGACCTCACTTCCTCTAGATTCTCTCACAGATGTTGCCAAACGAACCGCACAGAGGCGACTATCAACGGGTATCCAATCAAGCAGAGACGCTTCCGCTCGTTCACTCAGTACAATACCCACCCCAGCATATCCAGCTGCAGCGGCCTCTGCATCACCAGAAGTGCGCAGCCGGAATCTGGAAGAGAGCGAGGGGGCAGTCAGTTCGATCACGGTACTTGCGTCCTGCGTCCTTGTTTCTGACAGACAACATACATCAATGCTGAGGGAATCCAGCGTACGAGCAAGAGCCACCTGTTGACCTGCTTGCTTCAGTGAACGAACATTAAAGGTGGCTAAGTAGACAGGCTTTCGGGGTTTGAAAACAGACTTCGAAGTGTTTACGGATGTAACGGAACTCGGACGTACACAATCTGCGGCTAAGTGTGATGTAGGGCGGGCAAACCGATCAGTCCTAGAGCTGGGACCTGCGGAGAAAGTATTAGAATTGGGGCGGGGGAGGGTGGAAGACGGAAAACGTGAAAGTGTAAGAAGGGAGGCGTCAGCAGTAGCATGTTTTCGCTTACCCGCCCTGCTGTATGCAGCAAGTAAGGCGACCCGGCTGATGGTACCACGCGACGGCCGATGTGGCATGTTATTTGTGAATGTCATGGTTATACGAGGGCTGGGATACTGCCAGGGCGCCCACACCTAGACAGGAGGACGATTAGGGTCCTCAACCAAAGCCTTTGGCTCAAAAGCCTAACCGCAAGGCAGCTGTGCTGGGCTGGAAATGCAAGTACATTACCACATTTTACGGAACACGTCGCCAGTCCAATGGAACTTACAGAACTGTCCAGGCAAATAAATTTATCTACCACGTCGATCGACTGGGGTGCAAGCATGAGATTTCGGTTTGACCCCAAGCAGTTTTGTAGCAGCATTTTACACTTCTCAGGTTTGAAGCCCATACCGAACCGTGAAGTTCGGTTATCGTTTTTCAACAAAGGAGTCCATGATCGCTCAATTTGCCAAGTTCAGTCCTGACGGCACGGCGGAGTCGGTTACTGCATATGAGTCTCAGGATTTACGCGTGCTGCAACACATCTGGAAGAACTATACACTGTTGTCTCTACATGACACCTTTTGCTGTTCCTAATGATGATGACATGACAGCATGCGAGTTAGACGAGGGACTGTGCTGAAGAAGTTGGTCACTGACCATACCGTTCTGCGCCTTCTTATTAGATAAACACAAGCAAAGGTTGAGACTATCTTCAGCTCAGTGAAGCAGCATATTTTATTGCGCTAACGAGATTCAACGTAGTAGGGTGAGAATCCTTGTGCTGAGATGGTCATGTCCCATCGAATGTTGCAGAAATGAGTCGGGTGTTCTATTATCAGGATATAGGGATTTGCAGCCTCTGAAGTTCTGTCTCGATTCGTTGTTTGACGAACTCTAGAGGTACAGCAGTGATGGTACTGGGTTGGAGGAAATTCTTGGGATTACAAAAGAAAAGAAGTGGTGTCAGTGTATGATCGCGTTCGTATTTGATGTTTACCGGATATCCTCCCAGGTAGGCCGTTTTCGCAAGAGGCACCTTGACACGTCAAGAGTGGTTATGGATGGTTGGAACACCAGCATGTGGTCCCCATCGAGCCTCCTTCCAGCTGGAAAATCTATCGATACATAACTGGTTGCGTACATCACGTAAAGACTTCTTTGTGCCACGTTGTGGCAGTTGAAGGCGTTGCTCATCCCATTTTGACCACGAGGACCTAAACTGAACTCGAGAAAGCTCAATGCCTGTAGGGAAGGAGCATACTGAACTGAATGTCTGTGGTCAAAACCCAAACCCGATCGCTCCTGCCTAGGCTTCAGCGACCTGGCCCTATATCAGCCCTCATACCTACTGCCGATAGCACAGCAGCTGTTTTCCGTAGCCCACCGGATGAGCCACATCTCTGTTAGCATTCCAAACAGCTTTGACATTGATCAGTGCCTGGGAATTTGTTAAACGAGACTGGTTGTGACGAACAATGGCTCGGGTGGGAGGCCGGAAGAATAGTAGCTATAGCTAATATTCTTCTTCTATATGCGAAGCGGCACCCTCGTGCAGTTGGCTTGGCATCGGACAGCTTTCCCTGGTTGTCTGATCTTTCAGATAACTCTGAAGCCAACAAAAGGCGCAGTTTATTCCAGATTTAGATCGCTTCTGGAGGATGTGACGATGCAGTCGGTCGAAGACTTTTGAGTGGTCAGAGTGAACACCACATCGACGCAGGTGAGATGGCTGAGTGGTTACAGCGCGAATTGAATAACCGGAAGGTCCTGGTTCGAACCCGACCTTTAGATCTCGACTTACCCTGTATACACTTGGGAACCTGCCAACCACCGTGCTTCCTTCCGGTGGCACGGCAATTAGGTACCGAAAGGGTGTTACAGCTGAACATACACACACAGGCGTAGACGTAGATCGGTTGGCAAACTTCGCTTCTTTCTAGATCCATGTTAAACCTAGAATATTATACTCTAAGTAGGCTCTAGGTACGTTAACATTTTGCTAGCCAAGAAAGACATAACTTCTGAGAGATCAAGGACGCTCAATTAAACGGATCTTATAGCACCTTCGTAGATGTGCGAGATGGTGTCTTGTACCAATTGCTCGGGAGTGATGCTCGTTTACAGGAGGTTCAGGGAATATTGGGACGGTGGGCCTGAAGGTTTGCTTATCAAGGACAATTCTAGTCGGATGATAGCAATGTGACTTGAAAGCAGTACGCGACATCATATTGATCTATGTCTTGGTTTTCTACCAACCACGGTAAACAAGGAATCACAGTGACTTCGGACAGTCTTATCTGGAGACAAAAGAAGAGTAATACAATCCTATTTAGTGGATGATCACGAAAGTCTACGGTCGTTGTGTGGTTTTTGCGATAGGACAGCAAGCGCCGATTGGTCCACATTCTGACCAATCAGGAGATGAGTTTCACGGATTCACGGATTGATACACAGGAGCGAGGCTTTTGCCCAAGTTTCCCGGGTCGGTTTTGTTCTTGTCGTTCAGCAGCTGTCGTTCGCCTGAAAGGCACAAGTGAAAAAAGGGTGTAGCACTGCTCTTTAAGTTCTCAGCGCGGGGCAGTATGTTTGCCAGCGCGAGGACTCGCGTAAATAAGTGTCTAATAGTGTTTTGAACTGAGTTCTAGAGGGAGCGTAGACAACCGTCTGAAGGTTATTCCACGCAGCAACTACCCGAAATGAGAAAAAGTTTGCCTAATGAAGGTGTGCGCTCTGAGCTTAAAAATCTTCTTACCGTGTCCCCGCCGTGTGTTTGCTGGTTCAACGGTGAAAATCCTGTTGGCCAAGCCTTGTTCAAACAGGGCGTAAGTAGGAATTAAGTCCCCTCGAGGCGACGATACTCCAAGGGAAAGAGGTCGAGCACCACGAGACGCGTTTCGTAGTCCATGGACTTGAGACCGGCAACCATTTTCGTAGCAGCTCGCTGGACACGCTCAATGAGGATTACGTCTTTCGTGCGTCCTGAGTAGACAACCGGGTTGGCATATTCAAGGAGCGGTCTGACATAGGCCCATAGAGTAGTTGGAAGTCCGTGCGAGTAATACGAGAGAAGGTACGCCGAATCATCCGTAGAACAGCGAATGCCTTCTGAGCCGATTTCTCAAGGTGCAGTAAGAAGGACAGGTTTGGAGAGAGCCAGATACCCAAATCCTTTTGGCATCTATCCTCGTGATGTCTTCTGGTCCTTTCTCACCATGCATGACAAAGGAGTTCGCTGAGTCTCCTCCAAATGACATATGGACACACTTTTCGTCATTCAGAGGAAGGTGCCAGTCCAACGACCACTGCTTTGCGGCGTCTACATCAATTTGGAGGGCACTGGCATTGGAACTCCACGATTTCAAGTCGTCCGCAAAAAGTAGACATGGACTTGAAAGAACATCTGGAAGGTCATTGACGTATATCAGAAACAGCAAAGGTCCCAAAACGGAGCCCTGAGGAACTCCAATGGAGACCGGCGCCGCAGAAGAGTAGGTCGAATCTACTTTCACTCGGAATGATCTGTCTGATAGGAATGCCTTGATCCAGTGTAGGATCGTCCCTTGAATCCCGTAAGACTCGGGTTTGTGGAGCAGCGGGACGTGTGGGACTCCATCAAATGTTTTTGAGAAGTCGAAAAATATGGCATCCGATATGAGTCCCTCGTCCCTGGCTTGGGTTAAGCTGTCCATAAATACTAGCATTTTCGTCACGTAGGAACGGTTTGGGAGAAATCCGTGTTGAGCTTGAGAAATCAAGTTGTTGGAAGTAAGGTGATCTAGAATGGCTCTCTTCAGAATGCGTTTCCATCACCTTGCACGGCACGCTAGTGAGGCTTATAGGCCTGTAGCTGCCAGGCGATAGTCGGTCACCAGTTTTGTAGATTGGCGTGACAATCGCTTCCTTCCAAACAGAGGGAAGGTGGCCTTCGTTCATTTCGAACGTGGACGGCTGGCGACACATTATTCCAGTCGTCTTGATGTACCGTTGTTCCGAGAAGATCGTACCGGTTTGCTTTTTTACGGGTTTCCAGTTTTTGCACTACCGTCACTGTAAGTAAGGTAACGTAACTGAAACTATTCTAAGTCCGTGGGCTGGGAATCGTTTTTTTCTACATGGATTTGATCCACTCACTGTATATTTGTGCAGGTTACCGAGAAAAGATAGTCACTTACGCTTTTCGCCCAAAAACTGGAGACCTACTGATTCCCTGCGGGCTAGTTTCGACGGGGCGACCGTATGCTTTTGAACATCTGTCGCTCCGGGAGTTATTTCATCTGCCCTTCCCTCTGTGAACCACACTTTGAATAAACTGTTGAAGCAGTGCGGAACGTCGTCTGTTACGCTGCGTTTGTCGGTGATGTGAATTGTTGTTTAATGGTGTCCCATACACTTTATAGGGTGACTTCAAGAGGACTGATATCCTGCCATTCCCAATCCTTTGGATACGATGGTAGGAGCTGTTAACCCCCACCAGTGTGGCACACGCAGCTAACAATGGACTAGTGCAGCTGATCCGATCAAGCTCCGCTCCAAAATGCATGGTCTATTTCATCATCTCTCCAGTGGCCATGGACGAATCGAAGACGAATAGAGTCCCAAATCTTCCACTTAGTTTGGGTTGTTTCGCGTGACCCCTAGGTGGGTGATAGTGCGTATTATAACGGGCTTTTAGTAAAGTTGTGATCCTGCTGCTTTTTGTCTGTAAGTGCAGGGGTGCTGAAAAGACCGACAACTGAAATGTTTGACAGGCACACGGATAAGATTTACGTCGGATCTGCTATGACTTCGTTATCAAAGGGGGCACTGCTTTTCGGATGGTGGCAGGTAGTGAACACAAGACGTTTAACCACGCCGTCGAGCGACGGCCACCTGTGAGCTAGGGTGGCTCGGTGTATCACGTAATGTGACTGAGCAGCGGCAGACGGCGACCCGACCATACCTCAGTGGAATTTTGTATGACGATGATGGTGCAGGGAATGAACACTTTAGCTGTACTCGACAACAACCAGATCTCCGATGGGGTTTGCCCCCGCGGGACTGGAATGAAGCGGAAGTGTGACTCATGGAGTTTGCCATACAGTTCTTTGGCATTAGTGTGGTAGCAGACGAACTTGGTGGGTACTTGTTCCAGGACCATTGGTGGTCCCGTCCCACGAGAATCGGTATTTTACCGCCTTGTGCTTTTGGGGCGTGTGATTGGAGTTTGTACCAGGTTCGCTAGACGTAGGCCAGTGTTGTTCAGGGAGCCTCTGAGCTTTTGAATATTACTTGCTGGCCCCGGATAGATGTCATTCGGGTGCTCTAATGAGCTCCTTGGTACGTTTTCGGGTGTCGAGATATACTATGTATGGTGGAATCTTGGTTCTTGTGGGGATGGTTTTTGGTGGGCACATCAAGCCTCAATCAGTTAGTTCACGGCATCAGTAAGATGAGGCTGCTCGTGAGCACACAAAAATTTTCCATGGTTGTCGGGCGGTTGTGGGATCATGGTTACACCAATGATCAGGATGCCTCCAACACAGTAAAGCTTCTGAACCAAGTTCCACAATTGACTGCGTTGCTCAAGGTGAAGATGCATTCATTTTACAACATATTTATCATTGATTGGGCCTGCCCCTGGATGGCCTCGTACATTCGGAATATCTGCAGAGGGACGTGGCCCCATGGAACCCCATAGCAAATATAAGGATAACAAGACAGCCTCAAAATCTTGCGAGTGCTTTATAGCCGTTGGACAAAAGACCGTCTGGTGTGACCAGCCCGTGTGCTGAGGAATTCGGATAACCGAGTTAGGTGTCATGGACATTTGCCATGAGTTAAGAAAAGGTTGTTCTACCAGCCTTCTCCACCAATCCTCTCAACAAAGATGGGGACGCTTACTAGTCCGGGTATATCGTTACTGATCAAGACTGGCAACCTTGCTACGCTCCTGGTAGACGGTTAAACCTAGAGAAAGCGGAACAGAACAGCCATCAGCATAACATCATGCGTTACCAGGGTAAGATAAAAATTATCTGGAAGACGGTTTTCGAAACCACTGTGTTGATAGAAACGAGGCTCTAACTAACATGGAGTGTCAGAGTGGATTAGTTAGGTGCGCGCGCGAGCACCTATTCCAGTTGAGCTCTGCGGAATTGGAAACACATTTAATGGCCTAATGGGATTAGCAGGAAAATCAGGAGCGATGTGAGAAAGCTCGAATACTGAGAAGCCTCAGGTATTTTCACCCTCGTATTTGCACCTCTCATAACCCGTGGTATCACTGGAGTTTTACCGATATTTCACAGAAATAAGATTCTTGAACGGTCGGCAGTGAACTTATCGGTCCTTTCGGTAGTTCCGCTTTTCATGTCCACCGAGCAGCTCGGATTTTGGAGGAGAATATTCTCTGTCTTTGTTTCAGAAGAGCTTTGTAAACGGTCGGTACTTTTCAACTGGGCGACTTTTCGCTTTTGACACAAAAGTTTCATCATGCCAACTGAGCAGGTTATCAAGTTCTTCATGCTCTGACCTCTTTCATAGACAGAAAGAATGATGCAATGTGAATTTTCACCATTGGTACAGCGTCGGAATATTCTGCGAAGACAGTCAACTTGCTTTCGCTATGGAAGAAAGCAATACACCACAGAAGTTCATAAATAAGTAAGGAGCAGTGTCCATTTACATGTTCGTTAGGATCTGCCGCTAGGAAACGAGTTCGCTGAGGGTAACACACGTGGAACCTTCTTCACAAGCGTTTTAAAAGGCGGAGGGTGCGAGGAAAGTTTCCATGCTTAATGGCGGTACATGATACAGCACTTTTACACTTCATTTTTATTACATTTAGTTTCGGAGGACGAATGACAACGAGGTCAGCCAGTCAACTGAAAAACAGTGTCCCGATCTGTTGACATCTGGCGTTATACATGTCGAGCGATTGCAGCTTTAACGACGCTGCAGAAGAGACGAAGGCGGAAGGTATTTCTTGTTGGAAGCATGAACTCTATTTCATTCAAAACTTCCGACGGTGCAGAAAATTTGACGAATGTCAGAAGATACGCCTGTCATAAGAGATTGGTAAACAAAACACGAAATTATTGTTTAACAGCGTCACAGCTTTAGACGGTCCCGACTTATTCCCAAGTTGCAGAAAGCTATCAAATTTACCGCCGATAGGGCACCACTATTATAAAGTTTTCGACAATCTATGTCGAAAACTTCGAAATGGCTTGTCTGAGAGGTGGGTTTTGTGGCCATAAACCCACCCTTCAAAGATCTATCGGTGGTTCTGAGAATAAATACAAGTACCACGAATCACAGTTGTCCGCTTCCGTTCACTTTTTCCCTTCTGTTTTCTTTCAGCTCTGGATCACAAGATCGTCTTCTGAAGCTACCTACCGCGGCCGGATTTGGTGGGATGCAGTTGATCAAATTTGTAAATATTTTGAGCGCTGTAGTCAGCCCTAGGAGTACAACTTTTTGTATTGGTAAAGTTCAGCCTATTGATCATTTTCCATGAACCCCCATTGAACGAACTCTTTGAACAGTCAAGAGGGAATCCCATGCCGCTCAATGACTCAAGGTTTCGGATAAAGATGATGCAGTGGTCCTTATCAGAGTTCAAGAATATATAAGTATATGAGACCTATAGGAATGGCAGAGCCGATATGAAAATTTTTCTTCGGAAGCACGCAAGGGGATTACTATTTTCTGCGAGCATGCTACGAAGGTTGTAGGAGATAGTTCAATCATGAATTTGTTTGAGTCTATCTGGTGAGGCTCCTTCATTCAGGTGGCTACTGGGGAGACGGTTAGTGGCCGGTGTTCCCGGTGGATGATTGGTTTTTATGATACAAGGTGTTTCCATGTAGAGTTGGAGGTAGTTCTTTCGAGAAAGGGCTGTTCCCAGCTCTCTAAAGCCTGATGTGCCTAGGGCAAAGTCGGGCTTTCCAGAGCCACGACTGGGGTGGGCTAACAGCCCGACTATCTTCTACTTAAGGTTGGTAGTTCCTCTCCATCTGTTCCCCTGATACGCTAAGTAGGAGTGGTTTACCAGCTGGTACGATTCAGCATCGCTGTGTGGAATGGGGGAAAACGACTAGCCATAAGGACCCCTGGGCTGACGCGGTTAACTGACTGCAGACAGAGATGGAATCTTCTGTATCAATTTTAAAGGTACACTACAACATACAGGGGAGTGTTTTGGGTTCGTGTTCAGTATTGTTTTCGATCATGGTCTATCTTGCGTTGAATGGGCAATGACCGATTTTAATTCCCTGGCATAAGCAGTGTGGGCTGCGGCCTCGCATTTATAGGACAAGGAAGGACGCTCAAATTTTCTCGTCCCTCCGATTTGTCTTTTCGTAAAGGTGGATAACCAGCCTTTGGTTTTCTCCTTTTGGGGTAAAAACACCAGTTATAACTGTTGACTTAAAGTTGACCGGACATGCCCCTCATCATGTCGCTTTCCCTCATGTATATTTTTGTTCTTTCATATCCCCGAGAGCTGTGCGTTTTAAAAATTTGGCAGGATGTCAGCAAGCCTTGAGAGAGTTGTGTACCAGAAACAACCATGCGATTACCGATATCCAAATCCGGAGGAATTTAGTGATTTTTGGAAATATTAACAGCTCAAGAGAGTTCATTGGTTGCTGATTAGGTGGTTGTTGATCTGTCTGCCGAGCTTGGCAAATGACTCGCAAATATTTCGTCACAATATCAGGAGACATCAGTAGTGTGGAGTTTTTGGGGTACACCCACTTTGCCTGCGAGCGTTTATATAGCATTTGAAGATTACCTGTTAATTCCTAACGTGGTTGGCTGTTTGAAGAACAGTGGGTTTTTGTGAATCTATTGGCCCGTTTGTGATTTTGTTGAGTTGTGATCTGCGTTCCCTGAGCTGATTGGCTATCCCAACCAAACTAATTTTTTAGTTTCCTTGATTTTGATTGTCTTCCCTCTCAACCTGCATTTCGTTGTGCTCTGATCTCGAAATTGATTGTGCGGTTGCACCACACTTCTTTTTTGTACCGGTTTGTGTTCCGGCGTCCGCCGGTTTGTTTGGTATTTGGTTTATTGGTTGGGCGCCTCCTTCAGTAAAACCGATGCGTCCACTTTAATCGGACTTTCCCGCTTCTCTTGTGGGTTCCTCGTCAAGTTGACTTTGCAGCTCAGAGCTCTACAGTCTTGGTGTTATCTTGCTTTTAATGGTTGGCGATAGAACGTAGAGTTACATCTACTTCAAAAAACAAGAAAGCCCATCTAGTAAGCAAATTCTCCAAGAACCAGGAATCTACAAGTAATTACAACGAAGCCGGGATAAGTATTCTGTCCAGAAGGTAACTGACTGTAGCTGAAAAAACGTTCTAATCAAAGGACATAATTTTAACTTCAAAGACGCGACAAACCCAGATTACTTAGCCAGATTAAAAGTGACGATGAAACCTGTTGGATCCAGTGAAGTTGCTCAGCAGTAACTTCGACGTAGCAACATTCAAAGCGTCAGACGTAACAAACCATTCGAAGAGTTTTCCGGCTCCGACAAAGAAAGAGAATCAATAAACACTTTGAAGAAGGATGAAAACAGTGCTTCTATTAGCAGTGATCGTGGAAAGCCAGACTACATCAATAAAGCAAAGGCATTACTTAACGACACAACTAGGTAACGCCGCTTAAAAGCGAACAAAGCAAGCAAGTGGAAGACCAAATTATTAAGAACGTGAAGAAACTCCAAGATCTTCACAAGATTATTAAAGAGGAATATTGGAGAATGAGAGATTCTGATTCGGCCAAGCCCTGTTTCTACAAACAAAAAGAAACAAATACCCAAACGACCCCTGAAACTGCAACCTAAAATCTTTCAAAAGAACAATAAAAAGGTTGAAACATCTCATCGGTGTGTCTCAACACTCAGTCTACAATGAGAGACATTTTTGGAGAAAATGAACGTGAGCATCGATCAGGACGAAATAAGGGTCTCATCTGATGTGAACTCACCAGTCACGGCTGAAAACCTTGATTCTGCCAAAACAGCTTCGGCCGAATTATTGGATAAAGGCGGCATGTCAAATAGATAGGAGGAGGGAGAATATCCACGCCAACCGCTCGACCTATGCCCGACTCGGCGGAGAATAGTACGAACAATTACGATGGACGCCAGTGGGGTCTCCAATTTCAGGAATAATAGCAGAAATCACAATGCGAGAACTGGAACCGGGCGAACGGACTCTAGGTTAAACGATGTCACTCCACCATCCTGCAGGTAGAACTCCGGGGACCAGTTTGATGTGCGGTAAACCAAAACATTGTTATTGATCAAGGAAATTGCAGAAGTGAGCATTTCAACCATGAAACACCGAAAAAGTTGAACCATTAGAAGTTATGCTTCCAGGATCCATGCATCTTGTCCACCATGTAAGGCACTAGGGGTCTAGAAACTAAGAACCAAAATTATTAAATGCTGATCTACGGAGCAAACTGTTGATAATTCAGGTAGCGTAGGTGGTCGATGGCTTGTTTGCTGAGTTGGGCGATTTGATTGCAATCACCAATCTAGGTGACATCATCAGTGAGCTAATAGCGAATGTAGTGGAGAGTATCGATTTGTGCCGATCACCATATGGTAATCAAATTTTATTCAGCTTTCAAGCTTTCATCGTCACATAAGGAGGCTAGCAGGCGTGAAAAAACGCGGCGCTTGCTTTTTTCTTCTTACTTCACAGCAAAGGTGGAAAGGACACATTTACTTGTTACCCTGGTCAGACAGTCGGTCAGCTACACTCAGCTGAGAAGCTTCACCGCATTCACGAAATCACGTCAGATTAGCTTCAAACCGAACAGTTTCCATCTTAGGCAGACTAGCAGCGCACACCGTGATGTAGTGGTTAGCATACGACCCGTCAAGTGTCATGCATCGTATTTCAGACCCCGACGGTGTGATGAATTCTACGCAGATTCGTTGAAACCAACGAACATTCTGCTTCCTTGTGGTTGACCTATTTGTACTAAACTCCCGGAACTTATGTGTACTAGATTGGAACTCACGTTCACAGTCTTATGCTGTTCGCTTTCTGACCTCACAAGGCCTACAATCCAAAGCATTCACTTTTGACAGGCTAACTTCCGTTATTTTATCTCCAAAGGTTTCACCCTCTTTGCAAGCTCTACTTGAGCATCTCAGTTTCTCACTTGATTCTGGAGGACACTCCAACCCTATTCTTGTTGAAATTTACACTGCCGGCCGGGCTTGGAGGAAGACTGTCGAACTGGCATAGGAGGTTAGGAAGAGCAATTGCATTCAGAGAAGTTGTTGCAAGCATATTTCACTAATCAATCAAGTTTGGGATTCCACAACGTTTGGAGTAACCTACCACTTCGTGGTTTCGCCACAGTGGTATGAGAGCTTTCCAGTAAAAATCCGGGATCAATGAGTTACCGGAAAGTTGATTTATTTCGGTCGTTTTCAGCAGTGAGGTGAGCCACTGTAAGTTACGCCCGAAACTCTGAGTCGAATCATTCAAATAGAGGTTTATCACCAAGTACGGTATCTGGAATACAATAAAAAGAACAATGAAATTTTACAAACCCTAAATTCTGGTTATTACGCCGGCTTTTATGCACCGGGTTGGTTGCTGTTAATTCCAAACCGGACCTTGCACAAATAGGCAGGAGGGAAGTAGTACGCTTATCCAAAGTTGACACCAACTCGAGGCAGCGTGCCCTCAGGATAGAAAGATTAATCTGGTACGCTAAACTGGGCATCCAATTATAAAGTCAGGGGGTGGGTACGTTCAGGTCAAATGAGTGTAACGCAACCGAAACAAAGATCGCACACGCTACCATGAGCTTATCGTATGAACAATGTATGTATCTCTTTCCATAGTACAGATCCCCACGATAAGCTAACACAACATCTTAGACAGCAGGCAACTCGTACAACTACTTAAGTGACCTTCAGCCCAGTGACTTGCCCAACCTGACTTGTACCTGCCGTCTCGATTTCAATGCACGCACAGTATCGTTTCTATTTGGTCTTCTTTCTCCCGTCGCCCAAGCTGCGTTAACGTGCGCTTTATGTGCCGTGTGGGTCCAATAGTACTAAATTTCATAGCTGTTCATTTCATAAACGACAGCGCTGTCGCCGCATTCTTGTGAACGTCGGGTGCCACTTGCCTGCCAACCATCCACGTTACATTTTATGACAGGTTTGGGATCCAGTACCAGCAGGCCACACCCAAAGCAAAGCGGACTTCGGGCGACGAAACAGCCAAAGTATCAGTTGCTGCTTTACAACTGGAAGCCCACAACACTCGCAGGAATGTTTCGCCCTTGTGAGGACTTTGCATTGTGTTCGTTTTGAATGAGAGCAGTTATACCATGGACACCTCCGGAGTAAAATGGAGAGTTTGTCCGGCTCTGTCTAGATGATTCTGCTGCACGCCACGTCCCCCACTCGGGATTTCTACTGACTTCACGGCCGGACACCCTCTGGATCCGCCTGCTCTCCCATACTTGACACATTGGTGCCAAGTGGTGCCCTCCGAGACTGTTTTCAACTGGGATCAGCACTTCGGCGAATCAACGATTCAATATGCATATATTACAAGAATTTGCAGCTAAGGTATAACTGGAGGAGTTCCAAATCTTCGCGAGGCTCACCACGCTTCTCGGTTGATGGCTGTATGACGGATGGCTGTATGGTGTTGGTAGTCCAGCCACAAGTCTCATACCTTTACTACCGACCTCAACGCGTCAATGGTTGGGCCCACGGACTTCTGGTGGATACAGCGCGAAGTCACGAAATTGTTTTACTGTCAACGTTTTGGGAAGAATGCCCGGTTTTGTGGCCACACATTTCCCAGTGGCATGTCTCAGTTTTCACAACTATCTCTACGACGTTTACTAGACAGCTATCCCCTTTATGTATCACAGGGCATTTGTACTCAAAGCCTGTTAGCATTTTGTTTGACACCGGAGCTTCTTGCCCTGTTGTTTCAGTTTATTTATTACGACAGAAATATGATAATCGTGATAAATTCCGGTGCTTTTCACAGCCGACGATGGTCATCCCATAATTTGGGACGAATAAGGCAGTAATTGCCATGCCGGATTCAGTGGTTGACTACGTTCGCCTGCACACGGATCAACTGGAATGTAATTGAGGTATGTGCCTCTTAACAATGCATGGCGCCCAAAATGATATGCAAGTAGCCATAGTTTGTTGTTCCAAAGGACTTTCTAACAGTGCTGCAGCTGCAGACAAATAGTTACGTGTTTTATGCTCCGACATCCCAGCTTCTTGTGGCCATCATGGCATCAAAATTCCAGGTGCAATGCCCAGGAGGCAACAATGTTCTTCTAAACACCAATGATATAGACGGTCATAAACCAACAAGAATCACCACAAGGCAAACTTGGCAATCTACCTCCAGAAATGTTAAGAAGACCATTTACGCATCTTTCCTACTCTGGTTCTCGCCAGTCACGCTGGATAGGAAAAAATGGTACCCTACGGATGTGTGTAGACTACCGACGAATAAATCAAACGACTAAAGTGACTCATTCCCGCTATCAAGTGTGGATGATACCATTGACGCAGTGGCTGGTTCAAAGTGGTTCTCTACTGTGGATTTGGTGTCCGGGTATTGACAAGTCGAGGTTGGACCGATGGACTTTTGCAAAACGGCTTTCGTAGTACCATCATGTCTATACAAATTCGAAGCATTGCCATTCGGGGTTGCGCATTCACCAGCCAAACTTTAGGTGCCCATGTGACAGCACACGAAGAGCCGGTCTGTAAATCCTACTTGATCTACCTCGATGACATTGTTGTTCACGGTCGGCCGATGGGCATATTGATTCTTCTCTTCTAATCTGATTGTACCCAACGTCATTTCCCGTTTTGCTGTTTCCGTTTTGTGCTTAAACCACCTTTCTTGTTATGACCTGAATGTAACTCGCCCTTTGACCTTGTCATCGCGCGCGCTGTTTAAACCAACATACGGGTTTCATTATCTTGTGGGGCATGCGATTCATGCACAAGCCAGCACTCTGGTCGGTTAGTTGTGCACAAGCCAGGAGACGCGCACGTTGAAGCTGCATTTGCACCCAATGTTGCAACTTCGTATATCTTTAAAAATTGCCTCCCATCTTTAATGACTACCTTCCCGATTAACAATTTGAATGGACCGCCTTTTTTGGTTTGGTGTGATTGAACCCTATTTCAGTTTGACAAGACATTTATATTTACCGTTTTCCTTGCCGCGCAACTCGTTTTTACCGCTTCTGTTGTGCTATTTTTGTACCAAAACCCTGGTCGGCGATAAATTTGTTTGAATGCATGAGTTTGCGACCCGGTTTCGATCACGCGTTGACTGTCGATCCATATCGGCTTTGCTTGCTTTTGGAGTACCTCACCGTTTGTCGAAAACCGTTGAGGTTTGTAATTTTGTATTCCGTGTAACCGCTTTCATTTTTATAGTACAGCACATTTGCGTAACCATTCGTTCGGAGTTTTACCGGTTTGGTTGCTAACCTTGGTGCTCGTTGCTCAAGAAATCGAAACGGTCGTTACACCCAAGGCAAGAAAAAAGCCGGGCATTAGATGCACACCCAAAATTTAATATAATATAATAATATAGTAATAATGTTTATTCCAAAATTGTGGGTGACATACCGTCTGGCATGATCATACGCTTACGGTCAGAATGAAGCATGGCTGGGGGATTCGCGGGTAGTGCGGATTGCGCGAAAAGAGGACAATACCATAGACAGTGGGGAAATATCCGATGAAATAATAATAATAGGTTGCTATATCAACTTGTAGGGAACAATGGGCATGAGGCCCGACTAGTTCAAAGACATGAAGATGGCATGAACTAAAACTGACAACCATTGCTGGCCATGAGTGACCCTGGGCGGTTGGGTAAATGGCCGCAGTCACAACGAGCAAAAGTGGAGATGGAGGTAGAATAATTCGAATTGGGAGCACATGGCGAGTTTTTGTCTCAAAAATGTGGTTTAATCTGAAACTAAGCAGACTCACTGGTTGCACTGTTGTAGGGAGATCAGGTGCAGAGGTTTGGTTGGATGGGGACGTGGTCTTAATACATAGAGCGAACCAAACATCGTATACGGATTTGAACTTGTGAAAGAGGCAAGCCGAAATTGTGGTAGAAAATCAGGCTAGCCAAATTTGAGCGAAAATTCATCGGGTACGAAAGTATTCGTCCCAGAGACGGGGCCGGATGAAAAATTTGCTCGTAGTTGCGACTACAGGCTCGATTGGGCGAGGGATTGCGGTCGAGATTTTGAAGAGAATAGTTGCGGGAGTGCCACCACGCTGGGTATGACAGTGCCATGCCATCATTGCACTGACATGCTTCGGTTTATGGACAGCCCCGTAACGGTCGTCAAGGGTGCCGCGATCGGAGAAGGGATACGCAGTTCTGTGGCAGCTGGATCTGGGTGAGACGGGGATTGACACAGAGAGTCAGACGGATGCAGGGTCATAGATAATTTCCCTTTCGTTGGAGGACCGTGTGAGTGTAGACCGGGGACCAGCCAGTTTGAATGAATAACAGTCCTACGGGGCGCTTGGGTAACTGCAGTAGAAGTTTGAGACTTGGGAAGAGGGGCAACGAGGAAGAAATAGAATGAAAGCAGTAGCAGGTGGCGAGCTTCAAGAGGCATGTGATACAACGGTATCAACAGAAAAAAAATCGGAGGAAAAAAACTTTAGCATAAAGTTTCAGCATCTGATAGCATTTATTTATTCGGCTCCTAAAGATCTCTCCCTGCGGCCTCAGTTTGGTTAAAAGTTGTTTAAACGAACTCGAGGTCCATGGGCGCGGAATTCGCATTTTAATGGCCGCCAATGGCTCCGCGTGATGTCTCCCTGGTGGCGGTGGGAAATTTGTGGTTTCTTCACGCGTTTTCTTTTGCATTGCATTTGGAAACAATCCCGAAACGACAAGAACAATAATTGCACCCTCTATTTCGGCACAAACTCAAAGTTGAGCAGCCTTTACGACGCGTATATGATAAAGTCTCCTATCGTTGTGGCAGGTGTCCTGCCGAACCCTGCCAAGGAACTTGTCGCAGCTAGTAAGTTCTTTGTTTATCTAGGGTTGTTAGTCTACGCTGTATCGGGCGCAAGGCTATACTGAACCATCGACAGTGACGTTGGGAGAATTAGTGTGTTTATGGTCAGAACAAGCAGACAGCGCTATAAGGTGGCCATTGCTTTCAGGTCCTGGCACAAATTTACCGGATTGAGGCGGTCTTGTGTGTGCACGCAACACACTCACCCGCTAAATACTATGGATATGGTGAACTGTGGGCAAGTCGCCTGCCAAGGAACTTGTCGCAGCTAGTAAGTTCTTTGTTTATCTAGGGTTGTTAGTCTACGCTGTATCGGGCGCAAGGCTATACTGAACCATCGACAGTGACGTTGGGAGAATTAGTGTGTTTATGGTCAGAACAAGCAGACAGCGCTATAAGGTGGCCATTGCTTTCAGGTCCTGGCACAAATTTACCGGATTGAGGCGGTCTTGTGTGTGCACGCAACACACTCACCCGCTAAATACTATGGATATGGTGAACTGTGGGCAAGTCGTCAGACTGAGTATGGTAGTCGCGGTACCGTCATCGCGACGCCGTACTTGGGTCCGTGGACAGTCCCGTGCATAAACATCTAGGGTGAGTCGTTTAGGATTGTCTTTGTAGTTAGGATTCGCCAAGGAATCGTCACGAATTAAGATCAGCATGGATCAAGGATATTTTTGGGCCCATTGTGGGCGTTTCATCGCTGTTCGTGTCTCAAAGTTTTTTTGGTTACGGAATGCCGCACAAGCCTTGTAACCCTTCATTGAAGACGTAGTCGCGGTCTAAATCAAGTCCGCACCTTCACTGGAGACACCCAGATCTCCAGTCCTAATATTAACTTGGAGCATCTGGGTAAGTTGTTCCAGTGTCTTTAAAAAAGTGGCCTAACTGAATTAGGGATAATTTCCAACTCATAAGTCACATAAATAACCTATCCGGAGTTTGTCTGTTCACCCTGAGAGTTTAGATCATATTGAATTGTTCGGTACCTATTCCCCAAGGTGGCGTATGTCGTTTCAATGACGTGATAAGCTATCAGCGTTGTTTTAATCTAAATCATGCTTGAACCAACCTTCTCCACGAAAAGAATCTGCATATTTTCCTCAGTGTTGAGAACGTTTCTACCTCCAGCTCGGTCAAGCAAGCCGTGACGTCTGTGGTACGTATGTTTTATAATCATACACAAGTCCTCATAGGCCTTTCGGTGGACTGTGCTTACAAAAGCCCGCGATATTGCGCAACAAGTTGAGAGCACTAAGTGGAACCATCTTGGTTTCTAGTTGACACGGTAGAATAACAAGTTAGCCATTGTTCGCCAATTGTCGGCTACCTACTTTGCCGTCCACTACTTTGGACACAAGTTGGCTTACCCTGAAGTTGAAATTTGATGATTACAGGCACCTCACTTATGCCGTCCAGAACTCCATTCAGACGAGGAAATGAGACAGGCATGCCTACATTGGGGACTCAGAATAGGAAGATCAGGTAGGCAGGATCATAAGGCTACACTCGAGATGAACCATGAGTTTGCTCATAGTTGCGGGGAATGTGCCGAGTAGGCGAGAGAGTACAGTCAAAAGTAGGAAGGGATTAGTTGCGGGTGTGGTATGAAACTGGGTATGGCAGTGCCGTGCCATCATTGCACTGACGTACTTCGGTTTCTGGGCAGCCCCATAACGAACGCCATGCTTGAGATGCTTGGGCTGGGACGTGCAGTTCTGTGAGCATGGGTTTTTTTGAGTTGGCCCAGAGAATTCACAGAGGTAGACAAAGCCAATATAAGATCATAGATGTTTTTCTGGTGCGTTTGAGGATCTCTGGGGATGTAAATCCCTGACGAGGTGGAGTGGATAGCAGCAAACAGGGCGCCCAAACCAGGTATTGACGAAGTTGGAAGCTTCATATTACGAGGGAATGCGATGAGGTCAGTAAAGCCCAGTGAGTTTAACGAGATATCTGACAGGATAAATTGCACTAATACAGAGAAAAAACTGAACGTTTACCACAATGTGTGGTGAAAACGAGGGGGCATTTTCTATGACGCACGAGGTCCTTGGATCCTAGGGCTCAGGTCTATTCCACTTGGTCTTACGACTGACAGATGTACGCCCCGGTATTGAATAATCGATGTACACACGGCTCCCTCATTATCACCAATGGGACTTATTGAGCAAGTAAGGAGTTTACCTTTATAACAGTAAGACTCCGGCTTCAGCGTGGACACCGATTTGGAATTGTGGACAAAGGGATTTATTAAGCACTTGGTGAGTTAGTCACTACGACTTTGTTTAATTATGTGTTTTAAGTGATATCGCGAAAGATTTTTACGAGTCATACTTGATTATACATTTTTCCTTTCAGAAATCCTGTCGAGTAAAAACGGATTCCTGAAACTGAGAACCGGGTTCACCAGAATTACGTTTGTACCGATGCAACCAATAAGTAGAAACTTGATTTGTTAAAGGTAGTTGGACATTTTTAGGCATGGGATTGGCAGAGGATGTCATGTATGGATATGGAGGGCCGCCGTTGGTTGTTGGATTAGTATATTATATATAGTTGGGGCATTGGTCAGTTACGAGCATGCGTATGGACCCTTCAGCTACTATAAGTGGCCACGGTAGGAGAGGTTGAGTACGGTTGTAAGCGTGACGGGCCTTCATTGGCCATCGGGTTAGGCTGCTGAGCTCATTTCAGGTCTCATATTCGGAGCTGAACATAGACACAGGCCTGGCAATTAGTAGCCAGTAGCAATAAGTAGCCAAGGTAGGCGACATGGACTACAGTTATGAGTATGACAGACCCACTTTGGGCGTTAGATTAGGATACCACGCATAGTCGGGGCCTCATTTTTATCGGCCTGATGTTTACTATAGGTAGCAGAAGCAAACGACATCGCATGCAGTTATGCATATGAGAGACAGCCACTGGTCATTGGATCAGGTTACTGTGCATAGGTGAGGCCTCATAAGCTGTGTCGCACATAGACGCGGGCCTAGCAGTTACAATAAGCATGCGGGATAATTGAAAACGCTCACAGTTATGAGAATGAAAGGCCATCATTGGCCACTGAATTAGGTTGCCGTGCATAGGTGAGGCTTCGTAATCAGCGTCACACAGACACGGGTCTAGCAGTTACGGTAAGTAGTCGAGGTGAGTGACAACGACTACTGTTGTCATTATGACCGCTTTATGGCGTAGTCCACTAATGGTGGGTGATATTCCTAATAGAAATGATACCAATATTCTGGTAATTCACCTAAGGTTACCTCCTGACACTGTATTGTCCACAGGTTAGTTATGCATAGCTGGGAAAGGCAATCACCCACCGAGATGGCCCTCGCATCTCCACTGCAAAATGCATGTTGTTTTCTGACAATGTTGTACCTAATGGAAGCTGAGCTCCATAAGACAGTGTTGTGGCGAAGTTCGCTGAACAAAATTACCTCGTTTATTAAATCTGGAGAGTATAAAGCGAACAAACGTCAATGACCGATTTTCCTGGTTGGAATTTGCATTGGACATTCTGTAGATGTTATTTTCATTCCTAATGAAAGCCAAAATATGGTAACGTGCGATTTCGTGTTTTATCCCTCGTAAATCTGTAACAAAATGCGAATCGGTGATGGTCCGTGACCTTGAAATTTCGCTCACTTAAACAAAATGCCATGAACATCGAAGCACCTACAAGTGCAAATGGATTAGACTAACTGCCCGTAAAAGTCACAACTTCGAAAACCCCATAGTTTCGGCGAAAATAATTTGGGTGTGCTTCTAGTGAGCAGCGTAGTATAATGCAAGCCCAAGAAAACTACGTAAGCCACATAAATAGGTTGGTGTCGGGATTCAGAAATGTTTACTTTTATCAGGGTCCGTTTGTATCCTCCTGGAAGTGAGAAACAGGAACTTGCATTTCTCCGCGCGTAGGAATTGATGTTAGTCTCCTTGAGGCAATATAGGACTTCTCGTAGCCAGCTGTTTTGTTCGTACTATATATTGTTTACGCGCATAACCCCGAAAGTCAACTTATCCAAATGGAAGTTTATCAACAAATGGGGTACTATAAATATAAAAATACAATAAAAGAATTGTACAACCCTCAAATTGTGTCACTACGCCGGCTTCTATACACCGATTTACGAACTGCTAGTTCCTAACTCGATCCCAAAGTCCACACCGATCCGAGGCAAGGTGACCACAAGATGGCAGTCGATTCGTGGACAAGCCAAACTCAAACAAAGGATTGACTGCCTCGAGTCACGTGATCCACACCGAAACATACAACTGCTCCATATGGGCCTAGCTGCTTAGTAAAGGTATGCATCAATGTCCGCTCTTGGCTCGGTGGCCTAGTGTGGTAAGCTTGGGTGCATAGACCTGCTGGTTTGCGGTTCAAACCCCGGATGCGTCGTCCGGCCTCTCTTCGAATTTTCTCCTTGTACACGTTTCTTCATAGGACACTACTGCTTCCCCAGCATAAAAATATTCTTAGCTAAGATGAAAGCAACTCAAAGTTCCGAGTGCGGAAAGTCTAGGATACGTAGTCATATCCAGGACTATCGTTAAGTTTGGACAGAGAATTCCAAAAACATAAATGTCGAGTTCCTGTCAAACGTTTATTCAAAGAAGTGATTTGGGTAGTCAGAAACAAATTGTGTGAAGAAATGCAGGTCGATGGAGGGCTTTTAAGGTGCGTGTTATACTACCGGAGATTCATTCAAGGATTTGTCGCTATTAATTCACCGCTTCACAGGCTTACTAACAAAGATCGAAAATTTTCGTGGACCGTGGAATGTGATAAAGCTTCGATCGCCCAGCCCCATCTATTCTGGCATACCCAGTTTCCTCACCTAATGCAGGTGAGTTGGTCTTAGATACGGAAGATATTGAAATGGCAATTGGTGGCATACTGTCTCAGCGTGTTGCTGATAGAGAAGTTGTCATCCGTTTGTTAGCTGCGTTCTAAATAAACGTAATTGCTATACTACCCGACGCGAACTGCTTGCCCTAGTATATTTTCTCCGTCAGTCTCGGTCCTGCCTTTTTGGCCGGCACTTCCTTGTCCGTACGGACCATCACTCACTACAGTCGTTGCAGCTTTCGCGATCCCGACGGTCGCACGCTAAAGGAGCTGATTCAAGAGGATAATTTTACTTGCACTAAGCCCTCGAGTGCCGAAGCATTTCCCTCGTGGACTAGATCAGGAACCGGTATCTGTTAATGCTGCATTCGCGTCCTATCGAATGAACTTGGAAGAAGCACAATCTAGAGGCGTATAAATTTACTGCCTCTAGCTCCAGAGTAACCCGGAAAAATCTGGATGCCTGGTGGCCTCGAGATACTCGGGCAGCAAGGAGTTTTGGGTCGAGATGGGGGAAATAAGAATTACATCTCCTGTGCTTCATCTTGAGAATGTTCGGGATGGTCAACCTCGTGTCATCGTCCCACGTAGTTGCGTCCAGCAGATCATCACAACAGTTTACCGGTCTTTGAGACATGCTGGACGAAAGAAAACGGAAGCGCACAATAGATGGTACTACTGGTGGTTTCTACTACAAAACGATGTCGCGGAATTCTGCCGGCACCGCACCCTGTGAGTAAAATCCAAAGAGCCCACTTCAATATCCAGAGCACTGCTCCAACCGACCAACGTGCAAGGACTAAATTAACAATTAGGGCCCTTACCAGAGGCCAGAAATGGAATCTGCTTCATTGTTTTCAAGGTCGACTACCTGGTGTGTGTGGGAAACAGAAAAATACCTGCACAATTGCATCGATCATAGTTTTCTAATGGATGTCTCGTTTTAGGGCACTAGTTATTTTGCATTCGGGCCAAGGCTGAGCTTTTGAGAGTTACTTACTGCGGTATATATATGCACTCCTGGTGGTCCGTAGAACCAGGAGAATATCTTATCATCCAGAAGGAAGCGGTCTGGTGGAACGCATCAACTGAACCATCAACCAACCATAAAATGAGCCCTCGTAGACCGTTATCAATAAGAACTTTGGGCTGAACACATTCCGCTATGTATGCTGGCCTATCGAGCGGCTGCACACGAGTCGACAGATTGTGCGCAGACAGTTCTACAACTCTGCCTTAAGATGCAGACGTACCTGTGGTTCATGCAGACTTCCTTGGCAGCAAGTAGTACGTCCGATTACTCCACAGCTGTCTGTTTGCTGCATTGAAAACTGCTCATTAAAACACTGAGCATGCTCGGTATCATCAGAAAGCTGTTTATGGCCGCAAATCACACGGATCTGTGTATGAGGTTAGCGACTCTTATACTGTTCGAAAGCACCGCCAGGCGCAACTGTAAAATTCCATCACGTGTGACAAGGACCATACGTTATCTTTGGGAAGAGACTGACCAATACCTATGTCATGACCCTTCTCAACCAAATGATGAGGTGCAGCATGTACATTACATACAGCTAAAACCCTCGCCTCCACCTGTTTCTGACGCCCACCCGTCAGCATCTTAAAATCTTCCACTTGTCGTCCACGCAATCACGCAGTTGAGATCAGTACATCTGATACCAACATTCCTTTGGAACACTGACGATAGTGTTGCAGCTCGGCATGGGGCAGCGTAACGTAATTAAAAGTAACACTGCACATTGCAAAGTGGGTCTATCGCAAGATCAAAGATACCGTTGCTAAACTTTCTATGAATGTGTCAACCAATAAGTGGTTCAGGTCTAATGGGTGTGCGCACTGCATGGACAACAAAAAAGAACACATGACACGCTGTGGGAATTTTTTACCGAGCTGACACTGTGTCGTTGGGATGAATATATTGCTCACGCGGTCAGATATTATCTCGTGATGGCGACCGCACAGCGCCACTTATATCAGTTCCGCCCATGGAAGGCCGATGGGCCAAGGGAGCTGAAGTATTGTTGACCGAAGTTTACACTCCTTTGCCTTTTTAAAGAACATGAGATAGGAGATCTGGGTTTGCTTTGGAGGCCACAGAAAACATTTGTTCGAGTACTACTGATTATGTTGGTTTTCAAGGACTTCTGGCTGAGTGCCGCATACAAGCTTAGGTATATGGCAGCCAAGAATGTTGGTCGCAAAGTTTCAGACAACGGGAATTTTGGTTTAAAAGTTCGCAGGAATGCCACGTCAGAAGTTGGAGTTAACCTTGGGAGAGGGCTAAGTGGTTGAAGATCACTTTGGACACACATTGAGGCGTTTTTAGGCTTTTGAGTAGTAGGAACCCTCAAGGCAAGAAATGAGTGCCGTAGAAGGCGAACAGTTGCAAGCCTATCGGAATAATCCTCTCTAAAAAATGGGACCTTGAGTTAACGCGTAGCCAACATACCTACAGTTACTTGGTCGAAATTGACGTCGAACGACACGTGGCAATCGAAGTTTTCTACCACACCAAAGATTACAAACAAAATATAAATGAGGACAAACATCAGTTGCAAGAATAAAAGTACATTAAGTACAAAAAGCAGAGGCTAGCTATGCATTCAGCGGTGGAAATAAGAGAACGGACGAAAATGAATAAAACAAATGTTCGGGCCAACGAGTTTATGTCAGAGACCTTGTGATGACAAAGGAAAACGAAAAGTAGGCGAATGAGGCAGCAGGCCCTTTGAATACCTAATGACAAGCACACACATCAGAGGACACTAAATTCCACATAAATGTTTTATAGGGTACCTATATTCCAACTGCCTTTCGCCGTTGACTTATAGTTTCGCCTTTTGTAACACAAACGGACTTTTTTTACATGAATAGTTGTCTGTAGCATTTCTATTCAACTCGGTTGAAGGAACAACTCACAAGTAGAAAGAGGTTTCCCAAAAGCAACTCGCATTGTACTGCTCATGACCAAACTGTTACACCTGGATACCATCTGCTTCCAAACTGTCTTTATTAACCGCGAGAAGTGATTAAGACTAATGTGGTGCACAAACATGGGCCCATTGAACGCAATGAGAACCTCAATGAAAGTAAGGAAATTTGTGGGATTCAGTGAAAAACTTTAAGCATCAGAAGGCATAGATTCGTCTTTCCGAAAAATTCAGGGTCGCTCCTTTGAACGGAAACTGTGATGGGACGGGCATTAACGTCCATTTTTCCCGTGAGCGTTAAGTAATCTGGACATTTTCCTCTTTTCCTTGACAGCCTCAGCCTTCCACTCTATGGACTACTCGTCCGCCTACCGATGGGTGCAGTTAGAAATTATGGGTGTTGGCGTGACTTTTGGCTGGTGACCGAATCAGACCATCATCCGCCTAATGGTAAATCGTCAGAAAGTTTTATCTGGTTAGTCAATGATCGTGATAATTACCGATTGCTGGGTTTGGAGTTTTGCAGAATGCTTGAAAAGGAGTTGTGAACGGATCCTGGGAAGCTCAGCCAGATGAACGAACTACTCCTTACTGGTACTTCAGGTGAGCGCAAGCTACTTCTGTCGATATCACGGCAGGTAGTGAAAGCCCTTTTTATTTTGTAGACAGCCATAAGTTATTCCATAGTTATTTCAGTTGAGCCGTCATTTAGTTGTATTCAACTGAAAAGAATCTGGTGAAGGATTTAATCTGAATATTACGGCTTGTACATCTCAACAGCTGCTCTTGTCTTTTTCTGTTAAGTGATGAAACAGAACTTCCTCATGAGCTATTGTCCCAAACGTCTTTCCACTTGGCCACAAGAAAGTGAATTGAACACTAGCTTCAGACGTCCTAGGCCAACCGAACTTCAGCGCTTAACTGTGGTTACAGTACAAAGCTAAATATCAGATGTCGGTGTAAAATTTAAGCATAAAATAAAAGCGCGAAGTTTAGGCCTTAATACAGCATCCACAGTGACGCATGATTAAATACGGCCCAAAGCAGTAGTAGATCTGCCCGTAAGACCCACCTGCCATGAAGTGTATGGACCGACTGACTGTCAACCCTATGTGTCCAGCCACAGACAACCTACTATGTGAATTGACTAGAAATCGTTCCAAAACATTTTAGCCAGTTAAATAGAACAGGATTCTCTTCAAAGAAGGATGATCTTGGTTAAATTAACCAAGCAAGCAGACAAAGACGAACCCCGTTTCAATGCCGTATACACTGCTGCAGTTTGGAAAAATGGGGCACATCCAATCTGTCTTTTATTTCTTGGACAGACCAACTTGAACACTCATAGTGATTTTGATTTAATTTCACCAGATTTTAGCGTACAGTAATCTCCTGGAAGCAAGCACCATAAGGTGGTTCAATAAAATCTGTAGCGCTACATGTAGACTTCCGGCTAAGTAGCGATCGCTCACACCATCGTTTTCGGTTTCATGTGTAAAACGTTGGGAAGGTTGCGTAACCGTCTAGGTGGAAAACTTAAATTGGCGTCCGGAATTGCGGTAAAATGTTGCGCATGGCTGCCTGTTTATTAAACAGAAGTTTTAATTTAACAATGTATTGCGTGCACATGGCTGCCTGTTTATTAAACAGAATTTTTAATTTAACAATGTATTGCCTGTGCTGATTTATTGTCTGACTGAAGGTCCCGTTCTTCGTTCTCACATCAAAGTTATACAAACGGGTAGACGTTTGCATTTGTCTAAAACGTAGAGTCTGAAAGTGACTGCATAAATCCAAACGAACGTTTATGACTACTGAGGATGAGATTCACGTGGGCTGGCCTGGATTGTTGAACCCACTATAATCGCTGTCACTGGTGTTCTGTTTGAGGCAAGTCGACCTAAAATCCTTGGGAGAATCCATGAACGGAACTCAGAACCGCAACTTTACGGGACCTCGTGTTCAGCGGAACGCGGTATTTCACTAATTCTTTAGACCCTAGTAGACACAAATGCCTCCTGCTAGTCATCCGACCATGTGTATCACTCATCGTAGGTTTAAGAACAGTGCAACCATCTTGGTGGCAAACAACATGTCTGACGATTTGGTTTATGTAATGTGTCCGAGAATCGCACTTCCGGGCTACCTCGAGAACAAATGAAGCTTGGGAATTTTAGATGTCGAGCCGGTGAATGTGGAAAACGATAAGAAAAACAAATTAAAGGAATACACTACTCATAAGGTTGCTGGAAACTCTTCGACAGCCCACGACCGGTTTCGCTCTTCTTGGGATTCATCAGATGGACGAAGTTCCCGAATAGCCATCAACATTATGTTCACCATCAACCCAACTTCAACAGATCTAGACGAATACACTCATTTGCGTATCTCATTTATGATGTTTTTAAGACTAAAACACTATAAACGAGAGATTCAGCTGGGTTCCAAGTGAGTCACCTGTCAAAAGCAAAGTGATATGCAATGAGTGTAATCGTCAAACAGAAAAGCAACTTTGATGGACGACAAAGTGAACATCAGCGAATCAACCACTTCGTACAGGGTTGCTCTCAACTATCTACTGGACTCATTCCTTTACTCGATTATGTAAAAAACCCGCAATATTCTGCGGGTTTCTTGTGGATCAAGGGAAACGGAGACAAAATTCCCCTAGTTGTAAGATTGCATGTTTCACCCACGTGCATTCTTCATCCATAAAAACTCTTCGCACCGCCTGCCAAAGTTCGTTAAGCGAGCAATGGCCCCTAAAAGGCTACTTTATACCATGTAAGTAGTTGGGAAAGTCGACGGGAATTCAAACCCCTTGCCTCAACCAAGGTGAATCTAGGTAGAGGAAATGGGTACAGTGTCTCATTTGATAGACCCTCGCAGACAGAGGGTACGACCTTGGCAGGCGCATGTGTAAACGGTTTTCGATTAGGCTGTTCAAAGTGGTCGGAATGACCTGCGGTTAGAATAGGATTGCTGTCCTTGGGTTTTACTGGTTGTGTCAGGAGTCGTAAAACACCTTCAAAATCACCTCTATAGGGTGACTTATTCTGTCAGGCTTCTTCAACTTCCCTCTAGGGTTCTTTAACCTGAGTTTTCACTATGCCGTAGTAACAGGTAGGTCGAGTTTGCCTGGCGATCACCAGAAACATGTTTTGTGTCAAAAAACATTTTTACACCAAGTCAATTCACTCAACAGGAAATTGGTGGCCTCTACATCAGCTACAGCATCAGGTGTGAGTACACGCTTTCGAACCCCTAGCGCCGGTTGTAGGGAGAGTGTGGTGTCAAGTGCCATTACTTCGCCATTGTCGGCCTCGCCAAATCGATCTGAACGTTCAAGGCAGAACCCACATCTGCTCAGATCCGACCCTAAAACTAGCTGTCTCCATTCTCGAGAAATACACTCATTTGCATATCAATTTGGTTTTTGCGAGAGACTCACCTGGAACCCAGCTGAATCTCCCGTTTGTGATGTTTTCAGGCGAAACCGGTCGTGGGCTATCGAAGAATTTTCGGCAACCTTATGAGTAGTGCATTATGTATATAACTGCCTCCATGTTACATAACACCCTGTCGTCGATTTCGATTTTTGAGTCGTTTCTTCACCGGTACTTCCACCGTAACTCATTGCGTGTTTTGGTTCCCATATAATTCTACATTTACAAGCGGTTTCTGAGAAACTATACTTTCGATATACGGACCGATTTGCATGAAATCCTATAATTTCTCTTTGTCCTGGTCAGGTTGACTTAAAAGAGGGAGGTTTGATCAGCTGCTTTCAGGATGAAAATTTGTTCAGTTCTTTAGGAACAACAGATAAATAACCCTATAATTTTGTTCCATATTTCCCCCTGTGGCAAACAGTAAAGTTGTGAGGCGGAGATTTACTACCTACATCAATCGTGTTTTAACATCTGTCTGAATATCACCTGGAAGTCATGAGAAGAACGAAGGTAACGGACAAAGCATGCATTCCGTGATTGTCCCTCTTCGCTAATACATTACAAATCACGTGAAAAAGATAGTGTGAAAACCAGGGGTACATAAACTTTAGCGAAAGAAAAAATAACGAAGAAGGGTTGAATGAGAGATACACGGGTCAATGGGTAATGAAATCAAATGACGTCAATATCAGGTAAATTTGTGGGACCAGATTTTTCGCAGGTCATCTCAAGTTCAGAGGTACAAGTACAAGTTTCTATGGACGCAAAGTTGTGGATCGGATCCAAAGGTCTCTGCGATTTATAGTGGTCTGGATCTTACCAGCAGTGAGCGGTTCAGAGGTACCCGGTGTATGATACCGAGGGCTTGCTTTTTGTCGATCACATGAGTGGTTTTGGCCAAATGTGATGCAATAGCGCTTGAGCTCGTTTTGTTTCAGCTGCTACTAGGAGACACGAGATTGTGATCTTGCATTCTGTCCGACAAATGCCTTGTCGTACACCAACGTATGATGCTCGGCACGGGGTAAACAAATGAGTGCAAATAAAAACTGGTGGTAGAACGTTGCGATTTGTCCTTCAAACGGAACCAGATACTGTGGCTGGGATTGTAGCTCAAACACAGATTAGCAGACATGTATGTTATATCAACAGAGTTTCTAAGCCTTCTGGTAATTAGTTCAGCAACCGTCACATATGAATGGGAGCCTCATGTAGACGGGCTTCTTCTCAACTAAACATTGTTTAGGTTTGGGTCTCGCAGATTGCTCAGTCTTGATCAGCATATCCGTCCAGCAGGGATTTGCATCCCACAAACTTTAATTCCTCTTGTAAACAGTAGGGGGGGGGCATATATTCATTCCTCTCTTAGCTAGATATCTAATTAGGTCATATCTCTGTTGCAACGGGACACAGATATGGAAGTGAATATACTGGCCTCTGAAGGTTTGTTTTCTGTAGGCTTTGCGCTCCACGATCATCTCAGTCTTCCCTTTAATGCTGACTTCATAGTAACCTTGAAGTTAGTATGGACTGAATGGAAATTGTTTAGCAGGTCTGCTGTGCTGATAGTTTCGTCGCCAAGTGCGAATATGTCGTCCACGTAGTGACAATACAATGTTAACCATGAAATGAGTGCATTTAATTTTTGAGACTCGAGTTTAGTCATGAAAAAACCTGCCAGCACGGGACCTAGAGGGGACGCCGTCGCAACCCCGTCCTTCTGTCAACTTGATTGTCGAAAGTAGACTGAACATTGCGGGTACAGGTTAGCAGTACTTGCTCAAGATCCGTTGCACCCAATCAAGTCACAATGAGTGAATCTCAGTGAGTGTTATGTTAGTAAACAACGACTCGAAATTCAGGTAGAACATAGAAGGTTTATCAACCTTCATATCTGTAATCTAACCGAGGAAATCAAGGCTCCCTCAGGCTGTGTCAACACTTTCCTCCTAGGTGGTTCTTACAGACCGATGCGTAATTTAGCCAAGGCATGAAGAGGATAATTAGACATATCGAGGATGGGTCTTAGGTGTATGCCAGATTCATGCACTTTCGGGCGACTATAAAGCCGAGGAATTGTTGTACCAGTAGATGAGCACGCTCGAAGTTACTGGTATCAATGTTTTCAGTTTTTTAAAACGTCGTAGTATTTTGGACACCACTTTTCAATCACCTGCGTCTTGTCTTCCGGGAATCCAATTTCTCAGCTTTGGATCTGTATGAGAGGATGGTAGCCATCATATCAATGCAGTCGGATTTATCAGTCAAGACAATCCCGGCGTATTTACCTGGCCTGGACAGTGAAACCTTTCAGGGACTCGAAATGTTCCCTTGTTAAAAGCCGTTTAGGCCTGGGCATGTAGCCGAGGTACTGGTAACATGAACTCCGCAACGCACATTTCAGTTGTTCAACACTCATTTCAGAGGAAGCTACTAGCACGTGTGTGTGAATCTCAAGTTTGATTTCAAGCTAGAGCTGGCTGTTTTTACGACTAGGACAACAAAATTTTAGACATAATGATAACATATCCAAAAGGGTCTGAATATCTTTGCCCACTATAGACCGGGAGGGTGAACAGGAGGGATTGGTGCCAATGCTGCTAGACTGATGGTTCACAATTATCGAACCATGCAGAGAAACCACATTTGGAAGCCACATTTTATGCATGGGATGACCTGCTCTACTCACCAGACGCATCGGAAGCACACGCATGGGTTGCTAGGGTTAGTCAGTAACGTGAGTTGTCTACACGAAACTGATCAAACAAAGTCAGTTCCAGCAGTAATGCTGCGTTGAGACTTGTGGTTTGTGGATCCATAGGACACGATTCTGTAAAATGTAATTCAGTACGATCCAATAAAGTACAGCACGATGTTGAACAGTACCACAGGCGCAATACAGATGAAAAGCAGGACAAAGCTCAAACGCGAACCATGACCTTTTGGTGGTAACCGATAAAGACCTGTCGTATATTTGGTCGGTGGTAGTTTCCCAGACGCCAGCTAGGGCTGTTGCCATAGTTATGGCGCGGGCAGTTCTAGAGCAGATGACTGCCTATTAGGGGGCTCACAATCATCAACTACTGTGAAAGTAAAAGGCGAAGAACCACAGTGTACTGGGAGGCTAACCAGGTGACACACACTACTGATCAGAACACAAGGCACACAGATATAACTGGCTGATGTGCGCCAGCAATAAGTTTAGTCTGTGTTCCGGTGAGCACAGAAATTGTACCCTGCAATGTCCTGAGCATTAAGAGGGATCGTTTGCAGACCGGCGCATGAAATACAGATGCAGTCCAATTCATTCAAGTCCAGTGAACTGCAACGTTGTACCACTGTATCCAGTCCAGTCGAACGCCATGCACCACAGTGTAATGCAACACAGTACTGTACAATACAACATAATACAGCACAATTCAGTCGAGTAAAGTATGATGAAATACAATACAATACAAAGCCAGGCGTTCTAATTAGATGCGGGACTAACGCCCAAAATACAGATGAAAAAAAGAAGGGACAAAAATAGTACGCACCAGTGCGTTTGAATGGCGGTACTTGCCGATGAAAAAAAGAAGGGACAAAAATAGTACTCACCAGTGCGTTTGAATGGCGGTACTTGCTCCGACGACAGCGGGCACCATACATTCGACCATCATTGGCAGTGAGTGATTGTTATTTGAACTTGGTAGCATAGCAAAAATCCGACGCGCACAATCGGTACTAACCCCAAGCGTGTGAGTACACGATCCAGAAAGTTTCAGAAGACAAGCGGAATGCTTTCTGAATGGAATGCACACTGAATTCTACCGATACGTGGTTTGTTTTTCCAAGCTCATACAAAATGTGAACAAGTTTGCGTACGATACCCAAAGTCCGCCCCCTTTCTACTGGTATAATATGGACTATTATGCAAGTATTGTCACTTTGCTTGCAATGGAGAGATCCAGCTAGTTCTGAAAGTGTAGACATGGTTAAAGGGTCAATTTATGTCCAGTTCTGTAGTTCCATGGAAGGCAAAGTCCTCCTTAGGGGAGAGCAAAATTGTCTGACCGCGAAATTATTTACACTACAAGAGATAACACCTATTCCAACAGAGGTGCGTTCAATGAGACTGCGGTCAAATAGCCATGGTAGAAAACCGCCTGCTGAAATTTTGCTGACTTATACTAAGCCGGTACGAAGTTTGGCAGTGCAGGAGAACTACATACCTAGATACCTAAGTCGTGGTAGACACTTCACCAGTGTTGTTGCGAGAGTACATTTCAGGTGTGTCGGGGGAACTTCTTTCTAGACGACGATGGTGCTGACCAGCTGATCATTCAAGTCTGCATACGTCTGTTCGACGCAGAAGGGCATTACAATGTGGTAAGACACCAATCTCCTCTCAGTATGCCTAAGGCGACGATGCACGCTGCAGCCATTTCTGTCCACGTTAACACATGTTTAGTCAGTTGGTCAACTTCACGGAAGACTTTCGGGAAGAAGCACAAAAAAAGCTTTTATTATCGATTCGGACCAACAGCGTGCGAGCAAATAAACACAAACGGTTCCTATCTAAATGGGAAAAGCTCTAAAAGTAGGATAAAACAAATAGCTCTTAACCGACAGCTTCCACCTTGGCAGAACCGAACCGTGCATGATCACCGAAAACGAGACATTCTGTTTTAACGGTGATGGAAAGCATCCAGGAGAGGGACTACAAAGAACGTGCGATATTATGCAAAAAGCTGAAGAAGTCAGGGATGACATGAAAACCCTGCGGAGAAACAGGTGACTGCTACAGATGTTCATCATTGTTCCACCATGTTTGGATCAACTGATGGCTTGAAAGTTTGTCCACGGACCTGCAACCAAGCTAACGGTTTGAACGCAACACCGCATTCAGCTTTGTGTAGACTCTCCTTGTTCGATCAACAAAACGGAGTCTTCCGGTGTTTAAACCACTGCTGACTGGCAATTCCCTTTCGGACAGCAGTGATGAGAAAGTGAAGGGTCAAACCCGGACACCTTGGAGGTCAGACAAGCGCACCAGACAAGCTGATCCAACATGAATTCGCAGGTAGCCCTATTTGTGTATTACCTATGTATTGCATCTCCACTGATAGTAGTTGTTGGGATTTTGTTCTAGATAAGTCTCAGTGCGCATCTCGATTTGACATGTAGCACGCGCTACTCATCGACCGCATAACATCAGTGTTCAACAACGATGTTTCGTTGCCAAGTGGGTCTTTACCCCAAGAGGCAAGTGGTCTACATCTGTCCACTTGGCATTTCCTGGCAGGTTGAGTATAGTGTTGAAAAGCTGTCAGAATTTCTTTGGGTTGGGTAGGCTTTGCACTAGTCTTCTATCGGCAAATAGTCCTTTGTAACTACGGCTATCTGTGTATGACTGGCGGCCATCTGAAAACAAGGCTTCTTTAGGTTCCTTTAGAGGCCCTGGCCAGCTGTGTCGGCATGCAGGATGTCCTTCCACTCTCCTAAGCGTAGTGTTCCAGCAGCTGGTTGCGGCGGCATAACCAGGGTGAACCAAAGTCCAACACACGAAAGACTCCCAATCTCTCGTACTGACGGAGTACCCATTTGTCAAGAGCATGTTTATATAAGCTCAAAAATCTTGTACGCCTCAATACAGGAGTCACGGATCCAGTGTCTGACGGGTGAATGCTCCTGGTTAAATTGCTCTCAGGATAATGAACTGACTTAATCCTCTTAGTAGTTCGGTAGAATAACCCACTTGACGTTTAGCTACATTTCCGATGGTATTGTGATGTGTGAAATACGAATTTTTTCAGATCACCGTGTTGTAGTCAAGGCTATTCCAAACCGACTAATCAAGGCATCTAAGGGGTGGCGGTATTGTCTTAGTCAGGAGAAAAACCGCACTGCGTAGTAAGTCCAATCGGTCTACGATGGAATGTTTTCTTTTGAGAGGAATCAGTTAAATGAAACACTTTAGATGCTGAAGTTCTGTTCGGTCATGAAGAGTACTGGTGGCTCGTTATCATCGGATCTACGACCAATCTGCTTAACCCAGAAATTCTTTTGAGAGGGAGTGCATTTTAAAACTCGGCTAAAAATTGATGTAAAAGGTGGTTGCTTTGTTTTAAACAGTGGCATCTGAGTTGGCTGTCTAATGAATTTACTTAAATGTACTTAACCCGCATGTGATTGCTAACCACAACCGATGGCAAAATCCACCAAATAAACGACAAACTCATCCAATTCTGACACTGGATCTAATAACTTTAAGGGTGACTTTGTAGCTCGTATCCTTTGACTGTCAGTTTTGAAGTTGCTGTCCATCGCACTGATATAAAGCAAATTCCAACGTATTTCTTCACATTACTCCACATTATTCCCGCAGTGTTGGAAGACATCTCACCAGATAATTGTCTTCTTTGGGCCATTAAATGTTTGCCTTGTGCGCTCAATGGTCCATACAGAACCTCCTTTCAGCAGACGTGTCCTGAACACTGTGGACAGTTGTGTAACACTATGGCCTCTGTTTCGTCAGTTCGTACGTTACTAACTGACTCCAATTCCGGTGCCTTTTTAAAGTGGAGTATCCACCTCGCCATTGCATTTAGAAGCGACTCCAGTTTCGAATATTACGCGAGCACATATGCTTGCGGTCAGCGTTTCAGTGTCGTGCAATGAAGCAAGACAGAAAAGGAAACAGCTCTGCGAGTCTCCAAAAGCAATCAGCAGTTAATCACAACGATCCCCCGAGCCTGTGGAAATTTTCATTCCTTGTAGGGAGATACTCGAATTTATGTTTGAACGTATCTACTTCTTATTGAGGAGATTGTCAGATGAGGAGATGTTGTGCTATCGATTTGACAGGAATATTTCCTGAAGTGGAGCTCCCTGGCAATGGTTGAGACTGACTTATTTTACCCCATTGTAAAAAGTATCGAGACACATTAAATCCAGCCACACTGATCCGACAGTATTTCCTGGCCACAGCGACTTATGGTTAAAACTCACTTCAGTTATGGACAAGGCAAACAAGACCGACTTCCTAATGAAAGCGTTTGGAACTGAACAATATTAATGACACTGGTATTTATTTAGCAAGTTAATCACTTCATTCCAGTTTGAGAGGTGTTCTCTTCTCCTTGGAAAACTGGTCCTTTTGAACATTGGCTGATATGGTAATAACCTAGGGGAACTCTTCAGTAGGAAACAGCACCTCTGAAGGTTTTTCACATCGCAATTTTCTTCTCATGGGAACCGAAAATCGGCCTTTGAGATGGCTGATTTCTCCATACACAGAAAATTGCAGTACGAGTGTTCCCTAAATTCACTTATTTTTAACGGCCGACGTCCATATGACAATGTCGGATGTTGCATTATATCAGGACGTCTTCGGGTACTTCACTTCTTCGGCTTGATCAACCACTTACTTCGAAACATTTCACACTGTTGCAGCCGGACTGTAGACATTAAGTCTGTAGAATAAGATATAACAAAGCTCGACATCATGATTTTTATACATTCCAGGTGGTAACCCCGAAACAGGAAATTAAACTTTAGCCTACAACTGTATTCTTGGAGACTGTCTGTACATCAACTACAATACCCTCCCTCTTGAATAACCACCACTCCAGTAATAGCAGTTTAGATGGAACTCTAAAACTCAGCAGAAAATTCATAGTATGAAACGATGACCTCTGCGACCTCGAGGAGCCGATTTTCAGTTGACTACCTCATTGCCTGACCACCTCTCTGGTTTTGTGTTTGTTACACTTAATGAATATATCCATAACGGAAAGGCAAAATGACATATACAAAGGGATAGTAAATAAGAAGCAATTAATAACTAAAGCGCCAGCAGAAGGACGATGAACAGCCTAGAAGTTCCGCTCAGCATGTACTGACATCAGCACGTGAGGTGAACTCCCAGGCCACCCAGGGTTAGTCTGGAACATGTGCAGCTAACACGCAGTCTAAACAGTGCACCGGTCTCATTCAGACGCTTCACGCAGTCTTGTTAAAAACGATGTCAATTCTGTAACCGAACTCGATCAGAATGTTAGCGTATCTTAGATGTGACATCATGCTGGTCAGATCCGTTGTTATGGGGTGGTGTAACATGTAAGCTCCTTATTCCTTGTGCCCATCTAAAACGAATCCCCCCTGGTGCGAGTTTAGATCCGTTGTTATGGGGTGGTGTAACATGCAAGCTCCTTATTCCTTGTGCCCATCTGAAACGAATCCCCCCTGGTGCGAGTTACCACAATATGAAAAGCTGAAAAATCAATACGATTCACTTAGCTTCAGGTTAGTGCAACATTGCTGTATGTTCGGTTAACTATCTGTTGCTAAACCTGAGGAAAAATAAATGGACGGTAGTCGTAAATTTAGTCCTGAAAAGAGAATGATGTGCTTTATCACCATCCATCAAAATTTAACATCAAGAGTGAAACCTAGTAAATCTGAAAAAAAGACGAAACAGATGTCCCTTTGATCGTAGCAACTTCATGATAACACTTGTGGTGGTTTTAGAGAAACAGGAGACAAACACAGAAGAAATGAAGAAATTTCGAGTCATTTAACGTGCAATCGCCACGGAATATTTTCAAATGCAGTATGCTGTGCCAGAGTCCTGAAAGCAGGAGTTTCCCGGTGGATAAGGGAATGAAACCAGTTATGAAAATACCATCCAACCCTAGGATGGAATGTCAGAAAAACTCATGAACATTTGCTGAGTAATTAGAACCATGCGCCCTCTCTTAGAAAACCACTATCAACAAAGCGGGCGAGTTCTCTGTCTAATTGGGATGATCGATGTGGAGGGGAACGCTGCTCATTGTTCATTTGAACTGTACGAAGTAACTGGGACTGATGGCAGATTACTCGTGCCAACTGACTTGGTATGTGCCACCGTCATACATGTGCAGCTACTGTAAAGCATTCATTCAGCTCAGAACTGCAAACTTTATTATGCCCCAAATAAAGCCACTGACAGGGTCACAAACACAATACTCAAGTGCTAAAAACTGTCCAAAACATGGACAGAGTTAGTGTATGGGTCTGGAACCGAAAGTCACTTGGAGTGGCAAACTGATTAGTGCTCATCAGGAGCGCGTGACATTATTCGGTCTTTCAACGTGCGGTTTCATTAACGGAGTCGATTGGGCAGCGTTTTGGGTGAGATAATTTTGAATCTCTGCAGCGAATCCTGCTACGCCCACCTGGTGAGTTTCTAAAAGAACAAAAACTCTTCTGTATTACAACTATCATATGTAAAAACTCCAACCCCTGATTGGTTTTTTACCAGGTTCTTCCTGTTAGTTTTGGAGATTTAGGACCATTCACCGGTACTCAGAATTCTAACAAATTTCTGTGCGCATGTTAACCCAAATGAAACCTACTTAAATTCGGCGCAAAACTACTTACAATAGTCAGCTCTCCCGGAAGGAAACATTTTCGTACCTGATAAATTTTGGTATCAACTTCGAAGATGATCTACTGTGGTTAAGGGATGCTTTATATCACTTAAATGTTGATTTCTAGATATTTGAAAACTACTGACCGTGTACGGGGACTGTGTACAGGTTACGTAGTTCTAATTCTGAGATGGAAAAATTGAGTTCACGCTCCGCGTGGCAAAAAATTTTCCATGTCCATAATCGCGTACGGTCGATGGATGCACTCCAACATGTAAGACAATTGGACTAGACCGATCAAAATGGGCCCGGTAGGGTGAAAAACAACAATTGGACTAGACCGATCAAAATGGGCCCCGTAAGGTGAAAAACACGCTACCTGCAACAGTATTCTAGGGTTCTTAAAAAATGTCTGATGCGTCCATACAATGGATCATGCAAATTCAATGGTGAAATCTTAATATCTGTGTTTGTCATACAACTGATTAGCTCGCTATATCTTATCGCCTGATGTTGGTTTGAACGGTAAAACTGAAAACCAAGGATTAGAGGACATTCAGAAATGGGTACGATATTGACTTATTCAAATAAAGATTGGCAGATTGAAATCAGCTTGATTACTAGCCATGCGGAAGAGTTCTGCCAGATAGACAACAGTCACTAAAACAATCCCTTTTTGTCTGGCTTCATTAGCTATCTTGAGGCAACCAAAGGTGTAATCGATTGGTGTGACAAAGAACAAACAAAACGTTTTTTTAATAAAACATGAAAGGAATCAAAATATTAACGGATTGACAGGTATCAGCTATTGAAACTGAAGCCCACGAAGACGAAGTTTCACAGGTATCGATCAACCAGTAGAAGCAAATAAGCGTTGGCAAGAAGATGGGTATTACATATTTTTTCATTTGCTTATTAACGCAGCAATATCTAAGAGTAAAGTAGTTGAGTGGGCAGTAGGGTACAACATTCCATTCTACGGATATGTGGATCGCTTTACTAACAAGGTGAACAAAAACATGGAAAATATTGTTTATGAATTCAGATTTACTCCAGAAGTGATTCCAGTCGACCAAATTCCTTTCTTTGTTGGTCTCTAATACTGCACAAGGTGAATTTTGCAACCATTTTCTTGGCAGCATTTGAGATCACACTAAACGTCAGCATTCGCGTCGATCCTCGTCCTCTAAGCTTACCGGATAGCTAACCTTCCTGTTCAGTCAAGCCACTGTCAAGCCACCAATAGAAACCTGCAGAAAGAAACCAAGACACTCCAGAATGACGCACAACAGAAAAGATTTCCTGTGTAGTTTCTTAGTTAAAGGGTACACATAGAAGAACTGAATTTCAATACCTTAATCGAAACACTCTAAAAATACCCATAAAATTTGGATGAGAGATGCGATGAAGGATTGTCTATAAAGACTGAGATTTCGCTTGCTCATCCTCTTGTATCGAACCACATATTGAAGATAAATCATTCAAATTCTCAAGTGAGACGTGATAGTGATCCAAAACCAAAATAAATACTCAAGTGAGACGTGATAGTGATCCAAAACCGAAATAAATTTAGTGCTCACTCAATAAATCCGTGGAAATGTAGTAAAACATTGCATTAAAAGCGACAGGAAAAGTCGGAAAAGTCGCTCCAGATAGACTGTTATTAGTGTCATTCTTTAGCATTGATAGATAATAGTGAACCCTATGACGTGGCGCCGAATTCCCTTGAAGTCAGAAACATCAAAGACCATAACGGAAATTAGGTTACGGTATATACGTGACTGCTATTTAGATGCAGTCTATAAATAGACTTTACAGTGGTTATTTGGGTACTCAGTTTACGTCACATTCACATTGCACGCAGTGTGCAACCAGTGCTGTGCTGAACTGGAGGACCACGTGTGGATTACTGGTGAGGTCTTTACACCACCCGGATGCTATTTCACGTCATTAGTTCTTAGTGTTACGATCGACACACTATTGATGCACCGGAACGACGAATAACTCTGAACTAAAATGAATAAGTGGAATGGAACGAATAGATCCGCGTATGAATCCAGATCACCTAAGGATAGCATTCCGCTGAGTTTTTTCGGGACCGGTGAAAACCACGGAATTTGGGGTTCGTTTAGGCACATTGCAGACCGATTGATTTGAAACGTATCAATACCAACGCACTTGGGGTCATATAGGCAGACTGCCTAAACCACACCCTACGTACAGAAGACCAAGTTAGCTAAAGAGTTAAGGCAGTTTACCCGCAGAGCCGCGCAATGTCTACAGGTAAGATACAACCTATCATTGTTGGAGGTTGTAACCGGTAGTCTTACTCCAATGATAATGCGGAATGTGGAAATTAGGAAATAATTTCAGGCAAAAACCGAATGAAATATAAGGTGATATTAAATTTCCAGAAATGGTCCTCGAAGGTATATCACAAGGTGTAAGTGTGGGCCATTGGTCCAGAGAAAGATTCTGAATCTACTGGTCCATAATCCAGTTGATAGTCTTCTCTCCTTGATAAAACTATACGATCACATGTCAAAACCATACATATTGATCAGTTAGAAGAGAAATTTTTCACAGCGAGGAAGTCAGTGTGCCAAAAATAAAAAGAAGGATATTATTAGGATATTAGGATATTAGGATATTATTAGTTACAGAAAATATTCGCATTATAGATAACTGATTCCGATCATTTACCTTCATGTCAATTAGACAAATATATGCTGGTAGTAAAGTCAGGTGGCTCGTTGTCAGCCATCGGCCATTAGACCGGAAATTTGTCCAAATTCACAAATGTGGTTCAATCGTCGTGACCGTTTACTTGGAATAAATCGCGATGACCTCAACCATATCTATAGATCCTGCGCAAAATCCGGAAAACCGATTCCAGCGTGACAGCTTGATTTGACACCCTCAACCGTCCAAACAATTATGATGCTTTTTCGCTTCCTTTTAACGAGCATAGGCATAGGTGGTCTCCTAAGCTTTTTGCTGGCTGTGTCGGTAGTTGACCCAAACATGCAGCTGAACCTGAATTCACTGGATTCGGTCAATGCACATACTGGTTGTCATACGTGTATTTGAAGCGCTGAAGGATCATCGGTCAGTTGAAAAATGTGGTTTATAGCTTGGTCATGTTGAGTGTGCTGAGGCACAGTAGGTAATGGATGTTGTGAGAGGATAACAATGGCCGATCATGGGCCTTTGAATACTGTACATATTAACCGGTTCTCTTCTACTTGGTTTAAGGCCTTCGTAGTCGGCGTCCTATCGCAGCCATTGGCCAAAATGCAGACTGAGCTAAGTGTTGAGAATGGGTGGAGGCTCGTGTAATTTTCCACCGTTTTTGTAGCATTTGCTTCTTCTTCTTCTTATCATTATAAGTCCGTTACATTCCATCTGGATCCTACTTTTAGCGGTCCTTCCAAGATACGGAATAGCTCCTAAGGTAGACCCAACAGCTCTCAGACACGGGGATTAGATTGCGGAGAGTTCACAAGAAGACCAAGCGAATCATAGTCGCAAGTATTGCATACTATAACCAATGTCCTTGTCCATCTCTAACAACTAAGAGGTTCCAGATAGGCAACAATTTTTCTCGCTAGCAGATGCATGAGAAGAGTTTTATTGAGAATCTCCTCTGCAAACGCCGGATGAAGCTAGTGTTGATATTCTAGGCGAAAAAGTCTTTGATGAAGCCTCAGAAACAAAAATTTCGGATTGGAATACATGTACATCGAGATCGGAAAGACGACGGTATAAACAAGCTAGAACCGGCCGCATGGAGAGTGAAAAAATTAACAACTGGACGTTCAACTCATGTCAAGCATTTGGACCCACTAAGCACCCAGCATGCCTGAAAAGAACACCTCTTCAAAAAATGAAATGTGTGTTGAAAAAGTCAAGTTCGTCGATAAGCTCGGCAGGGCTGACAACCATTAATCTGACCTGGAGCAACCTGCTTCCCTTAAAAAGATGGAAGTATGCAAGCCTTATTGATTTTAACTAGTGCTTGTGGTGTCAAGTAAGCCACGGTACGCCAACCACAGCTCCAACCCAGTTTCTTATCTCCAAATGTTTCAAACAAACCAATTTAAAGACCAGATCGGAAGAACCCGAATCATTTGCATCTAACACGAAACCCGTGGGATGGCTCAACACAGCTCTTGTAATCGATATTCCGCTGAAATAGACTGGCTGCTTCGTCAAGCTTTTGAAGATGGGAAAAGTGGGAGAACATAGTTGTACTTGGCGTAAAACGACGGAAAGCCAGTTACTGGATCAGAGTTTGGGGGATTGAATCTTAGCTCCTAGGACAGAACAGGGTTGTTAAATCGTCCTTTGAAACACAGAAAAGTGGAAAAACGGTTGATAGGATCGAAAGAGATTTAACGGTGACGCTACGTGCATTAGGTATGCGATCGTATGTTGAGTTTGAAAATGACATGAGTCCAGCAACACTCACAAGTACCTCGTTGGATGCTTACTCATATGGAGGAAATTCCAGCCTACGCGTGAAGAGGTGAACCAGATGGGTAATAGGTGACTGAGAAACAGGCATGTTTTGAGGTCTGCGCAGTTAGAGGAGAGAACAACATTTTGGGCCGACGAAACAAACTTTAACTTTGCTGCCGGGTACGAAGTCGGGCACTTAGATGCACACTTGATGGCCAGGAGTGGAGGGGAAACGTGCATATTGCTGGATTATCAACCACCGGATTCATCTGTTTTGCGGTCAATGAGGCAATAACTTGATCAGAAATGACTGGACTACGTTCACAGGGTGTCAGCAGACCGATCATTTTTTGCGACCATACTCCGTACTACTCACACCTGGAGGAATTCCTCGCGGAGAGGGATTTTGGATCTTCACAGATACGCCCAGGGAGCTGTTTAGAGTTTTTCAACCAGATTGAATGTGGGTGTTAGATATGGTTTTCTGTAGATGTGCGGAGTGTACTGAAGTCATGTATCAAGGATTCTATGCAACAGGGATATCTAGATTTGCTTCAAGGAGATCTGACATAGTAACTCCACAACAGGATTGGAGGATGCAGGTTTGGAGTGGGCAGTGGATGTTTCCAATTCAACATCCACAGGACTGAACATTTATGACAGATATTTTCCGATGTTTTAAACTATAACAATATTTTGAATGTTACTCCATAATGCTTTGACAGGGATAACAGTGACCACAGCGACAACAAATTAACCGACTCGCTAGCTTGCTTCTTATATTGCTACAGGTTGATAAACCAATTATTATAGCAGTAAACTGGGTGAGTAGATGCTTAGTCACTAACCCTTCATTATCAGCATGGGTAGGATGAAATTCAAACGCTTCCTGATGAGAATTTATCTACTTGAGCTGAAAGAAACAAGACGTAATACATTACTCATAAGGTTGCTGAAAATTCTTCGACAGCCCACGACCGGTTTCGCCCCTCTTGGAGCTCATCAGGTAGGCGCAGTCCCCGAGTTTCTGTCAACCCTATGTTTTACTTGAACCCAAACCATACTTTGGATATTTTAATTAAATCACTGAACTTTAAGAAGGATCACATTGCACCTTGGGGATGTTTCTGCACTCTGAATGACGCGATATCACTGAAAAAGGCAGAGGAACAAGGGACGCCAAGAATAAGCCGGGATATGGATCACACCGACAATCTATTCCACTAGTTCATCCAGTTGAGTACGTCGCAAGTGTTCACAGGAGGTATCTTCTTGTTACCATGGCCAAGTGTTGCACTATGCGACGAAAGAAACTAATATACTTTCGTAGGCGACAACTTTTGCTCTGTATTAACCATTTGGAGGACTCTGTTTGCATATAGCAAACTGCAGAATTTCTCACCCATTTATTCTACCGTCTGTAGCTCTCATTTTATATGACCACGCCAGAGGGTGCATTATGACCGCACTTGGTTAAGTGTCTCGAAGAGAGTCACTGGGTTGAATGTAGCGGTCAGAAAATCTGAGATCAGCTCGATCTCAGTGGTGAGTGAAACCAGGTGGGAATGGCATCACAAACTGGAACCCAGAGAGTTCAAAGCCAGAAGTACTCCAGCACCAAGCACAGTACGAGAGCAGGGGACGCCTTACTCAGATATCACATGGCCAACGATTAATCAGGATACCGGATAAAAGACAGACCAGTGGAACCGCCTGATTGAACAGCTAACTGTTGTCCAAGGTTAGCACCAGCTAGCAGCACGTGTATTACCATACACACGCAAGACTACTCAAAGCACAACCGTCGACTCATCATTACGCTCTGCCGTGCTCTCCAGCGATGCACTGAACATGTCATCTCGATTGGTAATGAAACGTTTGCAATCAAATCGCCTAGCTCAGCGAACAAACTACCCTTGTTCGATCTCATGAACAAGCAGGCCATGGCAAACGGTCCACGACTTAATTCTGGGTCCCTGTGCTGACGCGCAGATCAGCTGATGTTTCACCGAAGCGTAATGTTTATTGACCGAAGGCAAATGTCCACTAATCGCAAAGTGGCGATACATATAGCTTAAAGGCAAATACGCTACCTAATACAGGGTCGCAAAAGGGTACCGAAAATCTCGGTTATTTGATTGCCTCCGTCCTTTATGATATCGACCAGGCGAGGGGCGTGGAGAGGTTGCTTGCGCAACCCTCTGGTTAGCTTTTGATCCTCTCGAACGCCATGGCAATCAGTAATCGTAAGTCTGGAGCTTAACCAGCTCTTTTAAATAAGTATGGAATCAGATCCTTAGACACAGATCCACAGTTAGAAGTATGTTTCTTAAATTTACAGAAGGCAAATGAGAAGTCGCATGAGTTTGGTTATATGGATAACATAACTTATAACTTTCCATTGGGATGCCACTGTATGCCTTGATCAACAGCCAAAACTGGTGGAAATAGCCGGTGATACGGGCGCTGGTTATTTTGAAATTTCGAAATTTCTTCTTTTTTCAGAGTGGCACTGAGTTCCGGAAACTGAACTGAATGGTTGACTAAAGTCCGTGGAAATAAAATACTCGCCTTGGCGGAATACTCTTCGGTTCCATATTACCCGGAAGCCCACGAATAATCAGTTACGTTAACAAAAAAATTATATAAAACTTCCTTTACTAGATAGCAGGATTAATGCGTCAGAGAACAGTGAAAAAATTCACCACTCTAATAGAACTGAATGGGTTAATCCTAATATCAACACGCCTTAGTGATAACTTTGAGGTTTCACATAAAAGTGTCGCGTATGACGCTTCATTCGATATGAAATCTCAAATTATTGGAGTATATTTCAAAAAAGACTCCATACTTTCGACTCGTCCCTTGGAATTAGTCCAGACCCCAAACTCAGTCCTAGACTACTATGGATTTTCTATATATTTTCGTGAAATTTTTGGCAAAACGCTGAAAATACATTTACATAATGCAGGAATCTAACAACATTAAGGTTACTGCCACATATCCCAGAATATTATAGTGCTTCTCGGTGCCGTACACTTGATTATGATCTGGACGCAGGTATATGATTTAGACTACTTCGTATAAAGGTCTGTTGTGACAATATCTCGATGGACTTCATGCCTTTTATAACTGTTGTAGTACTGGGGCAGGTCTGCCTTACACAGGAGGCCTAGGAACACGGACATTGCTGGAAACGGTTACACATGCAGCTACACTGATACACACTTATGCATTGAAAACCAACATCCGTTTGGCTATAATGAAGTAGAGTCTTAGAAACAGTTCTGATCGTTCATATAGAGCGTGCCGTTTACAAGCACACAGGTAAGCTGCAAGCGCCTCAGACCATAGACCGCATTTTCAAAGCATCATCTGTGGCCCAGCGATCATGAAACCAGTGGGTACATTAAACCCATACTTTCAAAGTCCGGTTTTACCACCGTTTGCTTTGACAAGTCCAAGTCCTTTGCAACCAGAATCGAATAACAGTCGCCCAATCCAACTTCAAAGTTCTCATATGGAAAGCTACAGTTTTCATTACTGATGCTACGCCAGTAGCAGCCGAGGCCTAGGTTCAACCTTGCAACAATGGCGCAAATACTGTCTGTATAAATGTTGCTCCGCAGCTGGCCAGGTAGCAAGGAACGACTTTCTACTCCCGTTTGTATCGAAAGACTTAAAAGTGCGAATTTTTACCAGTGGGTGTGACGCAGAGCCAACGGCGGACCGGTTGCATCTCACGCCATTGTATTTGAAGCCAACCTTTTAGAGTGGTGGAGCTTAATGCAGGACAAATTCATGCGTTTGAAGTCCAGGGGTAAATAACAGCTCACATCTCCTAAAATTTTGACAAGGATGTTGGTTGTTCTCCATATCGGAGACCTTTGTGCAGCATGGGTTAAACAACTTAGGCTTTGTGTGTGAGAATGTCGAGATCACGTTTTATGAATCACGTGCAACACAAATCGAATTCGCCTGGCAGCTGAAAGATACATTTTGTTTCAGGTGTTAGTGGCTGCGGGATTTTCTAGAAGGTACACTCACATGACTTGTTTGAACAGTCATCATCCTGTCCTGGCGCAATCATTCTGGTAGGTTCACATCAAAGGGTGGAAGCACTGGACTCGAGTTTCACTTTTATTAAACCTCATCAGCATTGCATATCCTTGGCCGTGCCGGAGTTTGAACCCCGCACATCTGACATCCTAGGCGAGCGTGTTACCACTACTGCACCAGCGCATCCTGGACTCATCCGAACTTTTGCATCTGAACAGGTGAACATGTTAGCGCTTGAGTGATGTGAGCGGAAAGCCCGACGCCTCAAATGACGATCCAGTAACATGGTTGTGCCGATCGACCGGCTCCAATCAGGACTTCCCAGTCAGGTAGCGCAACAGAAGCTTGAAACCCGCTGGACACCTGTTTGTGATCATCCGTAATTGCGCAGACGACCTTTATGTAATGCAATATGATTAGGATGTGAGCTACAGTTTGGTGGTTGGCCAGATCGGCCCTGTTAACAGGAATCATTTTGGAGATGAAGATTTTCTACTTCCAAACTGAAGGAACAAAATTTTCCAAAGGAGTGAGTTTAATTAAGTGGCTCTCAGTTTCGACTGGCTTCCTGATTGCACCTTTCTAGTTATTTTGGAGATGATACATACTTGACACACCGATAAGATACAATACCTGAGTGATATTTCCATGGTTCTGAAACCTGTGCGTTTGTCATCGTTATCCACGGTCCAATAGAGGAATTGACTGAAGTCAAATAACTACTTACATAATTCAGCTTCTATGTTTAGGGTTGCAGGCGTGGAAATGTTGGTCGATCATGTTGGGAACCTCTGTTTTCAAAACCCTGTCGAGTTACTACATATATGTCGAGTATAAAAGTTCGTGCACTAGTGTTTCATTCAAGACAGTATAACAGTTACGTTCCCATGGACCACACACATTGGCCTAGTGACAAAACGCGTTCTTACTGGTTCACTGTAGAGCATCTCAGCTAGAAAGCGTAATTAACTCCAGCTGAATTGCAGCCGGTAAGGCAATTGGTCATCCCAGCAAGAAAGGCAATGTCGGCTGACCGTACTCAATGTGTGCACGCAATCGTCTGTCATGAAATCTCGTCGTCCGAGCGATTAGTTGATCTGGGGACAGCTTGTGTAATCTGGAGGAGTCTGTATTTAAGCCTGCCACCGAATACTGCATTCTTGGCTAGCGTTTACCTCTAGCCTGAAATTTCGGGGCTTCAGTTTCCATTCCTTTCTTACCTCTAGCCTGAAATTTCGGGGCTTCAATTTCCCTTCCTTTTATATCTATGGGCAAGTGGTCCAGTGTTGCACCAGAAGGAATGACAGCCGCTGTATCCTGTCTAAGTGAAAGACAATCACACTGCTGTTCAGCCGCTCGAGGCCGAACGGCTAATTGTTCTACCACTGACGGGAAGGTCGTAGGTTCGAAATCCTCTGAGTTCCGTGAATTTAACCTTGCTGATAAGTAAGGATGAAACAGCTGTACAGTGCTTCGCGGTTTTTCAGTTTAGACTGACTACGATCAGACGTTAACACCACACATTTAACCAATAAACTAACCATACCGCATGCATGTTTGATAGACAATCTTAATATTTTTTAAATGTATCAAGTAAAAGTTCAAACCACGACCCGTTTAAAGCAACTGTGTTTGAAAGCAGCCTACAGAAAATGTTTGCAGAAATTTAGCATGCGCTTTCACTGAATCCAAAGAAGTGCTGAGAATCGAACAACACAACAACAGTCGAAGCGGAATATGCTATACGTGGTTACCAGTGCCTTCAGTACTTTCGTAATTCCGATGTGGTGTTTTGCCGTTTGCTCTGGCTTGCTCAAATTTTCGATCTTCACATGAATTGGAACAGCATAAGGTCACGTGATCTGACGTCACCTACTCCACATCCATGTCGCATCTTTAGCTCAGCCAAACATCAGGGTCTGCCTCGAACTGCGCAATACTTCCTATGCCAAAGCTGTCATCTGCACGTGCTGTGTGACAGCTGACTTAGGGAGAGGCCTGTTTCACGAGAAGTGAAAACCAGATACAGGCTCTCGTCACTGGTTTAATGAGGTCTGTAGTCGATCGATCACTGTTCCATCTATTGAATTTCGGCCCATTTCTGGGTCCTGATGATGGGCAGAGGCCCAATACCGATCAGTTGCAGAGATTATCATCATCGATAGCAAGACATCAGTGTTCAGCACGGATGCTTCGATGCCTGGAGTTCAGTGTGAGTGCAAGAACTGCTTGCTGTCCTGCTTCAGAGTGCGGACATTGTAAATAATCAGATAAACTTGGCGTCGAAGTTTGAAGATTGATTTCGAGATGCCTGAGGGGTGTCTGCACCGGATGACTTGCAGGTTTTGTTTGCAAAACTGATGTAGAAGTAACGGAGTCACCAGTCCTAACCAGTGGGCCTACGAGAAGGGATTTATTGTTGAGGTGAGGAGAAAGGCGTCAGAAAGGCGTCAGCAGTAGCCTGTTTCCGATTACTCGTTCTGCTGTATGCAGCAAGGAAGGCGACCTGTATGTTGAACTGAGGTTCCTGCCATTCCCATGTTTTCGATTTGTGTCACCAGAACGATCGTTTTTTCTGACTCGGCGATAAAAACCAATTACTCGGCAAACTTTGGTTGATTGATTCGTGCCTCGTCTAACTTTGGTCAAGAGTACTAGTCACCAGTGAAGTTAGCCAAGTATCTGATTTCTACTTTGAATGAACTCGAAATTCTCCGTCCGACGGTATGCTGTTCCGAGGTTAGGTGCAAGTGCGTTCTGCGGTCAGAAATGATCGCATTCGAGCGCTCTTGGGCCGGCAGACCGCAACGGATTTTATACACACATTTTATGCATCTCAGAATGAGTAGTTACTTACATTTGCTTACTTACTTACCTACTTATTTTTTTTATCGTTTATTTTTGAAGAGCATGGTCATAGACATAAAAAAATGAATGCAAGCGATGAATGCGAAAGGGTTACAGGAGAATGAGATAAAAGAAAGAAATGTCTCATTCGAAGTCATGCCACCAACAGTTCCAGTCAGATAGGATGAATCCCAACGTACGTAAGAATTTTGGTAAGGAAACATGCGTGTAAAGTCTAACAACCGAAGAAAGGACAAACAATGCTGAATGCTCTTCAAGGCGCGGTAAGCGCTAGCACAGTCAAGACTCGCACATCAGGCACAGTGTCCGTCATACTGGGTCTGGTGTGCGATTCAATGGCAAGAATGTATATTCAACGCCATGTGCCACGCATAGAAGTGTCGTACGTACGCACAGAACCCACAATGGTGAGCAAACACAAGTCACTGACTGTGACTTTAGAAAGTCCCAGTCCGATAACAGCTTTGGCGGATTGAGGAAAGCAGATCCCTCGATAAGAGATGATCATCGGTTGGTGGACCAAAAAGTCCACATCACAACCAATTGCACGTAGGGCTGAGATTATGGCGAGGGAAAATTCATCAGCACCATACTTCTGCTTTTTCTCATTCCACACAGTCATTCCGCGCCCATCCGAGACTATGCTGACGTCTATTACAGTCGCTCGGCGCTTACTTACTTGCTTACTAACTTACTCACTTACTTACTTACTTACTCACTTACTTTCTTACTTACTTACTTTGCATTACTTACATTTTACTTATATGGATTCGAAGATATCAGCACTGACGTGCAGTCTGAGGCTAGAAATGACTGTATGGTTTCCCTGGTGTAAGTTGAGAAAAACATTATAGTTGCGGAGCACGACTGAAAACTTCTGCCGATACTTTTAGTATGTAGTTGACTCGTGGCAAACCGCATTTTCTTCCAATGATTACACTACAGCCACCTGACGGCGCTATCGTCCGAATCGTCAAACGAAGGTTGACTCGTGGCAAACCGCATTTTCTTCCCATGATTACACTACAGCCACCTGACGGCGGTATCGTCCGAATCGTCAAACGAAAATATGGTATTGACCCCTTCTACATTCATTCCTCCTAGTAGGTTAGCATAGAGATCCAGATACGACAGAATCCGAAAACATCCTTCAACATGCGTAACCCATCTGGGAAAACAAAATGTCTCTAAGTGCATAATGTCCCACCTCTAGGAGTTAAGCAGAACAAGCACTTAGGCTCACTTCTTGTGATAAGGTACAATGCTACAGAAATCGCACTTCTTGATGTGTCAAGCAGTCAGAAAATGTATTTTTTTTACCGTAAACCTGGGCGGTTCCTATCTAGGCTAAGAAATGATCAAAAACAAAAGGAGTTGACAACGGTTTGTTGGGAAATTCTCTTGCTTTTCGATAAAAGACAAGCTTATTATCGTCCACAACGTACACTAATCTAGACCATTTGGTACATACCACCGGGCAATAGATCGACCCAAAATGAAATCAGCAGTAGTTCAGTGTGAATACCCGTGACGGCGGATACATTATTGGATGCGTTGCATGACAGTTGGCAACAGACACTATACCAAGCTTTGAGTCTGGCTGTGAAATCGATATATCACACTTCATTCTTTAAATCCGCCATCTCCAGAAGTATGCACAAAATCGCAACTTTCCTGTTAAGGGATAGAATGCATCATTTATGTGTCCCGTTATTAAGTTTCTGTATTTATTCTCATGTTTCGTAACTGTCTTTGTGTTCTAATGAGCCATTTTCCCCAAAGAAAACGTGATTTTCTTTGTTTTTGGGGCCTGACATGAATGTGGAACTCGAAGAACTGCAGTTACTTTGAAATGCCGGGCACTGACAACCCACCTAATTAGCTCGGAAGGCTAACTGGTTAGCGCCGCGGATCTTCGTTTTGACGATTCGAGTTCTCGTGGGTTCACGTCTAAAATGTCGAAAACATTTTGCCTCGTCACTCTGCCATCTAGAGGGGGAACAGACTTGTTCTGAAGCTCTATTGCTTGCAATCCCCTTCCTACGCAAGTACGCAGAGGCAATAATGGTAACGATGACTCCAATCAACAAGTTACGGTTCCCTAACTCAAAGACTGTGTGCATATCAGCTGGTTTCATCGCCTTCTTCATACCATCATACAGATCCTTTGAAATTCAGGAGCACGGTGTGCAATTCAGGCCTAGGGTACAGAGCAGATATGTGGCCTGTCTTAAGAGTCCAGTCGAAAAACCTCAGACACAAGACCCAGACCCTTGAACACACAAACCACATAAAAATAGATATAGTATTTTGGTTAGACTGACCACCGGTTACGCCATCAAACCCTGACGTTAACATCCGAAAACAACGGCCGCAACACAGCTGATCGGTCGACGAGTTTTTACATGGTTCTGGCTTCATAATTTATGCCAAAATAAAACATTACGAGGAAATTGGCAGTCAGAGCTCATTCACACACAAGTTAACTAGTCAAACAGAATAATGGAGCGATATTAGCTAAGAAAACCAAACACTCGACAATCCATAATTATTGGAGAAGAGGGTAACGGTGGATCAATAACGAGTTAAAAAGTGTCCTTAACTACGGGCACTATCCGTACGACTGCACCAACTATTTCAGATGCGTGAAGAATTTTCAGCACCCAACTCTCAAGCAGTGGGACGCAGAGAAATTAATGCATTTGGAATATTTTAGTTTTCTGTGGCAATCACAAATCCCCTATTAAGTATATTATACCCAGCTGGCAGGAGAAAGTTGGAAAAATCTAAAAATGCAATAACTTCTCCTGCATGCTCATAAAAACTGCTTCCGTCTGGAACATAACATCCTCTGAATTAGAGCGGGTCACGGGGAGGAGTGCTAGAAGCTTTTTCGATGGGATTGCGCACAGAGTGACCTCTCTTTTCGCTTCTGCGGAGTTTCTGTATAGAAGTTTCTGTGAGCTCCCAAAAACAATGATCTATATGGAGGACAATTTCACTCAGTGATCAATAAGGTCATTTCATACAAAAAACATTTTGCCACTGGAAGCAATTCAAAAGCAGAACCAGCAGAAAAAATTCGATAGACCTCGGTTTCTGGTTGCCCGCAGTATGCCAGGTATTTAACACTTGTAAGTAACACCATGTGCAGTGGAGTTTGTCCTTTAGCAACTCACAAACAGCAACTGAGGTTCGTGTACCACCCGAAGTAAGATTCCATAGAATCAAATTATTTCCTGATAATTTGCCAAGCTTCAACAATGATTCGCTTGCATCCCGTTTTCTCGAACCAATCTAAACAGTGCCTTATTAGCGGCGCAGCGGCCAACCCATACACGTTCTCAACTAGAAGTGTTTCGACTTCTCTGCCATGCGAATCGACTGCATCAGCCGATTTACCTTCGCCTGTTTGATCCCTTGTAACATGTGACCCTACTGAGAGTGTATGTTGGTAGCGTAGCTAGGCAAAATCAAATCTTAGCATGGTCGTGCGTTAGTACTAGCGTAGAAAGCGCTTTTGGCTTTCGTTTTCTTACTCTGCTGAATAACCGTAACAGTTGATTCTTCCTTCATTTAGGTGACAAGCGTGCTCGATAATTCAGTGGCCCCCAAACCGAGGGCAGCAGAGCGTGTTTTGGAAAATCACAGGGCGTGTCGTGGTTTCTTCAATTTAAGTTATTAGGCTTTCAGAAAATGATGAACGCAATGATTCATACAGATGGCGAACCTGATGAGCTTGACTGTACCGTGCTGATTATTCCCAATCAAAACGAGCCCCAAATTATTCTTTTCGAGAAACACTACTCACAGGGTCACTGAAAAATCTTCGATAATCCATGACCGGTTTCACTCTTCCTAAAACTCATCACGCAGGTCCAGTTTCCGAGTTCTGCCAACCTTGCTCTGCTTGAACCCAAATTGTGCACAATTCACGACCTACACCCAGTTGCACAATTATTTGGTTTTGAAATGGGGCTCAACTGGATCTCAGTTGAATCTCTGGCGGAAACTCGGGGATTTGGATTATTTGATGAGCTCCAGAAAGTGGGAAACCGGCTGTCGAAAAGATTCCAACAATCTTACGAGTATTGTTCCTTCAAGAAAATATATTGCGATACATCGAATGGCGTACTAGTTGAAGCACGAAGCAACCTTTGTACAGCACATGTAGTAGAGGAATATCATGAACGACGGATACAGCTGGGATTCAATTCACTCTGCTGGTAAAACCAAATCACTGTGCAGATAAGTACGTTTCGTGTAGTCGTACTACTGAGTCTACGATTGAAATTCTGGTGTAATTTAGCTCTGGAGCTTTCAGTATTGGTTTAATTCAAGGATGTTGTGTGGATAATTTTGCCAAACTTATGGGTCCTCATTGCGCATGACTGAGACTTGACGGTAACGATGTAATTGGAACCCAAATGTTACAAAGTGACGTCACTTGATACTTCAAAGTAAAGTCAGATATCAGTTTCTGACGCACACTAAAGGTAGTGCGTGAAAGGTTAAAATTAGACTTTTCAAAACAGATTTACAAACTGGAGCTGGAATTTCCGGCGTTTCTTGATTCGACATGCCTGAAAAATGGATATATGTTTTATTCCCATATAGTCTTCAAGTGTTGACGTTGAAACAATGAAGAATCAAGATACTTTTTACGTGATTATTTCTGGAACAACGTGCGTACGGATTATCGGAACTGGGTTTGGCACCTAAATTAAAGGCGCCTGGATGGGGATTAAACCTGAGTGGTCGAAATGGTAGGGCGCGATCTTGAATTCTCCGAAACCAGAGTGTTCCAAAGAATATGCGGGACTTCAGCAAACGTGTAAGGATCTTGATGAAGCGCATAAACAAAAGAACATCAATAGCATGTGGATGTAATAGCAACTGAGCAAATCGCTCGAAAAGGGTAATCAGTGGTGAGCACATTGTTCTCAACGGCATTCTGGGCAGCATTACACTAGCAGTAGCTACTGGTGTCTAACTGTCATGTAGCAAAGTGACCGTCAAACGGAGTGGAATGGGATATGAGAAGTAAGGATGAAATGCGACTGAAGGCACTGCTAGTAGCAACGTATGTTTACTTTAGCCGTCTTGGTGTGTGCAACGAACTGAGCATTCGGGATGATTTTACCAAGCGATGGCCGATTCGATATTGGATTACTTTTGTTGTTACAAGTCATGTTTGTGGGATAGTCAAAATGCTGCCTGGCGCTGATGGAAAGATAAGTAGGGTTCTGATTCGAAGAACGTGGTCCAAATGACTTGTCACAGGACAACAGCGGTTAGCTGGAGTTAAACAGAAAAGTTTACATTTTGTGACGCACGTTCTGCCCTCAGCTGCAAGAAAAAGGTGGTTCCTATCAGGTTGAGGCCTCTATGGAAGTCTTAATTATTACTGGGCTACCTCAGGCAGAAGATAAATTTTGGGGTCGGCGGACTAATTCTTTAGCGTACTTCTTTCATTAAAATCTCTTGCCTCAATTTTAATGTGTAACTAGACATAACCCAGCCACCTTTCGAACATTTCCTCCAATTTGTATCTGCACATCTGATTGGGACCGGATGAACATTGTCGGTAACTGTTTGCAAAAACACAAACAATAAAAGACTGACAGCCCATGGGGTTGGCAGTAAGAAAATTCAGCCTCATTATAACTGAGGCTGTCCCAGTCACAAGCGTCATTGTTGCATTGCAAAGAGCATTTGATGGAGACCAAGAGTCAGAATTTGATTCAGTTCAGTAACAGTGGTTCGTGCGCCTGTTCTTTTACCGACAGAAGCATTAGTCTCTAAAATTGAAAACTTACGGTAACTTTCCGGTTTAAACGCTGGCGCAAGTATATCGTTAAACTATCAGCATTAAGATTATTCGGCACTGACAGCTTGTCAGTGAGGCCTGTTCACCCGGAAGACTTGACGAGGTGCCGACAACTGACAACCAGTGAATGTTACCTTGAGCTTTCAGATAGAACAGGCTGAGCAGCAATGGCAGCAGTTATATTCGGCAGCCAGCTGCTAAAGGCAATCATTGTGACGCAATCATTCAAATACTGTTCACAGTGAACAGCAGTATGTCACCTCTCCGCAAAGTCGGGACGTAATTCAGGTAAAATTTATGAGATGCCGCTAACCGGGTCACATGTCTGATGTGACGCTGACTAACCAGCTTGATCTAAGCTATATTACAGAGGATTCAGCACACAATACGAGTAACAGATTAATGGAATGGAAAATCCAAAATAATACAACTAAGTTTGTCCTAGAGTGAGTCACACAGTGAGACTCTCAGGCTTCTATGGTGGAATTATCCATGGCCCTATGTCATTTGAATCAGTAAATCAATGTTCACAATAACCAAGGAGATAGAGTGTGGCCTATGATGCTGAATCCCTTTAATTCTAATCACGTAATCATGCGGACTTTGGAATCAGTCACGACTCAATATAGAACAACTATCTAGTTTTCGACAAGCCGACTATCGTTTGCGGGTGCTCTGACGACGTATTCATTCGAAACAGCGAACGTACTTCCACCCCTAATTACGACCGGTCAATAATGGTGCAACGCAGTCAAAAGCTTGCACGGTAATGCCGTATACAGCTGTGCATGTCCATCCATTCCGAACGCTGAGAACAAAGTGAACCAATATGGTTCTCTACCGTTAGGAAAGTATCAGTACCCTAGAGAAACGCATCAGTCACTCTTCCGTAAATTCCCATTCGCCAGGCGCTCAACCACTCTGTACACGACTGTTCACAAAATCACCATAGTGTTCGCCCCCTTGACCAATATAGTCTACATATTTATCGCAGGTTAGCTGTGTCCGAGATCAACCGTAGTTTTACCGGAATAAAATCTTTAGATGGAACACAATCATATTGTTGAGTTTCAATAAATCAGAAAAGACTTGGTTCACTGTAGGGAAATCTCAGTTTGTTGATGCAAAAGCATGAGCGTTTAGCAAATTACAACACTGGTCACCTATCTCCGGATACTTCAATGCATGGTCGAATGTGCCTGCTCGTTGCTGGTCTAACTGGATCTGCAGCGCTTGGGGTAGGTGTAGATTTGTTTGCGGTCTAGTAAAGTATAGTTATCTCATTTGCCAGTCATCTGGGCTGCAATCAACTTCAATTGGACTGTTGAACAACCAGTGTGATGTGGTCACATGAACTAATTCATGTTAAAAAACATGACGATGTGCAACCCGACGCTTCCGTCTCCGGATTCCCCTTCGGAAGTAAAAGTGACCCAGAGACACGGTGAAGTTGTGATAAATATGCAGGCGGCGGTGGGTGAGGAGGAAAATCATGGTCGGTGCGCTCGGCTGTCGCGCTAAACCCGAAGTGAACCCAGGTAGCAAATAAGAATTCAAACAAGTTGCGTCACCAGTGTCTGATTAGACGTTCACAAAGCAGTTATGCACATGATGATGGATTGCGTGGGGACGAACAAGTTCGACTTGTGAACTCAAGAGAGTGAACCCCGATGCAATTCATCGAGACTGATACTTGTAAAAAGTTTTTAACTGATGATAATGTGAGTTAATCTGGTGACTTGCAGTTAAGTTTCTGTCCTGTAAAAGGAGCCAATCTATGCTGAAATGCCGATCACTGTATAGCTATTCCATCCTTACTGGGAACTATCTCACGAAACTCCAGACAGTTTCGAACCCGTGACCTCGTTCCGTTAGGACCGATTAATCAACATTGTGATCAATTCGCACTTGGGCAGGATGTAACGGCATTCATCCTTCAATCACGAAAAACTCGCACTTGGGCAGGATGTAACGGCATTCAACCTTCAATCACGAAAAACATCACGGGTCACGTATTGACTGGTTCATCGAGTGGTGACTTCTTAGATAGAAGGTTCACATGTCGTGTCAATTATTCTTCCTTGTGAGCTACTAAGAGTTTGTTCATAAGGTCGCTGAAAATTCTCCGACAGCCTACGACCGGTTTCGCCCTTCTTGGGGCTCATCAGGTAGTTGCAGCCCCCAAAGCTTCCCTCAACCTTGTTTTACTTGAACCCAAATCCGACCTAAACTCTCGTTGTGCAAGCGTTGCTATTCTGATGTAAACTAGCCTCTTCGATAGAAGATGCAACTTCGTGATGCGCAACCGGTGTGGAAAATCTGTAAACCTCCCAACTTTTTCAATTTACGCAGACTAGCAAACCTTCAAAATCGGAGTTGCTATACGGTCTTGCAGCCCTGTTTTTGCATGTTCCTATCGAATTTCTAACCTGTTTAGTGTGAAACCACATACAAAATAAAATTCGTATACAGGAATGAGTTACCTGTGTTATTTACCATGCCAGTGCGTCGTCACCACAAGTTACCGAGCAGCATATCTGTTGGCCCAGAAAAGTACATCTTCTTACAATGTGTTCGGATGACAGTTTCTCCACGAGTCTTAGGCTGAAACAATTCACGGGACTGCAACTTCCCGTATGTATTCACCTCGAACAATTGTGCAGAAAATAACAATACCCTCAAAACAAGGAGGCTTTGTGCCATCATTCGCTGGAAAATAACCCAACAGCTGAAGAAGACCAAATCGACGAATTTCAATAAAATCAGTAGTATGGCGCCATAGTGGACAAGAATATATCACATTTGCTTTCGACAAAAAGGACACCCGTATGTGTGATGCACGGGGAGAAATATAGAATACTATATACAACTTATTTACAATGGGTTTTGTCGGATCTAGAATTGGATTGTGAGAGTCATACCAGGCATACTGGGTATAATTTCTGAGTCTTTCTATATACCTCGCGCTATCCTGAAAGCATATGATCCTTTCATGTTTGTGGGATTCGGGAAGGAGCATATATTCTGTCAATTGTTCTCCATCAATTCTAAGTCAATTTCCACCAGTGGTATAACTGCTGTGTGATCCGACTGTGGGGAACACAATGAATTGTGTTGTTTCTCAAGTCGCCTTCGTCTGGTAATAAGGCTGTGAGTGAGCGGAGTCCCACCATCAGAACTGTCAGAATCCGTGGAAGATAAAGGGATTATTTCGTCTGGGTTTGGCGGGATACTCTCTTTTGGCTGATTAAAGAAGACATCCTTGGAGGTCGCATCTCGACCTTGCTCGCATCCACTGTGTTGGATACTTGAATTATCACAAACTTCCGTACTTGTATCATCAGCCGACATTGCGCGAATTGGCTCAAAACCGATATCCGACAGTGACGGAGACACATTAGTAGGGTATTTGGAGCGGTTACAGCTGGAAACATACAGATCGGGGGCCTCTTCTGTGACAGCCTCCGGCGTTTCATATTCTTTTTCTTCCTCCATTGATTCAGCCGACCTGAAATGCAATCGCAGCCTGGTATCAAGAAGTTCACATTGAAATGACGAAGCATAGACTGACATTAAGGCGATTAGAAATATGAAACACGACTGGAGCAGACAGCGCATAGTCTCATGAGGGATGAGATACTGCCAGGTTCCCCAAACCACTTCATGAAAACAATATCAAGTTCAGCAAACAGGGGCATACTGGTAAAAAGTCACACATGAACAGGCAGGCGGAAACAGCGAAAACAATGTCCTAGATTCTGGCGTGAGGTGCAATCGAGCAACAACGAAGAGCTGCCTTAGGGTTGGACAACTAGAATTTGGCTACTTTTCAAGCGGATAAATTCGTTAAACCAAGTAAACGTAAGAGAGTGTTTCAATACTGATCAACCAATATACCTTATAAGTGGAAGCATTAACTCGGACGACGAAACCCCGGAGCACAGATCAAATTGTAGCGTCACATTGATACAACTGAAAAGTTGAATCATGTGGAAATTCTGCCAGAATCAGCATGTCCAGTACTCGGATAGAAGTTTACTCTCACTGATGGGAATGGACCTAATTTTCGCGATTCAACCTCACACGCAGGAGACGCTACCCAGAACCATAAAAAAGCATTATCTAGTTCTCGTAATGGGTGTTCAACCTTCTCCTCAATATGAGACATCATAGTGGCACTACTACTCGACAGTGACTTGGACGCAACAACTGACCGTCCCATTAAACACCTGATATCGTTAGTGCTGATGATCTCACCTCACCTCAGCTCAACTTAACTCTACTCACCTGACATAGTGCGCAAGATCCACACAAAGGGCCAGTCTGATTTTATTAACTTTTCTGTCTATTTTTCATGGAATGCACTTCGAACTGGAACTTATGTAACTAAGTCGGTGTGCCGATAGGTATTTAATGCCAAGTTACAGTTTGACTATCGTGGCTGTACATTGGTCCCTCCATCTAACAAGCCCGTAATTATTTTTTTAGGTTTGGTTGCAGCGCACTTTGTATGCATAGCTGCCGTTCAACTCGAAGAAAGCTCCAGGGTTGAGATAGTGCGCGGTTACTTAAGCCTACACAGAAGCAAATCTAAAAGCCGAAGTTGGGTTCGAACAACGGTTTTTCTGATCAATAGTTTCGGGTCTTGACCGTTGAGCCATCTCTAGCTGACCTAACAATCGTAGATGGTTCACTTGTTTCTCGGAGCTATGATCGGCACTTCATGACAAGAAAATATGTCTAATTCTTCTAAGACAGTGGCGTACAAGGAGTGTTCTTTACATAGGCACAGGCTAAAACAACACGTTGATAAAGAACACCACATGGTATGTCACTTTTAACTATCAAGAACGGTCAAGTATAGACCCGATGAGGTACGAAATCGAGTGAACAGGAGATTACAAGCAAATTGAAACTATCAAGAACAGTTATATCTAACTTCCGGGTATAACCTGTCGGACAGTCTTTCGATCTTTCTTTCTTTCTAAAATACAACAAACACATGGAACACCTACCAGAGAGCAATCTGGAAGACTGGAACACGCATCGGAAAAGCAAGAGAATACTGCCTCCTGGAATCCAGAAGATGGAGTCGGAACAGAGATCGGAACCGAGGAAGACACGGAGTTCATCTCGGGGGACAAAGAGTAGGTGAATGATTGTGTAGCGTTACGCGGGCTTTCGAATCGAGTAGATGTTGGCGTGAAAGCTGATGGATGGCTGCTGAATACAGATAGCAAGTGGTGCATAGATAGAAGAAAACGACAGTAAAAACGAACAACAGAACACTTCACCAGAAAATTTAACTCTTAACCTAACTGACAACTTCGAAGTCAGCTTGAGGTTTGGATACCCTGAAATTGCTAGTAAGTGTTCATCCAAATTATTAGATAATCAATGGGTTAGCTTCAGTCTACTCTCGTCTACTCGCCTAATTCGAAAAACGGTTCTTATGATGAGGTGGCCCTTATAGTGGACGATCTTAGGGAATGTACAGTGTAGGATACATTGGGCAACGGGAAACCAGAAAGCACCAATTGGACTTAAGGAGAGTTTTTTGTCATCTAGCGATCAGAAGCATTCCAAAACTAGTTAGAGACAAAGACAAATAAATGTACAGGATGTGCAGGAGACCATTAAGTAAATCTTCCAAGGGTACGGGTTCAGCGGAATTCCGAGAATACTTTGCCATCTTTGAAATTCTATCGCGGGATCCACTTAGGATGCTAATAAGGAGTCACCGAAGCTGTGCACAGCCACAATTCACCAAGAGTATGAGTGGAATATGCACTGTTTAGCTAAGGTAGGCATCAAATAAATGAAAGTTACTGACGGTGAGAGCCATTCATATGAAAAAAGGCAGATTATTAGTGTCCGCGAGGTTATCATAAACCGATTTATGGCGTTCGCAACCCTTCTTCTCTAAGTGCGGCGCTGACCTTATTTCCGAAGACTTATTATGGAAAAAATATATATGCGAGAGCTATGGTTCCCTGTCAAACTGGCGAAGAAAGAGTGATTTTTAACCTCCTTTTTGAACCTTCTTGAAACTTATTAGAAATTCAGAGTCAGCTGGTAACCAGGTATGTAAGTGTAGCCAAAACTGGAATGATTTAGGTTACAAGCGCAAGGCGCGCTAGCACACCTTAATTAATTGTGAAGTCGAGGTTTTCAGCCTCGAGTCTATAAGGAGCCAAAGAACAAGTAGTTTGGAATGAATCCGACTTATTCACAAGCCGACCATTCAGTAAATGCTGTGTATTTCACTACTAACTGTGCCAGAAAGAAGCCGCTTTTTATTAGAATCACCGCTTGATACATTAGACCATTTTCCAAGGAGGTCGGTTACAAAAGCTTGTCCCAGCTAGGTTTCAGAAATGGGTTGACAACATAGTGATGGGAATTTTATCAGCCACCGTAGCATTTAAAGAAATGTATCATGACTTCGGCCGATTCTTTCATTTCCTTTGTGCTACGACTGGATGAGGGGACGGCCGTTGCTTCCACCAGCTCGTCGTCATCCAATTTTCTCACGAACTCAACCGGCATACTGCTCAATTCCAATCATCACATTAACAGTAATGGAGTGCGCACATGCCATAGGGTTGAAACCTTCAGGTTTGCGGATGTTAGCAAAGTATTAGAGAAGCAGTGGCTTTTGGTGTCACAATACTCCGAGAGGTCTAAGCATTTACGGCATCAACAGTTGACTATGGACGACGGGGCGAGGTAGCTCAAGTGGTTAGAGCGCGAATCTACTGACCGGAAGATCCGTGGTTCGAATCAGACCTCTGCCTCTCGACTTCCTCTGTCTAGGCTTGGGCAACCTGGCAGTATCCAAGCCCTCGTGCTTCCTTCGGGTGGCATGGCAGCTAGACACCGAAAGGGTGTGTTACAGCTGAACAGTTTAGTTTATGGACGATGGCAGGTTTTCATAATTTCACGATATCTCCGGCAAGTTGCGGTACTATCACTGCTTGATACGGATCAGCTGATCGGAACACTCTTTGAAGAACGACCTTCAAGCCGTTTATCTCCCTCAGAAACACAAACGAAGATTTTGTGGCAATAAATGAAAAGCGCTTCATGCAACTACTTGTCTTTGCGGTGCCAGTCTACAAACAACGTCACTTTGTCAAATTCGCATAAGTTTCTGCTTTCAACTCTGGACCCTGGTTTAGCTGCATCTGACCCGACTTCCTTACTGACCGAAGCCTTAACTCCTGAGTGAAACTAGCTGAACGTTGCAACCAATTGCTAATGTACGCAAGGTCCCTTATATTTATGACCGTTATTAGCTAACATTTACCCAGGATTTTACTCGTTTGTGTAACCTTTTCAAGCATAAAGTGGTCTGTTATGACAAAGTTGGCTGACTATCTCCGCAAAAACCACTGGAAAACAGCTTCCTCATGTTGAGTTTCGGGGGTCTAATTTTTGACAAACTTTTCTCTCTCTCTCTCTCTCTCCATCTCTCAGGATAACACACTCAAGTCATTCACAATTCGCACTACATAAGTCAGAACGAAACAATAAAGTAGCTGAACAACCGATCCAATTTTACACCATTTCGGATACTTTGCCAGTGCCGCCTTTCTTTGCACACAAGTCAGCACTGGTTGAAGCGAACATTGGATGAACGAGTTTCAGCGGTGTCTGTATGACTTCTTCACCCCCATTGATTGGGTCTCCTCCGTAAGTCGAAGCAAAATAAATGTGACGGACTATGCTGCAATTGTTCTTCACCTACCGAAATGGGCATTCTGCGAGGGCAGCCGTAGGGTGTTGGTTTAGGTGCCAGAATGCTGATACAACAGGCAGAACTTTTTCGAATGGACATAGACGCCCGGTGGTGAGGCTGACGGCAAAGAAGATGCCGGTATGATACGAACATAGACAATGAATGGGACTGAGATACAAAATACACAGTGCATAACAATCTACCGCGTTCTGACTGCTTTGGTGTACCTACTACTAGCTAAAGACGTGGCACAGACAGCGGACATCATCCCTCGCCCCTATAGTCCGAAAATACGGACGCCCAATGACCAAAAAAACGATCAGCACGCCAGATTTATGCGCACAACAACCGGGATTGCCCGCCACATCGTGAACCAGGGAAACCGACCTGGTCAGATAAGAAGACTGAAAAAAGTAACTGTGTCTAAACGGATGTCAAAGTCTCGTCGTTCAACGGACAGCTGACGGTTGTGGTGCGTAACGCGCTAGAAACTGAGCCTCACATTTCTGTCAGGATTGTCCGACGAACTCTTGTAGAATTATTGTGTATACTTATGCTCACCCAAACGAACTAGGTAAAATTAGGATAACACCAAAATGCTGTTTGAGAAACGTAAAGCTATAACAAAAGAAGAATCAAACAAATACAGAAATTAACCTGCAGTGAAGTCTGTGAGTTTGCTCAGGGAACTAACTAACTCTGTCCAAAAGATAAGTCAAAATAAAGTAGTACAAAGCCATCAAGTCAGCAGAAGACCAGCGTCATTGTCATCATCACCACCAGCAGCATAACATCAGTGTTCAATACTGACGCTTCGTTGCTGAGACCGGAGTGGAATTTGGATGATGCGTCTAACTGATGAGTCACACAGACCAACTGAGCGGCTTACTAGACAGACGGCCGCCGACGCATCCGAACACCTGGCACAACTATTTCGTGTGCACATACAAAGTCCGGTCGACCAGCATTTATTATATCCTGGTCACATAACAGGGAGATTCAACAGACAGCCCAGTTACCGTGTCACTTGTTGCTTAGATGAGGTGAATCACGTTTTTCAGCTGAGAAGCTGCAGACCAGTGCGCTAGCAACAGTGGTCTAGCGCCCGATAAATATGTGCAGCTTATCACTTTATGCTTTCGATCGCATCTAAAATGATACTGGCATATGTAGGGTGACCAAATGTAACAAAAATGTATCCAACCTTGGAACACCACAGGCAACCCGCAAAGAGTACGGGAGGTAATAACACCAATTCTACGACCCCAACTATAAATAGGACTTGAGTGAAAAGTGAGAACATGCGCGTGGTTCTCAACAGCAGACTTTCTTTCATTGGCTGGACCCTATGAACAACGTCGACAAGCAGATCTTACTGACTACAAAAGAGGGATCACAATACGAAAAATAGCCTAGCTGGTGACAACGAACACAGGCACCGAGAAGTTTCTGCATCGACTTCCCAGTCTCTTAAGGACACCAACCAAACCTGTGCAAAGAGAAATGCAAGATCATTGGCTGAGCTCATGCAACACTCTGGCCAGAAAACGGTTGACTAATTAGATGTTGGTCTATTTGCTCAGCTTGGCAATGCGTCCATAAACGCTTACACCATTCGAAGAAGTATCGTCAGTGTACAACATCGCTAAGTGTAACTCCGAAGCGCCAGTGACCTACCAGATTAACCCGAAATCAGAATGAAACGCGCACTGGGTTACCTTACCTCATTTCTCCACAGACTGAGTTGACTCTTGATCGTTCGAGGCCGTTGCAACATGGAAGTCGTCGTTCGAGGGTTCGCAATAAGCAGTATAAAATATCTTGGCATCTCAAGCAGATTCTGCATACGTCAGAAATGTGTGCGCCTATCAAAAGCACTTAATTTGACTGGATACCAAGCAAATGTAGCCAAGTTGCAAGGCAAAAATAAGCAATCGGATGGCGTGTTTTTCAGTCAGTCTGCTCTGTGTGAGACAAAATGTTATATCTGGCAACGGTTGTATGGGCTTAGCAGAAGTAACTGCAAACAAGTCAATACAAGTTCAGGGATGAATCGAAGTCGGATAAATGCGGTTGACCACAAGCTATAGTCCCCCCAGAGCCTGAGACGCAGTGACAAAAATCAAAGAAACAACCAATCAGGAGCAGAAATAAAAGGACTGATAGATTTTTCAGGTTAGTGAGCAGAGTTGAAAACGTCTTGAAGATTTCTGAACGGTTGGCGTCCATACTCCGTGAAATATTAGTCTTCCTCAGCAATCTACTTCGGGATAGCTGCATGCACTGTCTGCTGGAGGTCACTGCAAGTTGCATGTCGGTTCGTCCCTTCAAAGTATGTTTCTAGCCAAAAGCTTGAGTATTATATTCGGCGAATAGGATGACCTGCCAACAAACTGTCCCCTGACCACTTAGTCCCATAAAATCGACTTGCAGCTAAAACCGATATTAGGAGTGGTACCACTTACGATTGAAACATTTTGACCACTTGAATATCGGACCAAACGTAAGCTCCCATTCACATCAGCTGATAGGCAAATAGGCAGTTCGTTCAACGCCAATGATGGGATAACATGCCAGTTCACAATGACAACCAGGCCATGTGAAAGTCGTCCCAACGAGAAATGCCTTTTCCGCAAAATGAAGCAAATTTAGGAGACAACAAGCGGTCCGAGCACAAAACATCCTTAGCTGACTGTGACCTGCTCAAGCTACGCCGTTTCAAAAGTCAATAAACATGAATAGATTACCTCCTACGTTTGTGCTTTGCTTTGTGGTTCCGCCCGGATGTTCTCAGAAAAATCGTGGTAATTTCCCATTCAGTTGAGATAAGTAAGTAATAGCGACCCTACCGACGATCAGACTAGTTTGTAAGACCCACGTGCCACACCTAGTACATCTGTCACCGTTGCTCATTCACGTGTGACTTATAAATCCTTAAAGTTCACACGACACTCGATGCTTTGAAGTGTCCCACGCAATAATTAGACCTATCTTCGAACCTAGTTCTTAGTCCTCAATGTTGGTGCAGCATGCATAAGCATGATGCAGTGTGGATTTTCCTGTCTAGGGAAACACCATGCAGTGGTCTGGTCGCTGGCAGATGGAAGCAGTTGTGTAAAATATAGAGAAAACTGGTTACGATTTTGTTGACCGTTTGGGCTAGGCTTCCCGTATACACAAAACAAGTTCAATGAACAAGGACACCAACTAAATGAGCACACAAGAATTAAATTGAAAAACGTCTAAGGACAAAGAATGAGGCCAGTTTGTGAACTTTCCTTGAAGCTTTGAGGAATAGGTTAGTTACGCCATATTCTCGTTCGCAAAAAGAACTTGAATAAATGTTGCTTCCATGCAACTCAGTTGCAAACTCTGGGTCTTGGAATTTTAAATTTCACCCATTCATTATCTTTGTGATAAATGCTGCCGCTTATTGGAGCGCTCAAAAAGATGTCACACCGTACGAACCACATTCGTAATATACCGCGGTTCAGAATGGGAGAAATCCGAAGACGCACAGTGCATGCGATCAAGAATTGGATAAATGATTGAATACAGCGGTTTGATTGACAGCTCGGGTTGCATAACAAGTAAACATTATGGAATTCAGTTCGGATAAGTCAGTAGTAATTCCTCCATATTCGAGAGATTAACGGCAGGTGGCAAGTGCATGTGCCTGGATGGTACCGGTATGAGTTCTAAGAACTAGTTCACAGATCAGCCTACACACCGATCTACCGAATAGCCTCACTAGTCCAAGCGTTACAGCCTAGATCAATAGTGACCCAAAATCCAGCGCCGAATTTCAATAGTAAAATTACCGATATAAAGAAAAGATGAGGTGGAAAATGAGTTCGTTTTTGACCAAACTGAAAATCCAGTTCAGTGAGTCAACCACAGACATAACTAGAAGTGACAAACGGGAGTTGAAAATCGAGTCACTTTGGGTGAACCACAAGTCCAGTTAGTTAGTCAGGTTTACCATGAAGGCGATAACAAATAAACTCTTAGGTGGGCAAGAACGAATAGCCGAGCGGTAAATAAAGTTGCAAGTACCGGGTTACTGGATAGACTTTGAACAGTTCAGTGCATTGGTAAGACGGACGCCCTTACTTGTGATTCTCGGTCATTAGGTCCGGGGACCATAGTCATCAAAAGCAAAAGAAATATGCTTTCAAAATGCCTACGCAATAAAACCTGTTAACAGGGGATCCTGGATAACAGATCACGATGGTTTCCCACACCTATTTGGCAGAAACTACGGTTTAGTGGTTATTCTCACCTGTGTTGAGTAAGTCAGATAAAATCGCAAACAGCTTTAAGGCCCCCGCATCTCCAGCTCTTTACTGATCACCGCGTGGATTCAGAGTCCGACTCTTCCACTCCAAAGTAGTGTCAGCTTGTCGGTCTACAGAAAACCAACCGGTGATCTCCAGGGTCACAAATACAGATCCGACCTTAGTAAAGTTAGTTATAAGAATGACATCGATTGAGAACAATTGCCGGAGACTGCATGAGGGTGCGTTAACTGGTTAAAAGTACCATGCGTGCTGTTAATGAGGCGATTACAAACCGTAAGCGAATACTGAGTGAAACTTATTGGGATATGCGTCGATAGTAACAAGTGTATTCAGGAAAAAATGCACTCAAACCCACCAGTGCAGAGATTCCACACCAGAAGAATTGGAACAATCACTTTCGCTGAAGGAATTAACTGATCCCGTCCCCCTAAACTGATTCCGCGGTTCCGTAAGACAGGATTTTTCAGCGGAGCCCAAATATCGCCCGGTCACAGTCGCAAGCCGGTCCAGTTGAGAGTTGGATCCACTACGTTGGTTGGATGAACAAGGACTAGCACCGCAAGCGTGAAAGTTACAGCCTACTTGAACGCCGTAACTAGGATGCTGTGCCTTTGCGTCAGTTTCCGAGCAGAATAGAGGATGATGCCAACTGAGGCGCGAAGCCCGATTGCTGTCCCGGTGTCTGGTACGAAGAACTACTGTCACTCCGTTGGCTCTTGCAAAATTCGTGTTAGACGCATCCACGTGAGTCGACTGCCTACTCATGGGTGTCAGGCGAATGGCCACTGGACGTAGTAAAGCATTCATTTGCCCCTCCGATGCGGGGCACTTGCCAGTTTGACTGTGTGGACCATGAGGCGTTTGGTTCAGATCACAAGTGGCACTGGATGATCTACAGGCTCGCTTAGCTGGAGGATGGGGAGCAGAAACGTAAGACTCTGGCGCTCCTGTACAAAAAGATGCGTCAGGATGTGTTGCCGCGACTGAATGGACCTTCGACGTGCCGGCATCAGTAGCTACAGCCAAAAATTGGAATAAGAGGGAGGTAGTTAAGGAATTGGTCAGGTGCACTAAAAGAAGTCACATCACCGGCCTCACTGGCACTAACAGTGGTATTATACATTGACACCAACTGCCCCCGAACCATGCTACCTTATGGGAAAAAACTGTTGTGGAAAAGCGTCTGATGAAGGAAGTGGAAAGGGTTTATGCCTATTTAGTATAAACACAGACGTCTAAATCAGCAAGTCCTGTAATCTGCCTACTCTCACTGACATCCGCTTATGGCACCCTTAACCATGCGTGCGATATGCCGTCCAAATTTCGATCCTGAAAAGTAAGTTGTGCGACGGCATCCAAATATTACGTAACTTTTCACGTTCCTTTCCGCCTATTGACATGCTGACTAACCCCTAGTATGGTTAATGCGGTCAGTATGGGGGAAAATGTTCTGAACGCGCAAGCTCTGTTTCAATTCCACAGACTTTGGCTCGTATATCTCGCCTCTTGCCTCTTAACAGGTAATGGAGCATATAACTCATCGTTTGAATCAAAAAGGCGGGATTGTGGAGTACTATCCCCCCTTTTTCTCCTAGAATTTTAAAATCTCAGTTTAACCGAGTTTATCTGTCTGATCTTAGTTGACTCTATCATACGTGTGACTATCCGTTCTCATGCCTGCTTCGATGTCTCGATTGGTCCCGTGTGTTTTCCTGTAACGTTTATTAATCTCATTATCCTCACTGTATTCGTGATCCCAGACGGCAACTTCATCCCGCCCGTGTAATAAGCTAGATGGAGGTGGATCTCAACCTAAGATCCATGAAGGTGCAACAGTTAGACAGCTTGTTCCTCACTCGAAAGACCAGGTCTCAGATATCACTTTGTGGAGGTCCTTTGATGTGTACTGTAGCAATCTGTAGAAAGCACTAGGGTTTTATCACGGGCGAAGGTTTGCATGCATTAAAAGGGGAAAACATGCACTTAAATGCATACACAAAGTTCTTGTCAAGAGCTACCACCTTCCAGGACGGACCACTATTGGACAGGCCACTTAAGACTACTTTTACCGACCATCATCCCGTCAGAAGAAACCGAAATAGGTTTCTAAACGCGACACGAGTTGGTCACCACTGGGATGAGTTCAAACTGACCGGTCAGTTTTTTTCGCAACAGATTGGTAACGTAACCTTCTCGGCATCCAATTATGGCCTAAGGTTATGTGCAACAAGGAAAGTTTCATGCTAGCTTGCATTTCTTTCTCGGAACAAAATTTGGGGACAACATTGTGACCCTTAACCTAAAGTTATGTTTTCTTGGAAATGCTGATTTCTTCTACAGCGTGGGTGAAATACACCTCAGTAATGGCTTCGGAAGACCTCTCTTAGGAATATTTTGAAACACAACGAAAACTGGTTGAAATTGACTTGTTCATCGGCAAAAAAAAATTGCTTATCAATATGGTCTTACCGAGACATCCGACTGCACATGCTTGTGCATATATATATATATATATATATATAGTGTGTGTGTGCAGAAGCTTAATCAAGACGATAAGAGGTGACTGATAGATGATTTCCGTGCCCCTTAGACAAAACCGGGTTATGCAACCAGTGCTTCGCGTGCTGCTTGTTATATGCATATGCGCTCAACTTACTAGCTTCTGATTCCTCGACTTTCGCTTGGTTTGGGCGGTCGCCTGCAGCATTTGTAGTACAGCCAGTCAGAACGCTCAACAGCGTTGGTGCTTTTTCCCAAAGGAAACTAATCACAAGGTTGCTGAAAACTCTTCGATAGCCCACGACCGGTTTCGCTCCTCTTGGCGCTCATCCGGTAGGCACAGTCCCCGAGTTTCTGTCAACCTTATCTTTTACTTGATGCTTTTTTTGCCCGCTGCGCGAACAAATACCACATAGTTATCCTTCATGTATTCACTTAAAGCCTTCTCAAATACTGTGAATGATGAAAACCCGGCATCCGCCAATTTCTCAGCAAACATCTCTGAAGTCAAACTCACATCTTGATGAACTATGCCAGTGCAACCTTAATAGTGAATGCGCGCCAAAACTTACCAAGATTAGTTAAAACAAATTCCAACAAAAATAAGACCGATTATACTGTTTCTTGGTTTGAGCCTACATACAGAGGAACACAACATTTTGACGCAAAAGTTCTACTTCCACACACAACGGTTTTGGAGAAAATTGCGTATGCATGATAAAAATGGGCGAACACTATGCACCATAGAAACCGTAATTTTTTCCCAGATGTAATAACAAAATTCGACTTTTAATTTCCTTGGCTTTTCCAGTTGAGATTGGTGGGTGTTTTTATCGTGGACGTAAGCTGGACCTCGCTAGTTGACTAGACATTATGTACCCCGGGCCACATTTTAGTCGGGCAAGTGAGCTAGGTTGGTTTAGTTGTCTGTTATGGTAGACTTAAGTTGACTAGGCATCGCAGACGCCGAGTCGCATGCTTGTTGTGCGCGTGAGCTAGGCTCTTTCGGCTGTATTGTATCAACAAGGACAGCCTCGTTATACAACATAAACTAACAATTTGAGGTTTCTACTCAGTTTACGGTGGAGTTTAATGGTTGTCGATGTACTCAACAGCTCACAGTACACATGTGCGATATTAAATTCTGTGACACCTCGGTGCTGACTGCGGAACGCCTGTCACTTAACACCATTTGTATTGAAGGACTTTGCTGCCGGTAAACATGACCTAAGTGCTTCCAGGGCGATATCAAGCAGTTTTCCAGAAAACAGGCATAGGTGATAGACAAATTAGGATAACATTTTCGCTCTTTATCTACTTAATGGAAGCCTGCAAGTAAAATTTACATGCTGAAGGCATTACTTTCCTCCAACCTCGTACGAATTACCGGGAATTAGTGTTTCTTTCAAGATGATTACTCTGAATAAAGCTTCCCGAAGTACGAGGGCAGAGGCGTTTACATCCATCTATCCGGGTAGAGGATATCAGATACAGGTGATCCTGGACTGAGTTAAAGTCCTTGGTTAGACCGCGTATGCTGCAAGACGAGCGTGAGCTGACAGCGTGAATTCCTAGGATTTCGTATTGTCACGGTTTTTTGTAAAACCGACCGAAAATCTAACCCAGTGGATCGGAGTGGCGAACCACATTCTAAGTACATCAATCGTGTGCTTCGACCGATCGTTCCAACTCAGATTATTGTGCGCTTCCTCGTCCTGCAACCTAACCGTAACCTACAAATCAATGGCATACCGTACCTAGATACCAAGCCGATAAAGTGGGAAACAAAATCTACCACTGAGCGAGAAAGCATTAATGATCCACCACCGATGTACTTGTTCAGTTCGCTGCCGAAATCAGGCGACGGTCACTGTATGAACTGGCTCTACAGCTGTCGTATGTGGCGATTCGATTACTATGCATCTCCTATTGTACAAGTGATTCCTAAAGAAAGGCTGGAAGCCTAGATGTTTCGAGGGGCAACAGATAAGCATTCAAGTTCCATCCATTCGGTTCAGCAGCGGAAACAGGTAAGACGGATACATAATTAGCCATTAGTACAATAGAGGGGGGTTGGAAAGTAGAACTTGAACACATGTTTGGTCATTGACTATTCCGCTGAGGGCTTTCTGTGACCCTGTCGCGCCAGAGAGCTGACACTTTTGAGTTACGGACATGCCATCAAAACGCAGTTGTCCGCATTGTCAAGCATAAGAGCCGTACCACCAGACATTTCGTGCAAATGTTTGAACCGCAACAAGCTAAGGTGACGCGATCACAGAAAGCCTTTAGCTAAGTAATCTATCAAAGTAAAAGGTCAGATGTATGTTCAACTGCTTGTAGGAACATGTAACCCAGTTTCACGCGAACGGCCTGTGTGCATTTTTTCAGCGGATAGCGCACTTCTTCGAAATCTGTTTGTCCAAATCATTTACCAGTTAATGACGGAAAATATTATGGTGAGTTGAAAATGATAGTCATTGATTATGCTTCCCAAGGCCGAAAATGTACCGGATAGGTGCTTAGTTTGACATCCGTTGAACGGTATGGTAATGTGTGCCAGAGACACACACTGAATAGAGTGCCATTCGGCTGATTCGCTAGCGTTGTTAACGCGACATCCGATAGCAGTGTAAGGACTCATCCAAGGACACACACAGACAGACGGAGAAGGAAACACAGGATGGTGCGATCAATGACGTGATGCCTGTAGCTTGCGAATAAGGGAACATTCTCGACACGTAACACGTATATAAGCGTACACATACACACATAGCATACAAAAAAACTTCAGTGTCAGTGACTGTTGCGTAAGTGGCATGTGCCAAGTTGATGATCAGGCCACACAACAATAATGACGATTTCATTCGGTCTTACTGATGTCAACCAATTGAAAAAAAGAAAGAGGAACAGAGAGCATCTAACAAAACTCTATTACGCTATCAGGTGAAATGGTAGCGGTCTGGTGAGTAGAGGTCAAAACGAAAAGCGCGTTAAAAGGTGGAATGTTTTGATTAATCAAAGCAAGAAAAGTGTGGTGTGGTAATAGGACACAAATGGTATGCTGACCGACTGGATTTTTTTTTAATCTCATGAACCGCCTGGGAAATAGAGATTAAGTGTTTGGTGGTACGACTTACGATGCTCCGTCGAGTTGGGTTCGTCCACCTGACCTTGATTTGCTGTCCAATGCTTGAGGAAAGGAGAAAAATGAAAATGAAACGCGGTTACAGTTGATAACTCAATTCACGGGGCAGTGAAAAGGTACCTGAACAGCGAGCATGCGGGCTTCATGCAGCTTTCAAATTGTCTAGTTTGTACAACGGAGAGGTGAAGAAACCCTTAAGAAAAATATCTGTACACCGTCAATTTGCATCTTTCACCAAAAAATTTTTTCAACTCACACAGAGCATTTTCGGACTTCCCTCTCCTAGTTGTGAGCACAACTACGTAGAAAAACTGTTGTTTTATCGAAAAGTAAGCAAGTGCCCTGCAAGGTGGAAAACCACTGCATCATATATGACCGGAACCGTGTGCGACTCTGAGGCGAACGTGGATAGGACATCAATCTGGTCCCAGCAACTAACTGAATGACGGTCAGTGTTTCGAGATGTGAGTGCAGTGGAAAGTAGGAACTGAGCCCAATCAGCAAAACTGTTCCAGAGGAGTGGTCATTCATTGACATCCGTACACCAGCAATGCACACCGGCACTTAATCATGACGTTCAACTGGTTTCGAATGTACGCGACTTTCTTATACAAACCACGTTCGTGGGCACAGGTGAACTCGACCAAAGTGACGTAAATATCTTTCGAAAACTGCTTAATAAAGAGTGAGTCCTTTCACCATTTATCAAATTATGATCTCGATCGACCCTAATAGTCACACACTGATGTATATGCTTCGAGAACTGTTCGGTGGCTAACTCAGATCAAAATAACGAGAAGCGGGGTACTTGAAGGGTACAGGACCGAGGCAGTGAATATGCACAGAGTGACACAAGCTTCAACATGATGAAAGTGGCTTGTACCACACCAGCCAAACCTGGCTGCGTGTCACACAGCGAGTCGATGTTACGACGTGGTGAAAACAACTAGCAAGAGAGCTGCTTGCCAATGGTGTAGAGATGAACTGACACCAACAAATGTGGAACGGCTAATCGATATATCACTGAAGATGCTGACAGCTACAGTCTTGTGTTTTACATCAGACGAGGAACTGGACAAATAGGCAGGAGTAGATCACGTGGATGACCTTAAATTGTGTGGGAGAGTGCCAAAGGAGTCACAGGCGTCGGACATTGATATCGGTCATCAAGCCAGCCAAATTTCGCAGAAGTCAAATGCGATGCAATTTAACGGCCAACAGAGAGGTCGTACGTACGGCTGCATCGCGGAATGAGATACACGCTATAGTTTCCGTGGTACGTAATCTGGCTTCAAATTTGGACCACTTTATCACAATTCCTGAGGACAGTTTCAGAATATCTGGGTACCTTTGTTAAAGTGTGTAGCGATATAGGCAACCAATCTACAGCGTCATCGTAACCAGTGTTCACGGGCGTTTACATGCATTAAGCACAAATCAACTGAAGAAAACATACTCAACACTTTCAACCGTCATGATTCAGGTGAACATTATGTCTAGCTTTAACGCACCCGGAAAAAATAGCATCACATAGTTATTTCATTATACCAAACTCTGTTCCAGGTAAAAAAAAATCCTATTCTAAGGATTCAGGTGGACACAAGTTATCACTGTCGGGTGTCGCAAACAGGCTACGGAGTTAGCAGTCCCCTTTACGGTCAGGTTAAAAACAGGCGGACAACAACAACGACCTCAAGATCTGTCACCATGTCCATGAGTATGAATCCACCCTCTTCACTTCACCTGCTGAGAGCATATCTGTTCAAATAAAGGATGGTGATATTTCTGGATACTTGTGGTCTCCTGACAGTTGCTTTTTGTGCTTGTTTGATGCTCCAGGCATGCTTTTCCCCAAGCAGATCATGTCACTAGTAAGCCACCTGTACTGAACCTCTTCGTTTCTTAGTTAATCAGACGCTCTCCGAGTGTGTAAAGTTTCATGAGTTTCATTCCAAGTTAAACAGATTCCTATCTGAGTTGGTTTACGTTTATGAGGTTTTGTGTAGTCCTCTGTGCCAAGTGGGCGACGAAGCTCGGGAATTCTAAATGCAGGTTAACACATCAGAACCAAACATCGCCTCGAGCTCCGTTGCCTTGAAAACTTGCCCTTAATTAACAGGACTTCGATTCGTTGGGGTTGTTTTAAGCAACGGACGAGTGAGTATCCTTGGACAATTGCGACTTTCTGGTAATGCTCCTTATCCTAACTGTTTGGGAACTGCAGCTGCTCTAGCACAGACAACTGTTTTCCACTTTACACACCAAAGGTCGGGGAAGTTGTTTTACCGTATACTCTAGCTGGCACATTGGATACAGCGATGGCTTACCGACAAGTTCACATCTGTAATGCAAGTGCTCCTTCTACCTGACTTATTAAATAGGTGGTTCATTCATCCGCTGTCATGCTGACGTTATGTCGTACATAAATGACCAGATTGTTTTGTTGGAGTCACTTTTGTTTTTTTCCACTAGTGGTTAAACCGTAACTGAATTCCCTATTGGGAAATTTCGTTTGAAATTTTTCCTATTATAAGACAGTAACTGTGAAAACCATCTTGCGAGGTGGCCGATAGCGTGTACAATCAGGGATGCTCCTCACTTAGTGGAGGCCAAAATGCACGGACACCACCAACCGCTGTACATCAGCATACAAGCTGTTTTCGAAATCGGGCCAAAATGTCACAGCCTGCTTGTGCAATCACTCCGTAAAAGGCACCGTATCATTCCGAATTTTTTTCATTGAATTAACGAACTAGGTCCACCTCAGAAAAGAAACACCTGATACTACAGCTGATCATAAATCCTTCCTTTTGACCACTTTGCTGACAGCTCTGTTGGAGCTGGTCGCTTTGCACTTATACTTCTTTATCTATAGGTCGCTGGTAAAGTGCACTTAACGGAGGAATAAACTGGTTTGTCTTATCGTCCGGACACAATGTCCGTGCAATTTTTTGTGTAAAAAGCTGGCAGCCGATGACATTGTCTATCGTTTCTGCGAGAAGCCTTTCTCCGGAAGACAACTTATGACGTTCTAGCTGTCATGCCACCCGAAGAAAGCACGAGGGCTGGGATACTGCCAGGTTGCCAAAGCCTACACAGGAGAAGTCGAGATGCAGAGGCCGGATTCGACCTACGGACCTTCAGATCAGTAAATTCGCGCTCTAACCACTGAGATATCTATTTGGTGCACAGCCACCTATATTCGGACACTACGCCGACTTTGACAATGAACCATGTCCCCGCCCTTTCGGAGCTTTGGCAACAGGAGCGTTTGGATACCCGATCAAATATAAACCTCGTTTTTTCTTCGTACGACACCCCTTTGAGAATCCACCGCCGTCCTCTGGCATTACCCCTACAGTTTGGTCTCCCAACTGTTTCTTCCCGCTCTCGGACGAAATGCCAGAATATTAGGCTGTGGATAACGGTGTTGCGATTTGCTGTTAATATCTCTGTTGACAAGGCGATCGATATTCTGTTACTTTTTCTCCACTGACCGGATTAAGATGTCCGACAGTAGTGGAATTGGCTGATAGACACGGAATTCGCAAAATATGGTTCCTACATTGATAGGTGGGCGGCCCGAGGCAGACATCTTGAGGCCAACTAAAGGCTGTGGTGGGGTTATTTTCACTGAACCCTACTTGGAACGAAACAGGAGCGTGGTTTCACAGTAAGTGATGTGCAATCCTCGATTTTTAATACTTTCTTTTTGCGGGAGAAATTTACTTGATAATAGAGATTATCGTGCACTACCATGCAATAGATAAGTACTCGGACAAACTTCACTGAACCCTGTTGGCCCGATGTTCTGGGTCGGATTTCATTGAACTTTCCGCTGGATGTTTATTGATAGCATTATGAAAGCATTGTGGAAAACAAGTAGAGGTGACATGATGTTGTTGTGCTTGTTGAGAAATACCGTAGTAGTGGTGGCACAGGCGCGTAGAGACTACTGTATTCACGAATGAACTATCGATGACACACAGAAGCCTGAATAAAATAACATGAATGCCCTGATAGCAAGAATATTAGCCTCTCCTCTTAAACGCTTCTTGGGCTCCGTAAGGGGTTTTTTTTATAGAATTATGGTCATTTATACAAATAAGTAAAGAACCACTTTCAAAAATTCTTAAATCACTCGGACTCAGTGACGCTGACCCATGGAATAAAAATCAATAAACAGAAAAATAAATAAGATGCCAGAGGAAATTAGGTGCTAACATAAGTCTGTAACAACTATTCCATGTGCATTGAAGTAGCAAAATCTGTACTCTGTGACAGCAACAAGCATCGAAACACACCACAAAGTAATTTCTAGTTAGTTTGCTAATTCCGTTTTGGTGGACCTGACCACCGTGTGAAACACGACAGTTTAGCACACCAAACGGACACAAAGCAGCGGACTGAATACGCCAAAATAGACGACAAACTGTTCGGTCTCGTGACTGGCCGATTTGGCCCGACGCCAAAAATACCGCGAGCTATCTGTCTACGTATCGAGTGATGCCTGATAAAAAGTATGAACTGTCACATGCCAGCTGGCATCAAGCCAAGTGCACCGTCTACCGGCTTAACTGCCTATGCACGACCACATATCCGCACATATGCAAAGATGCACGAACGCTTGCGAAGTGACGTGCGCCCAACAATGCCGCCCCCTCTTTGGACGTGCGTACGTGTATGCATCATAGCCGTCGCCCGTGAGGTGGAAAACACGGACGCTCGACAGACAGATGTAGATTTGTGGGGTGTCTGGAAAGAGGATTTACAGGGAGGACAAACGACATACAATCCTCACCCTTTCAAATATGTCATGAAAATATGCGCGATCCTGGACACCCTGCCTAGTCCAACCCTCTTACCTGGCACAAATCAGCATAGCACGAAGACTGCCGTGTGAAGCCTCCGAAAAGTCAGACATTGTGACCAACGTAGCCATAACATTGTGATTTCGTTTTGTTATGAAGGGACGTTTCCCAACTCTCTACAGCGTCCTCAGTAAAACCTAGTACAACTCAGAGAAGGGAAAACTGGTTCCGATTTTGCTATACCTCTCGTCATATGCTCATACGGTGAAAAACCGTGTGACTGTTACTTGCTCAATTCGGACCAAGGTGTTGGTGAAAGTTCACAACCTGTTTTAGCCTCAGTAGACAATCTCTTAGATTTAGCACCTATTGTGCCTTGGATTCCCATTTCATTCAATTGGATACTACACACAAAAGCCTTTGTTGCTCTTTAGAACGGTCTGTTCAGGATGCCAGACCCTCTTGATGTTTATTCGGAAAGTCTGAATAAGAAAGTGGAGGAAATGTACGTAATCTAGTTAGTTTCGCACAATCAACCCCCTCTCCCTCCAAGTGGATATTCACCCTCATTCAAACCCAAATAGCAATGAATCACATGAACTGACGCATACTTTCACTGTCGGTGTGCAGCTGTGCAACTATTTGCTGCTCATCGTTCAAATATCATTTGTGAACCTAAGTCACAAACTATCGCCTAACCGAATATCATTCATAGCACGGCGCGAATTTGTGGGGCTGTGGGCTCAACGAGTTAGTTATCCCACTCAACAGACCTGACGAATTTTCGTGTCAAAAGTGAAAAGCTGAAGAGCAATACACACATCGATTGTCTCCCAAACCTTTCTGAAACGATATGCGTAGTCTCTCTAGGCAGAATACCTTGCATGAGACTGAAAATCAAACCATGCAAATAATGCATACCATGGATTATTTCGATCAATTAAATTGTCCAGTATCGTCTGAACTGAAAAGACGAACAAAAAACTCCGACACAAGGGGTTCAGTGAGAAAACTGAACTAAGAAAATACCCCTATCTGACAATTCCATCGGGTCTCGCCAACCTATTACCGCCGACGTTGAGCGTAACACAGAACCAAACTGCTCCGTTCTCAGAGGAGTCGTTAAAACTCCACCCGGATGCAGGTACCGAGTAAACACTTCCAGTTGTAAACTGTTTTGGTTACTCGAGTGATCACTAATCAGCAAAAAACGTGGAATGTCAACTAAGGATATCTTTTCCATGTCATTTGTAGCGATAGAAGCAGCGAGGAAGTTTGAAATATGTTCGCACAAATCCACCAGTGTACTTCGGAGAACAAGGTTACGGGTCTGGCAAAATCAACGGTGAAGTTCAAGCGGATAAACTCTGTCGCAGCGTTTCCATTCCATTTATTGAGTGTGAATATTCGCACTCAATTGTCTTCAGTGGATTACATCCGGATGAAACAAGCGTACAGCGGACAAACAGGTGGTCATGAAGAACCTTCAACCTTGAATGAACTTGATACTCATCTTAAGGTTACGATTGTGTCTCTAGCCTATTAGTTTTCTACACCTCCAAGTCTGGTTACACGTGGAGAACTTTTAGGTCGTTATGTCTGAAAATGGCCGGTGATCCGCTAGAACATCGTGAAAAGACGCGAAAGAAAACGTCATCACCATCAAATACCAGTCCTGAGTAATCTGTGTTGGTTCCGGCTGACAGATTTGTTCACTAAGCAATGAGGAAATTGAGGGCTAGAGGCAACATACCACTCATGAGGTTGCTGAAAACCCTTCGACAGCCCAAGACCGGACTATCATAAACGAGAGATTCAGTCGAGCCATTGTGAAAACCAAATTCATGTGCAAATGAATTTGTCGAGAGAAGATTGAAAGGTTTAAGCATGTAACAAGTGGCGGATCCAAGTGCAGTCGAGCGAATTTCGAAGCAATGGGATGATCGTCCCGTTCGTATAGCGCGGGACTGTCAATGCAGACGATGAGACTGACGCACATACTACACGAAAGCAGCTTACGTATCCATGAAATCGGCACTACAACGTTTACCTCAGGTGTGACAGACAGGACTACCACGGTAGTGTACAGGATCTCGCATCATGAAGCGACTCATCAAGAACTTAACAAAAACAGTTCTACGATTCTGCTGAACTGTGTAGATGGTGTTGGTAATGCTGCTTGGCAGTCAACCATGCTACCCTGAAATTAAATGAATGGATTTGTCACTTGAAAGGCTGAAGAATTGTGGAGTACCACTCTGTTACAATGAAAATAGGGGGTTCCGTACTCTTCATCCAAAGCAGAATTGTGCTTTGCGCCACATGGCGGATACGCTACACATATGACTTAGTTTATTCTGACACACGTGATACTTCACAGGTTACTCGACGCCGCATTTTCTTTTGTAATCTCATATTGATGCATGTTATACGCAACAGCTGGTAAAAAGTTTTTTATTAATGATGACAACGCGGCTTTGTTCTTACACGGCTAGAAGGACTACTAAGTCTTAGTCAAGTTTCTCGCAGTCAAAGTGAGCAAGTCTCGAAACAAATCAAAAACCTTCAGCTGTTATTATGGCTCAAGTGGTTAGAGCGCGAATTTACTGACCGGAAGGTCCGTGGTTCGAACCCCATCTCTGCCTCTCGACTTCCCCTGTCTAGGCTTGGGCAACCTGACAGTATTCCAGCCCTCGTGCTTCCTTCGGGTGGCATGGCAGTTAGGCACCGAAAAGGTTTTACAGCTGAACGTTATGAATACACATGCCACTCTGAGATGTGTAGTGTTCTGAGGAAAATGGCATGAATACTGTATTTCCGTCGTTGGCGCCGTGGTTTTGACCGCCATACAAGCTCACTAGAGCTCACCAGCAATGAAAGTCCAACTAGGGAGCACCATGTTATCCGTGACTACAATCCCAAAGGCAAAGCTAGCGAGTATGCACAACTTCTTTTGGTTATACCCGATGGCACACCTACATTTAGCCGAGGCGACACTAGAAACAGCCGGCTGACTCAGATTACAGCTTGACTGAAAAATTAACTGAGTGCTCGCCCGCGGGTTTTCACATTCCTCATTCCAAAGGCCGCATAGTACAATCGGACACAAATGGAAGCAAGTCGCAAGCCAATCAATCTAAGCTCTCGTGGGATAAAATAAAACTTTATTCGTCCACGTAGATAGTTTGCGTTAGCTACTGCACCCTTACTTGTCCTTATTTGTGGATCAAACGTCTTGAAGGTGATGATTGTGAGCCGGCACCCAGCGGTCTCAACGCGATCATTAGTTCAGATGTCACTGTCAGGCAGCAGCTAGCTTCTTCGTTGACAATCTGTAAAATGGGTCAACCATCCTACCAAAATATATCACTGTGCTCCCTCTCTATAGTATACCCGCCCATTATACTCGCGTCAAATTGCACGTAAATTTCGGTGTCATTCGCAATGGGCCATTAAGAAATACAAGTTAATGATTATCTTTACGAGCGTGTAGTTGAGCAAACTGAATGACATTAGATGAAAATTATGGGCAAAATAAGAGTTTTGAGAGGGACAAAAGAGTCCACTCAGACCAAAAGGATATTACCCACTCTGTACAACCGGAATGGTATGATCATCAACATAGGTCGTCACCAAATCAGATCAGATTTTGTTGCCGGTCTGTCAATTCCATAAGGCCTACAATCCGTAGACGAATAAATAGCTAATGGGCTCTACGATCTGGCAACAAAGCATGAAAACAATTTTCAGTAAATTCAGTCGCGTTGGTAAATGCCGTCTTCCCAGATAGGGATTGCGGGACAAGACAAACCAATAGTTGGTGGGTCAAACAGATTGTGTCACGCAGCCAATGGCGGTCACGCATCAAAGCTATCGCCTTCAATGCGTAGCTTCTCGATGCCTGCCACACCGGACAAACAGAATCATTCGACGTCAATGAACTTGTTAGGCCATCGCCTCCAAAAAGTGGCTCCTATTACCTTATTTTCCTTATCTTTGATGAACAGAGCTTGAACAACTGCACTTTGATGGGCGGTTTGTGAGCTGTAAAAGTGAACTGAACACTGAGCTTAGAGTCCAGCTCTGTGAAAAATCAATCCATCTAAGGGTAATCCTCAGAATATCCGAGTGAAAATCAAACTAGAGCGCAACTTTACGCAAACCATTAGAGAACGCTTAGAACAGAGAGCGTACAAAAGATGTCTCGACACAAAAGGGCGAATTCGTGACCCGATCGTATTGTATTACATTGATAACAAAGTTGGCAGAAAGTTTAAACGCCATTGTAACTGCGTGACTAAAACAGTGGACAAAATACCTGCAGTAACATGGATGGCAATTAGCAAGCAGACAAAAACGTCTCCGCCTTGAAAACAAATTGGTCAACGGAAGAAAATGTCACTTACTGATTCTCCCTCTTCGTCTTCATGCTCGGAATAGAGTTGACTGGAGTCAGAACCCGAGTCGATAAACAGACTGGAAGGAAACAACTGGTTCGGTGCTTGTTCCATAGAAGTATGTTCGACCCCAACATCACCTTGATAAATGACTGAGCGGTGCTGGTTAGACATTCGGCGAATGTGCAACGTTGTCTGCTCTACTGCAAGCAGTTCTGTTTTTTGTTGTATTATCTCAGAATTGGATTCATTCAGACTGGATAGTTTCAGTCTTTCTGCCAAAAGGCTAACTGAGCTGGCTGGTCGAACTTTTGGAACAGATGCATCATTGACTGAGCAACTGGATGAAGTACTGGCCATTGGTAAAGGTCAACCAGGGTGCCAGTATCCAAATACAGTGGTGAACACAAACTAAGAAAGGGTTTCCATCTGGGCTAAAAGAATAAAACGAAATATATTGATCGACCGTCTGTCGGACGGGCGTAGCATTATGGGAATTGAAGAAAGTATATAAACCATTGATGAAGTCGGTCAATTTTACATGTTTAAACATCCCCAAGAGGAATCGCAGGTACATGTCGTGTGCATAAGGAGGCGATTAAGTATTTGGACACAAGATAAGTCCTTCCAAACCAATATTACATTGCCAACCTCACAAGAGGGTCCCTTAGTCGTACTCCACGTTTGCACGGCCACAATGGGTATAAGGTACTGGAGTGAACTTGTGTCAAGCAATTTTGATAACTTTTCAGTATAAACGACAAGTATACTACTGAAGGCAAAATTACGAGCCTTGAAATTCACGCATACGTAGCACGAAAGAAAAAAACGTCCGATATTGGACTCAAATCCACTAGCACCCACTCACCCGAGGGCAACTACGCTGATGCTCTCGTCAAGCCCCTGCACTACACAACTTACCACATAGACACATTGACAGCTTTTTTCTGTCCCTGGTATTTATGAGCCCCCTTGTCTAACTTCGGCAAGGTGTCAGTCGTTATGATCGTCGATACACCAAAAGAGTGTTGTTGAGAATTAGCAAATTTTGCTTGGGAATGATAAATGTTGGAAGCGGTAGATTAAGCGCTCGAACCACAACCTATGAGAAGAGTACCCTACCAGTTACGTTCACACTAAGCCAAGTTCGCCAGGTTGTTGTGATCACCAGGCTGAGAAAACCTCGAACAAAATACAGGGGAAACGAGAGGATGTAAGCGATCCTTTTCATTTGTGGTTGCTGTTAAAAAAATTTCAGGAATTAATCAATCGGAACCGTGTTATGCCTATGCAAGGGTCTGCACTTCTTATGCAAGGCTTCTCGGGGCAACCTACAGACGTCGGATGAAACAACAACGATATGACGATGGAATTCGCTCAGTTTGCTGAAGAGTTCAGGTGGATTACATTCGGATCTGAGAGTGGTTCGCGCCACATACGCCCATTCTGATCAGTGTAATTAAACCGTTGTAGTCAGTCAACATAGCACACACATCGAGCGAGTCTCGTATTCACAGCCTTAGAAGCAGAATGCCAAAAGATTGCGACTGGCATCATGCCAACTACAAGCGAAACACGCAAACCGCCAACAAAATGTACGACGACAGTGAGACAGACATGCATGTGTGGTTTAGATTAACTTGTAGACTGACAAACCATAACAACTGGTTGTGACAGTAAATCAGTTAGCGAAGCTTTGTGGCAGATGGCCTGCACTGAATCACGCCCATCGTGGTTAAATGTTCGCAACGGGGAATATTTAGAAATGAAAGATTTTGAATCCATCGTGGTTTCAGCTCCACAAACATTGGAACTAAAGATTTTCATGCAGTCCGAGGCAACAATCGAGTAGGAAGATAAAAAAAAGTTGGTACTGGGTCCGTCGAGGAACAACCTAAACTTTCGAAGACGGATAAGGAAACAACAGCGCCGAGCATATCAACCGAAAGTCAAATAGTCAATTAAAAATGAGAAAACAACTTAAAAATCATTTAGAATATTGCTGAGTTTTGCGCTACGCCTCAACTAGAACATAAACAGACTCCGAAAGCCAGTCGTAAGAAGTATTCCCACCACCACCATTCGCCCGGACGGTATCGGACAAATTGCCAACTAGGCTGATAGATACACCGACAACCTAGTCACCCTCAGCCCGACGAAAAGAAAGAACATTGAAATAGGGAGGGTAGAATCAGGGGCGAGTTCCATTAGTTGTCTACTTTGCTAGTGATAATCAGAAAATACGGTCGATGTGGTAAGAAAGTATTTGCGGATGTGTGATTCATGGCAGTGTGAATACTGTCAGAGAATCCAACTCCATAAAGGAGGCCTATAATGAACCCATTCAAGTCTTCATCGAAAAAATGGCTAAGCACATTTAGATTTCAGGTAGAGAGCCTGTCATTGTGTGCCGGGCTGGCGTGGGATACGGTTCATAAGGATGCCGGGCCAGTTCCACCGATGATTTCGCACGACGCTCAATATACCTTTCTAATGTTGTTAGAAGGTGAATGCAGCTCGAAATCTCCTGGCTACTTTCTAAGAGACACATCATTTCTGCGGCAAGTTGCGGTACCTCATCCCAATGTATTCTGGGTCAGACCTGTGAATAAAAATTTTGAGGCGGTGTCTCAAATAAGTCCTCTTCAGCGGCTTGAACAACCAAGAAGAAGCTGTCGTGTCTAAGGCCCTTCGGTGATTAATACCTTTTCCCGTTTTCATTCCACCCTGTGAGCAGAATATCGCCGTATCTAATACTTACGGACCAACCGGTGGTGGTAGACAAAGTTACCTAGGTTGGGAAGATATATCGATCCCAGATAGTGGCTACACAGATATTTCCACCCAGAAAGAAGAGATAAGAAATTTTCTGTTAATCTGTATCATCCGTGCAGCAGGCGCGACATCCACCTCTCTATTAATGGTGTTCACAATGACGGACTGCCGTTATAAGTTGTGCAGGCAAGACACATTGCCACAATCAGCTGAAACAGCGTCCGACCACTGGCGTCCTCGGACCATAGGTTAAGTCTGGTAGGCACGCCGGACTAGTGGTTTTTGAAGGAAGTAAGCCGCATAAATTAGGAGAGTTTGTCATTATTTACACGTTGCGTTGGATTAGTCGCCTGGTTCGCAAGCCACTGGACCGACCTTTCCAAAGGGCCTTCCGTACATAAACAGCACGCGTAGGAACGTGTTATAGATCAGATCGTGATAATGGTCTGAAAACTCAGCCACGTTGACCAACATAAAGACACCGAGAGAGAGCATGTGAACGGTTGTCGATGGTATTAGGCGTGACTGAGCCAGGCGCCAAACAGTGACCATGTGCCCGTGCTACTTATTCAATGTGGAACTTACAGTCCCAACCTCTCAAAACTAACAAATGCCGACGAAATAAGGATTGAACTTTTGACGATAACAGATATTGTTCTCAATGTGTAGCTAGCAACCTCTTTTTCCAACCACCGGTGAGTGAAACTTTCAGCTATCACCACGGTGCAATAGCTAGACGAGTGTAAGCTGACGTCGATACAGATTCCCTTTTCCACTTTCAATTGAGGGTATTTATTGGTGGTTCTATGTTAGCTATTCACTATTATTCACTGCAACTTCGATGCAGACCGAAACACCTAAGTAAGAACGACCTTGTGCGTCACAAGCGTGCTCACATTGGTGCTCACACGCACAAACGGGTCGAGGAACTTTTTTCAATTTCTACTGAAAAACTGCCCCACCATTGGAACTTTACGTAAGGCAGTTCTCTTAACAGGATTACTGGACTACAATTAATCCACTATTCCCAATTAAGGTGTTACTGGCAAGACGAGAAGGGCGGGGAAACGTTGGATCCCCATGGAATTGACACATGGTGCCGGCAATTCATAAATATATGAAGCTGATGCTCACTGCTGTGCCCGACTGGTAGTCAATAACGACCCTCTGTGGTTGTTTGCTGATCGAAATCCACCTGGTCCAAATCGGCACCAAGACGCCAAAATCTGCCCTACACAAACGGACTGTGACATATATCAATTAAGAGCAGGTGTCCATTGATCCAAGAAGTGTCCACCGGTAAGCCCGTATCGGTTGTCATTGTTATCCGTTGTGAAGCCGATGAACAAGTCATGAAGTGTTCAGTTGCGGTTATATAAAAAGCCTGGGCTAATTCTACCAGCATCACTCCTTTGTGGCGGAAACCAACCAAAGTAAAGTTCCTGGGGGTTAAGGTCTTGACCTAGGTCTTTTCGTCCGGAACACCAATGACCTTTGTATATCCCTGAAATGCAACTGCGCTGGGCGCGCTGACAGCTGGAGATATAGAATACGCCAAATGAGGACGCCGCAGAGACGTTGCACACGAATCATGAGGCGGACGAATTAGTTTAATTGACCGAACTGAGTGACACGTGAATCAAAGGCCCAGAAGATAAGAAAATCCTTTTAAAGCATTAATTCAACGCGAAAAGCTTGTAACAACAAGGTGAGATAAAAACATCTAACAACACGTAAAAAGTGAGACCTCATTCATGGGAAAGCCCGTTGGCTCGTTAAGGTTCGTTTCAGTGACAGTGTTCACGATGCTGCCTATGTTGATCCAACTCAGCTTCAGGTGACGGACATTACGTTTTTCAAGACCCCGATCGACATCGCAATATACTGTGAAAAGTTACGTTTTTAGTGAGCTTTGCAGCCAGGGCGCAAAACCACTCAAGAGACGTGACATAAGGTACTTATTATTTCGCTCTTCGACCTTGCTGCCGATCGACAAGTGTGAAGAACTCACCCCATCACAGGACCTAGCTTCTGCAAGTAAAGCCATCAAGACGGAGCCCTCAAATTAGCTCAGAGTGACACCGGAGTTCGGAGGTTCTGTTACTAACACCATTTGTGGAATGTGCACAGATTCACGAGAAAGATGACTCATCAGCTGAACCTATTCATCCACGAACAAAAATACCTGGAACTTATATACTGACGAATAGCGAGGCGCCGCGAGGCGCGAGGCACATATATATATATATATATATATATATATATATATATATATATATATATATATATATATATATATATATATATATATATATATATATATATATATATATATATATATATATATATATATATATATATATATATATATATATATATATATATATATATATATATATATATATATATATATATATATATATATATATATATATATATATATATATATATATATATATATATATATATATATATATATATAGCAAGGACGGCAGAATCCGTTTTAGCGAAAGCCAGACTGAAATGAACAAAAGAGAGACGCCTCGAACATGCAGACACAGCTTGCCGATGCAATGATGAAGATGATGACAATGATGACTGTGATAATGATGGTGATGTAGACATGAAGCTGTGTACCTCAAAGTTACTGACATGGTGTACCCACCATACGTTAGCAATACTGTACAGGTGACGATTGTCGAAAGTTAGTTTATGGACTTCAACAGAGAGGCACTAAGGCCTAAACTGTGGCACAAGAGATCAGACTTCTCGGAAAAAAGTCAAAAGTCATTTCAATGAAGCAAGTGCACCAGGCTGAGGAACTGCAGCCCACCTCTCTCGTCAGTGTCAGCCAGCAGTGATACAACTTTCTGGGTAGACAACTTTATTGACAACTCCTAGTTTCCCCACCGAATGTGAATACGGGCGCAGGTTCCAGTTCTCGTACTTTGGCTGCACAATTTTAGCATTAGAGCCATGGTAATTTCTCTTGCCAAAAGCGACCGTATCTATGCATCTCAACTGCTCCTGTCTGCGGTTGGGCAACCCAACAGTACTTCAGCGCTCGCGCTTCCTTCGGGTGGCATGGCAACTGGACAAAAAAACTGTTCAGCTGTAGCACCCTTTCGATGCCTAGCTGCCATGCCACCCGAGGGAAGCATGTAGGCTGGGATACTGCCAGGTTGCCCAAGCCTAGACAGGGGAAGTCGAGAGGCAGAGGTCGGGATCGAACCACGGACCTTACGGTCAGTAAATTCGCGCTCCACCCGCTTGAACCATCTCGCCCCCAACTGGACAACGGAAGGCTGCTACAACTGAACGAGTATTTATTTTATTTATTAATGGACCTTACCGTTTCTGTGCCCCCTAAACTATACTGGGGGTATCCGCGTGACACTCAGTCTCTCATACCCGATTGACCAACGGTTAGAAGTCTGACCAACATAGTCTCCTGGCCATCCAGGTTGGAGCTTGGAACATGCGTGGCGAATGGTTCCATAAAATAGTAATGTGCTTGCATCTGCCGCCAAACACCGCTGTCTTGCGGTAAGGACTTTGAGCCAAAGCATTTGGTCGAGGACCATAATCGTCCTTCTATCTGGAACATGGCACTCTGGCAGTATCCGAACCCACTTATAACCCCGACACCTACAATACTACGCCATATTAGCCGTCGCTTGGTGTCAACAGCCGGGTCTCCTTACTAGCTGCGCACTGCAGGACGGGTAACCGAAAACAGGCTACTGCTGACGCCCCACTTCTTCTCTTTCACATACTTTTTCTTAGCCTCTCTCCCGCCCACATTGATAACTCTCTCCTTGTAGGCCCACCAGTTGGGACTGACGACCACCCCAACTTGTCTTGCATCGGTTTTGCCCGCAACATCTATGAATCAGCCAGCACCGACAGCCTCAGGCACCTCGAAATTAACCTCCAAGCCTCGATGCCTAGTCTATCTGGCTCCTTTTGAGTTCACAATCTGAAGCAACCAGGACAACAAGCTCCTTATGCTCTCACACTGAATTCACTTGACAGTGTTGTGTGCTTTGTGTCACAAAGAAGAATTCAAGATGCAAGCACAGGGTTGTACTAACTGCCTCAGCACTCCACTCGCTTCCGACTGCGCACATCTGGTGATCCAGAAGCCACTGAGGCAAGATGTGCAAGGGTCAGTGTCGCCGGTCGAAAGTATCCTCACTTGACCGGATACCCGCTGATAGCCGCCTCTGTGCGTTTTGTCTTGTAACGTTTGTGAAGGAGTCACACAAGCTGGAAGTAGATCATTGTCTGTTTGTCGTGTGTGTTTATACACCAACCGAATTTAATCCTGGCAATATCTAAGACAAGTTTTATGACTCCTTAATGCCCTGCTATGGTGCGCTAAAATCCCAAATATCGTTGTGGCTGCCGGAGATCTGAATGCACAAATGGGCAGGCTTAGAGCATCCGAAAATCAATAAGTTGTCGACCTGGATTACACTCGGTACGTACGGACAGTGCTGTTCCCCACAGACTGTTTTTATTCAGTACTAGCTTCCGAAATAACCGAAATCAGCTGGCCACATTGTGTCCTCCGACGGGTAACCGGCTACGAACCCACGCTGATCACATCGGCATCGGTTACCGATGGCGCGGATCAACAACCTATTATCGCTCGCTTCAGAACCACTGTGTAGATTTCGACCCCGCGCTCATCCGGAATTGATTCTCTCTCTCCATTTTCCAGGGCTATGTAAGGGGCAGACAAACCGCTTGGCAGCTGAGGCTGGTAGATCCCGAAGTTAAGATATTTGCCAGGATAATCTTCTGGGCTCTCTTGCAACTGCTCTACCGTTGAATGGCAGTTCGTGCTGAAAAGAAATCGCCACATGTTTACAGAATGCCAGGTGGCTCGCCTGTGGCACAGCGATAACAGGCCCGCTCAGGCACTATATATCAGACAAAACAGTGACACTTTCAATATCAGAGAAATGCTCCCACCGGCCACTAACATAATTAACTCCTTGAACTAGCAGAAGTTAAGACAAACTTAGCGCTGACCGTGAGGTCTGGTGGGCATGGAAGGCTAATGAGAAGGAACAGAAAGTTTGGAATCATCATAAGTATCAGAGACATCAACATCAGCGTTGACACTGATGCTTCACTGCCGGCATGCGCAGAACATGACCAAGCTACCGTAGTTGATGGTGCTAGATGGTTTCCGCGATCGAAGTACCTCCTGCACAACCGAGCAGCCGTTTTCGAATTACCTTGCTACGAATTTGCTCACGCCATCCGACATCAGCAACGCTTCTGAGGTATCGGTGGTCAAAAGCCTGAAGAAGCCTCACATCATCTGTCCCCCGGGGCCATGTTTCGCAACCACACAACAATACAGTCCTTATTGTAGTCTGCTACACGCGACCCTTGAGACCCAGTGATAGGCTTTCTTAACACCACAAGTGAAACAAATTAGCAAATGTGATCCTGACCCTTGATATTTGTGCACTGACTTCATTAGACACCTCTGTCAGAGCCGATACAACTACCGAGTTATATAAAATTTGCACCAGCCCCTAGTGATTCTCTTGAATTGTAGGGGGCATGTTCAGAGGATGCACGTTACGAAAAATGCCTTTGCAATTTGAAGGTGCTAGGTGCATTCCAAAAGACGGTCAGTTTATTCAACCCAGCTTGTGCTGTGCCATCGTCTGATTACTCCAGATGGACAAGGTGCTCATCAACAAAGATTTGAACACCGGGGTTTTGAAGACCTTCCAGCGTTCGCTTAATTAATTCACCAATGACGAAATTGAACAAGAATGCAGAAAGTGGACATCGTTGTCCGGCACCACTTTTTGCAAAGAAGCTTTTAGAGAGCACACCATACACTCTCACACCCAGAAGCATATGAGTATAGGGACCGGATTATGTTCACAAGTTTCAGCAGCATCTCCAGTTGAGCAGTGTGGTTAACAGCACTGACCGATCAAAAGAATCGAACGCACCCTTGAAATCAAGAAATACCATCATTGTGGGTCGCCAGTACACATGAAGTTGCTCTAACACCTGACGGAATGTGAAGATGTGGTCGATGCAACCTCTATCCGGTCGAAATCCCGCTTGAAGCTCACAGGTTTTAAAGACGCGTACCGTCATGAGACTCCGCAGAATCAGTGATGCCAGAAGCCTTGTTACAACGGGAGTCAAACTAACGCCTCCACGGTTACTACATACACTGAGACGAGATGGCTCAGTGGTTAGAGCGCGAATTTACTAATCGGAAGGTCCGTGGTTCGAACCCGACCTCAGCCTCTCGACTTCTGTCTAGGCTTCGGCAGCCTGGCAATATCCCAGCCCTCGTGCTTCCTTCTGGTGGCATGGCAGTTAGACATCGAGAGAAACCTGCAGCTAAACGATTCCTTTTCTTAACGCATTCAATACTAGTGCCCTTGTGAAAATGGGTACTAACATCGACCCATCTGGAACGGTGTCTTTCTTCCAGATGGACACAAGTAGGCTACACTGACTGAGGAATTCATCCTTGAAAAGAGCAGGTGGAAGGTAGTCAATGCCAGCAGCACGATGATATTTAATTAGAGATATACAGTCGGACACTTCTGAGGCTGAAGGGGGTTTCGGGCTCACAGTCCACCTTTCTGTTGAAGGCCGGCAGCCCAGGTTGAAGGTAGCACGTGGCCAAATGAATTGTTGTTCGACGTGTTGTGCCCAGCAGTCCAAACGTCCTTTTCTGGATATCAGACAGCCATCCTGGTCCCTGATAGTTTCACTGATGAGGCTCCCGAGGACCAGTCGAAAGAATCAAGTGGAACACCATGCGGAAGTTTCCAGCGTTTCTGACTCTTCCACTTCTTCGGCCTTTCGGGTCCACCCGGCTTCGCGGTCTGGCGTCGGACGATGCCTCGGGTTGAGTTGTGGTTGCGGTCAGGAGGAATCTGTCAACGGGCACCCGGTAAAGCAACGGCCCTAGTTCGTTTGGATGAGTTCGGCTGGATTGTACCGAACACGGAAGTTCCAGCTCTGAGTAGTACCGTGGATATCTGTTCCCAGTGGCCGTTAGTATCCCATACAGGACCGTCCGGCAGGGGTTCGAGCAGCCGGTTATGGTAGTTTCATTTGATTTCTGGGACCTTTAGCCTCTCAATGCTAAGCCAGGTGTGCGCGTTTTGCGTAGACTTGAAAAGTACAATGAAAACTGGCAACGGACAAGAGCCCACGCTGATAATCCAGAAGCTGCAGGCAGTGATCGACCTTCACCATCAGTAACTGAAGGCGATATGGTCTATTCGGGTTGGTTCGATGGTGGGCACCGCGTCGTCAAGCGATTTTCGGTGTTTCGGGGAGTGGTACTGCAAAGAAATGGTTTCGATCGGCACACATCTGAAGTAGACGATTTCCGTTGCGTGTCTCGTATCTGATCCGAGACGGCCACCCAATCGTGCCGCAGAAGCGCTCAGTCTACCTATATGAGCGTTCACATCACCGCCAACCACAACGATGTCTGAAACTTTAGACTGTTGTAAAAGAGCACTTAGAGCGTCTTTGGTAGATTGAGAGCTACTGACCGTAGGGACGTGAGTAGACACAGCAAGCAGGTTCCGATGGACCTCACATTCTCGAGATCTTCTCACAGATGTTGCTAAACCAACGACACAGAGCCGACTATCAACGGGTAGCCAATCAAATAGAGACGCTTCCGCTCGACCTCTTAGTACAATACCCACGCCGGCATATCCAGCTACAGCGGCTTCTGCATGACCAGAGATGCCCAGCCGGAACCTGGAACAGAACGAGGGGGCAGACAGTTCTATCATAGTACTTGCGTCCTGCATCCTTGTTTCTGACATACAACACACATCAATGCAGATGGAATCCAGCGTACGAGCAAGAGCCACCTGTTGTCCTGGTTGCTTCAGTGCGTGAACATTAAAGGTAATTAAGTAGACCAGCTTTCCGGAGTTGAAACATACTTCGAATTATTTAGGATTTTTAGTGAAGTCGGGCTTACAGAAGCTGCACCTGAGAGTAATTCACGGTGAACAATGCGTTCAGTCCCAGTGCAGGGGTCTGTTGAAGCAGTACCGACCGCTAGGCAGTGGTGTTTAGCAGGAAATGGAAGAGCATAGTCATGTTTATAGAACAAGTAGCCATACATGTTCCAACTCTCAAACTGGAGACTGTTGGTTAGACCTCTAACCGTTAACCACCCTTATATGAAAAACTCTGCGAGTGTCGCATGGACATTACCCAGTATAGCTCAGTGGATCACGGAGGCATACAAACCGTCACACCAAGGTGAGGTCCAGTCTGTTTGTGACGGAAAAGCCTGGAAAGTTATATTATTTCAGCTGATCCGTGCGACGGTTCCTCGGGGATCATCGGTGAGCGAAACCACCGACGATCAATGTGCCATGACTATTTTTTACAAAGGACGTCTCGGCCGAGCGCTTTAAACAATAATTCTCGCGACCACCTGCTGCAATTCAGTTGAATCTTTAGACCCTGGACGGTAAATATGGAACCTCCTACGGTCTTGGAGGTTTGTGACTGCACATCTTTTCTTGAGTGCAACTGAGTTCCTGGTCCGGACCATCTCCCACACGCATTGCTCAAAGGTGGGTGTGAAGTACTCCGCCAGTGACTGGCTGATCTGTTTTTGTGCACTTGCGAAAAGCAGACTCTCCAGACAAAAGAGGCCCGTGGTGAGTGCAGCATTCACAGAGGGGTCAACTTGATCCCACCCTTGAGGAGACCATTAGCGTCACTCGTTCTTCGCCTAATGGTGGGTGGTGAAACACTGACAAGAGAGTAGCGGGCGGGATCCCGGAATGGTAAGGTTGCGGTAACCAAATCTCCACACTCCACAAGGTTCTAGAACAACGCCTTACAAGTAAAGGTTCATAATTTTGGTGTTCCTGGATTCAATTCTGGGAGCGGGTCTGTTCTCTTTCACACACCTGTCTAGCAAGGAACTCTTCGGAGGATTGTCAATAAAGTTGTTTCCATCCTCAGACTTGCAGAAGTGTGACTATTTCGAAACCTATCCGGAAGCATCCGTACACAAAGTGCCGGACAAAGGTACTCACTCCATTTCCAATCGACTTCGTGAACGTCAAAATAACCAAACGAATGTCGGAATTTTGTAATAAAAAAAAACGGTGTTCAAATAGCTGCTAACGAAGACCTTGACGATCTGGAATATGTAGAGGACACCTTGGCTTCAAAAAGGAGATACACGTCTTTTTGGATGAACTGACCATTCAATCCATCCTTTGGCATACGTTTTGCAACCACAAAGCTTACAATCATGCGTCTGGACATGTCGTCACATGTAGTCACTTACGATCCAATGAGGCACACGAAGTTGTGGAGCATTTTAGGTATCTTCGAGGTTGTGTGTGACAGATGAGGTCAATGCACAAATCTCTATGGCTCGGGTCGCGTTTGCTAATTTGAGACACATATGGTGGGAAAGCGGCAGATCTCCAAATCTCAAGGGACATGTGTGTCAGACAACAGCACCGGATGATGTGTTGAGAAGTGGCCTCTGCGGGAAGCGGAACAGAGATGTCTTCAAGTCTTCGATAACCATCGTCTTAGAACCAAAGTTGGTGCAGGCTGTCGGTGAATCCACGAGGCAATTAGAAAACAAGTGTTCGGTTGTGAAATGTGGACTTCAACTGACGAATGTATACAGTGCCAGAAGCTGCGATGGTTTGGCTATGTATTACACGCGTCGAACCATCAATTGCCGAAGAAAGTGCTGTTTTCTGTGCCGTACTGAGAGCCTCGGAAGCAGAGAGGTGGCCAGCCTTTGACCAAGCAGAGGGAAATGAAACGACGACATACTAATCTTCGTCGTACGCACAAAAGTATCGTTAACATCAGTGATCGGCTCTATTCGGTGGAGAGGACGAAACCAACTCTCCAGTCAGCCAGGAATTGGTCGTTTGGAACTTATGCAAGCATGCTATATAAAGTACAAACGCTAGCGCTCTTCAGCAGTACAGGGCTTCAGCCATTTTAGCTTACTTCTGAGTAAGCGATGGAATTGAACCTAACATCCTGGGCCTGTACTCATGAAGTTTCTTAATATACTTTCCCACTACTTTCGGAGAATCACTGTCTCACGGTGTCCCAACACAGGGTGCGTACTGCACTCAGTGCAAGTGCAAAACGCCTACAGCGCACAGCCACTCACCCAAAGTCAGAGGACATGCGAAAACCCCGTGTGCCGCCCAATTGCTCAGCACCGGCTGAAGAATGCTTAAAAGGCCGAATTTTCATTGGTTCAGGAGCCGTCGTCTCAAAATTGAGGGTGGCTATGGGCAGAACAAAAAAGTTGAAGCGTCCTCATGGCTCCACCGAAAGACCTCATGCTTGAAAATACGAATATTTAAAAAAGCGTCATTATTTCATTGGGAACGTTTCTACTTTTTTTACATTTTGGAGAATGGGAAAACTTTGGGTAGCTATGTCGTCTTCCAGGATAACAGATTTGTACCCACCCCTTGATAAGAAGACCATAAGCCAACATTTCTCAGCGCCCTTAACATTCCGACTGCTTTAAAAATTATGTAATAGCCGGTCATCACAATTATTCTACCAGCACAGCTCCATGACTTCGCAATTACCCGGTAGACATGCATGGTTGGAACTCAACCAATCAGGACGATAGATGGGCCGAAAGCGGACCACCACTTGCCCTCAGTCATCATTTTAACAGTCAGACCTTAAAAGTTACTTCATTGTGATATAGTCAAACAAACGGCATCCAGAGGCTTGTGAAAGTTGTAGACAGCAAAGATGTTAGACCCTCATGTCTTCACGTGGTCTTCTCATGAAATTGTGAAGGCCGCTTGTCGTCCAAAGCGTGAAATGAAATGTTCTCGTGATTGCTCGATCAAACGTTTAGCAGTTTAGCGGTTCCAAAAGTTTTGCAACTACTGAAAGCACAATGGAATGGAATTTCCGAAAGTTATGACCTATCCCTGATGGACTAGAGCAGACTGGCACTTAAGTTCAGAATACCACCCCATGCTTTTCAGCCCAATCTAAACATCCCGAGCTCCCGGTGATGCTAGCAAATATTCCACCAGAAGATTTCGGCCAGAGGTATGGCCGTGCGAGGGATGTGAGAGGTTTCGTTTGAGTAAATTACGTGGGCCGCAACACCGAAAAGGGAGCCGACTCACATTTCGTGGCTGCTCACCAATGATGGGAAAACAGGAATTGCAACGGGGCTCACTACGTTAAAGCTCAACACCACGGATTCACGGATTCGCGGTTTGACACACAGGACCGAGGCTTTCGTCAGTGTTTCCCGGGTCGGTTTTGTTCTTGTTCTTCAGAGGCTGTCGCTCACCTGAAAAAGGGTGTAGCACTGCTCTTTAAGTTCTCAGCGCGGGACAGTGTCTAATAATGTTTTGATCTGAGTTCTAGAAGGAGTGTGGACAACCGTCTGAGAAAGGTTATTCGCCGCAGCAAATTTGTCTAATGATTTTGTGCGCTCTGAGCTTCAAAATCTTCTTACCATGTCCCCGTCGTGTGTTTGCTGGGTCAGTGGTGAAAAACCTGTTGACCAAGTCTTGTTCAAACAGGGTGTAAGTAAGAGGCGGCGATACTCCAGGGGAAAGAGGTCAAGCATCGAGAGACGCGTTTGGTAGTTCACGGATTTGAGACTGGCAACCATTATCGTAGCAGCTCGCTGGACACGCTCAATGAGGGTTACTTCTTTCGTGTGTCCGGGGTTGTTCTTAGTGCAGTGTTGGAACATATATTTTGGCTCGAAGCATTCAGCAAACTACTATTGCTGAAGTACAGATAGTCAGCACAGGAGCACCCTATTAGGTAGTTTGCCCAAGGTGGTGCGAGATGGTTGTGCCCCACAGGGTGTGGGTATAAGACATGAACGGACGGACATGGGTGGCGATGTACAATCAGCTGTTTTTCGGGGAACCTAGCTGATCTCTACACAGGCGTGAGCAACAAATTACAGAATGGGACTTGAGAGTATTACTGAGGAAAGATGCGGGCAGTCTGCTTTCAACTTTTAATAACTAGAAAAACCTGCCCATGGAGAATTCAGTGAAATTGACTATAGGCCGGGCTGTTGAAAAAAAGTATATTCAGTCTGCTGTAATCATATATGCGTTAAGTGAACCGGGGAAGCCTTCGGCACACCAAAACGTTGCTGTTTCAGGGGCATTTGGTTATATGACTTCTCAACGAGCGCTGAGGCTCCGGGAAGAACTATTCACGTTATATAGCAACTCAATCTAATACATGGCATAATTTTCGCGCACTTTTAGTGGTATCAAGCTTGTTTTATAGAACCTTGTGAAAACCTGAGCTAAAAATAAAATGAATAACTTCGTCCTGATCGGTATACTCTAAACGTCATGAAATTACGCGAACCTGACTATTCAGCGGCATTGCTGATGAAGCCATACTAAAGCATATGTTTAAAAACATGCTCAAAAACATCACAAAGGGAAATATGAAACAACCCTCGTCTTGGCGACAAATCAGCCGATTAAATATGTATGACCACGTAGCATTTGCAAACTGCTATTTTTCCTGCACAATATCTTTCCCCCTGTCAGTGTAGGTCAGCGGGAATTTGCGCATTTTGATGAGTGACTGTTTTTAAGACTGATGGTTGAATAGCATTGGCTGGCACTAATCCCAAAGGTGAACGAAATTTTTTGCTGCAAACACGGGGCGTATCTATTCACATCAGTGAATTAGTACTGCGACTACCGGAGGTAAGGAATACGAGGTACGTAGAATGTTCTCTTGTTGGTGTGGTGGTTTAACAGAATACGGACCTTCGGAACTTCCTCTTGTGGACTGAGTCAACAGTTCCTCGAATTGCGCCCCTATTGGCATTATAGCTGACTTACATTAGTCGTTTGTTCTGTTCATTGGGAACTCCTTAGGCCCGTAAACCACTACGGCCAACCCAGCGAAAATTGTCTTCTCTTGTGCTCTTAAAAGTCTTCTGAATGCGATTCCCCGGCAGTGGTGCTCAAATTGAGGCAAGCCTCACTAGGGCAGAGTATCCAAAATATGCAACATTAACGTTGCTTTTTTCCTCAGCGGCGATAAAGCAATCTAAAAATTCTAGGCTGGATAGGGTCAGCTGTGCGGAACCAGGTAGCGAGGTCTACTGACAGGTCAGTCCCAAGCGCTGTCCCCGTCGTCGTGAACCACTAAAACAGCTCCGCGAATACTGGTCAGCTGACCTGGACAAAGCTGGCTTTCTTGCTTTCAACTCATGAAGCAGCTGAAGTGGAAAGATGTGCAGATGATTCTTTCGGGAATGAGGAACTATCGGACTACAGCTCCAATCCGTAGAAGCCGCCGGTTTACTTGTGGATCCAGGTGTTATCCATAAACATTGGGGCCAGAATTACACATCCGGCAACATTGTGCCTAAAAATTCAACCTGGCCATGTTGGTTGCGGACTAGTAGGGAGTTTACACAAACAGAAAACAAAAGGGACTAAGTAAAGTCGGCGACGTAAACTTCGCACAATCAGAAAGCCGCTTGGTGAATTCAACATGCAGTCATGTTAGAACATGGGCCCTTTAGGGGTGCCATCAAAAACAATGCTCCATGTGGTTTCATCTAATGCACAAGCTCCCCAGTAGGGCCTCTTGGAGACGCCCTGTGGGCGGAACCGCGCCCAAAAGCCCGTAAACTGAACAGAAGCATCTTCACCGCAAAATTTTGAGCAACGAAACACCCGAGAGACCAGGATATGCCGTCACATGAGCCACAAGCAGCAAATATCGAAGTATTTTAACCCCAAACTCAGAGGGTCCGCGCAAACCAGGCTCAGCACGGTCAAACCCACAAATGGACTAGGGGCTTCAAAGGCACTAAGCAGGAAGCAGATAAGCACGCCGCAGAGATCCCTTCGACTTCCGACGTCCCTGATCTTACGAGCTCCATAGACGATGCTCGATTTCCTGGGCTGCTTCGAGATGCGGGAGAGCTGGTGAGGTTGCTATATACTCAAATACGGCCCTTCCCATCCAGATTATTTTCTCCGACCCCACCTACTAAGGCCCTGAAGGAAACATCGCTCGCACTGGCAAAACGTTTCTGCCGAATGTTTTGTCAGTCACTCGAGGAGGGCAGCACCCGCCGGCTTGGAGATAATCGCCACGGCAAACTGCAAACCTGTTGCCCGCTTACCACCCGGCAGCTACAGGTCTGTTAGCCTCATTGGCAGATCATGCATGTTGATGGGAGGAATCCCAGGGCGAGCAATTTTAAATCACCTTACTGCCAACCACCTGAAGTCAGCGCATTACGGAGTGCTTGATGACTATGCTCGTATTCATGGACGGCTTAACCCAAGCTTAAGATAAACGACTCATAGGATGCCCTATCGTTCGACTACCAGAACCATCCATTTAGGCCGTACACGTTTTGCTGCCGCACAAGCTCTAGTCTTATGATATTTAAGGAGACATTCCACGTTAGATCGAGGCTTCTTCATTAGATGAAAAATTCCGAGTGAAAGTAGGCATGACCTAGTTGCCTTCCCCGTCTGCATAGGAGTTCCTCAAGGTCCTTCTCAGGTCTAATCCTCCGTCTGCTCTACATCAACAACGTTTCAGATCCGCTCTTAATACCGTCTACATTTTTCGGACGGCCCTACATCCAGCGCCATCTATATGGATGTCGACGCCGCAACGCAGTGGTCACTGGACTGGCTCCTTCCTCCAAATGACAGAAAGCGCGTTTACGTGTGTTTTGGAGGAGAAGCAGCAAGTGACTTTTACAGCGCAGGGTGAGGATGGATCAGAATATATTACAAGGATAGATACCAAAAATGATTTAGGTGTCTGGTTATCGTTTAACCTGTCCTTTTCATTTTGCCACAAAAAATCATCTAGGAAAACATTCGTTGTTTGTCTAATGATTCGGTGCGTCCCCCCGTATTACTCGCATGAGCTTTCAGATAATGCGTGAGGTTTACGTCAGACAGGTTCTTGAACAAGCCAACCAGATCTTCTATTCAGGGTGCAATAAGAACGCAACCCTCGCTGGGCATGCCAAAAAGTTACAAAGTTACAAAGCTACAAAGTTTCGAAGCCATTGATTATAAAACTCGTCTCAACGTCTTTGACCTCGTTCCATTAGACTATCATCGTCCTTGGGGGGACATAATGCTGACTTACGCTTTCGATCAACAAGGTTTGGCCGCAAGGGTTTCAAAGTTCAGCCAAGTAATACACGGTGAGGTCATGGTGCGAAGAGTTTCAAGCCCAGAGAGCACACTTGCTGGACAACAATTCTTCTCATTTCGGGCAGTCGGTGCGTTGAGTATCCACCCCCGGGGATTGTTGACGCTGCATCCAGAACCTGGCTCAAAGCACTTTTCTGTGGGTTGCGCGCTGACGTGCGTACTGTTTTGGGCTGAGAGCTTAAATAAACTTGCTACAACCTTCTCTGAACAAGAAACACCGAACGACGAAAACTAACCTGGCCAGGAGTGTTCGAGCAAATCGTCGGTCGTTTGTATCAGCCCGTGAATACGTGAATATGCTTCATTTACTGGACCACGAAGAACTGTCATTAAATATTCAAAGTTCTAACTTCTGGCTGAGTTGGAGACTACTGTGTACCGTTCAGAAGTTTGCTACCTTCCCACCTTTTAACTTTTTGTCGGACATCACTTCTCGGAAAACACTGACAGACCTAGATGAGGCGAATGCCGTCGTTTTGTTATTCTTCGGCCATGGATCTGCACCAGCCACTCTAAATATGATGTCGGAATTGGTCCTCTTTTCGGGCATGTGGTTCAACTTCAATATGCGCTCTCTTATTTCGGGTTAACTTATTATCGCAGCTGCTTTAGCTCTGACAGTAAAATCAGGACACGTCACGTTCAAGTGAAATTTAGGAAATTGTTTGAGGAACGCATATCATTGGGGTAAGGAGGGAACAGTCATCCTGTGACTGTAAACCCTGACCACTTCTACCGCTCCTACCCCAAAAGTTTTCAAGTCTTTGGTCGGAGGTTCCATCACGGTATAACAGGCTGCGACGTGCACCCAATGAATTGGTTCGTAAGCGATAAGTTGGATTCGAAGGGTTGTCTGTGGTTGGGACGTTCAGTAGTTACGCATGAGCACTGTGCGTCAAAGAAAGTCAGGTTTTCCACTTCAAACTATCGTTATCGAAATTTTCCTGGAGAACAGGCCGTGAAAGGACAATTCAAAATATACGGCTACGACCAAGTTGGGCACAATGAAATATTCGTGCTTTCCTAGGTGAGGTTAACGTGAATCTCTTTGAATTTAGGATACAACACGTTCCACCCTCAGGAACAAGTTTTGTCACATTTTAGCTGGACTGCCCATCTACTGCCTGCCTATCTTACGCCCCGCTTATGTCACTTGAAGTTCACTAAGGACTTTATGTCAACCCTACAAATGATCTCGTGTTACAGCATGCTGCTTAGGTGCGTTTAAATGGTTTCGAAGGTCGTAGAAATCTTGCTTTCGGCTGATTTCTGGGGGGCAGTGGCATTTTGTGAAAGGCCTTTAATCTAACCTTTTAGCCCTTCCTTCTTCCGTGGTCATTTGGAATTGGAACACCGGGTGCCACAGATTATGTTGTTAGTGACAACGAAACATTACCGATTTCAATAATGGGGTTAATGGTGGTGTTATATTGGTGTAATTTTGGTGCATACCTGGGAGTAATCAAAGGGATTCACATGGCCTGTGTACTTTTCTATGGCTACAGACGAAAGCAGGCGCAATGAACAGAATAAAGGGACAGTAAACTGAACTACTCATCCTAATAGAAATGAGGGTGCTGTAGGAGAGTAAAGTCGATCGGTGGTTTTGGATATCCGTTTCCGTTCTTTCTGTGGGCGGTTCAAAGTGCACGGCTGATGCTATCACCACAAACTCCAAAAAGGAAGAAAAAGAAGATACTTAAATACTACTAGTTGCATTGAGAGTAGTACGTTAATTATATTCCGGCAACCATCATCCATACAAATCAAATTACTCCTTATTATTATTCGAGGCGATTTTTCCAAATAATCTAGGTACCAGAGCCCCGTTAGCTCAGCTACACACTGGTTACACCACCGTACGCGTTGTGATTCATATTGAATTGGGTTATTTTGAACGGTTTGCCCAGCCTACGAATGTTAACGTACTCCTCGCACTGTGTGCAATGAAGCGGTCGGCGTCATTTTCCGTCTTTAGGACCACGTGCAAATCCATTCCGGTGGCATTGGTACTTGCTGAACGTTTTGCCGCAGGGAGTATTCGCTTTCGAGTTTCGCACTTTCCCGAAATCCGCTCGAACTGCTTGATGTAGTGCACGAGTTCGTAAACGTTGCAGAATAGGCGGCTGCCACGGTTTTCCCCGAACTGAGGGGGGCAAAACTCACTGCGTGCCCTTCAGCAGAGACACGGGCAATTGCAACGACCGATTGTGTAGTTGAGGAAGCCATACCGACTGTGCTTCACAGGCATGCGCCCCAACCTAAAGCTGCCACCTTGACGTGGTGGTCGGGCCAAAGGGGAGCAGTCAGACCAAGAGCAGCGAGACCCCGTACTACGAGTAATCGTGCTACGAGGCGGTCTGGGGGTAAAGTCGTACTGTCCTCTGCGATAGGAGTGTGAAGGCAGTGAGGTGTTTCCCCGAGGTGACCAGCATGTCCATATTTATGGAAGCAGCGATGCGTCCTTCCCCCGAGGAGGGACGGGTTAGAAAAGGTCGGCCCCAAAAACCGCACACTCCGAACGCCCAACGGTTGACCGTGACCGCCGACGCATTATCCACTACGGTCGAAATACTTTTAAAAGCAAAGAGTCTGGTGCTGCTCAAAAGGCACCTGCTGTGCGCACCCGCATCAGGAATGAGACAGTAATGCCTTATTCCCTGCGCCTTCGGGTTAAGCCAACCCCCTGCAGCGGAGCAGGTCAGACTATTGAGTCATCCGCTCCGGGCAGGGTCCCTGAACAAAACCCTACATCCTCGCACTGCCTTGTAGGTCAGACTTTTGAGTCAAAGGCTCAAGGTGGTGTACCTCAACTCAACCCGCTTCTTTGGCCTGGGCAACCGGGAAGTATCATTTGCCCGCTCAGTTCGGTGTCCACCGATGTCCCTCCCCAACCCTTTCCCACCACACAAACAAACGTCACTTAGTCGTTTGACTGTCAGTTATCTGACTGAAAGACCTTATGCCCATCGCCGCCTATTAACAGTGAACAAAATAACACCCTTTCAAATCCACGAGATCCTTTCTATATAGGAGCTTTTAACGTCCGTACTCTATGTCAAATTAGCAAACAGGCAATGCTTGCTGAAACTTTATATTTCCTTAAAATTGATGTATGCTGTGTCTCTGAAACACGCATACAAGATCCAAGCGTGATTATGCATCTCAGGGCGTCAAGGATGAACTCAGCTCTTTCACCTTTCTCCCTCTGTGTGTTCGGTGACCAAGAAGCGATGACTCGTGGAATATATGACTTGGGAGTTGCACCCAGTTCCAGAGCTGAACGCTCTTTGCTGGATTGGATCCCAGTGAACAGTCGTTCGCACCGTCTGGTTATCCAGCTCAATCCAGCTTATTGCCTCTCAACATAAAAAGCGGTGCCTGTTCGTAGTGTAGGCGAATGCTGCAACCAACTTCAGTTCTGATACTGAGGATACTTTCTGTTTTGAGTTATCGGGGCTCTTTCGTTAAGCAAGAAGCACTAACACCGTGATCCTTGCGCGTGATATGAATGCCCAATTCGGTCGTCTGAGCTCCTTGGAATCACATTTGGGCGGTCGATTTGGAGTCGATGCTCGCCGCACAGACAACGGAGATCGACTCCTTCAGTTGTGTGCTGACCATGAACTGTTTCTGGCAAGTACGAACTTTCAACGTAAGCGTTCGCATCGCGTAGCCTGGCGGCCACCAACTGCAAATCAACCGTGGACCCAGTTGGACCACGTGGTCATCAGCTACGGGTGGAGAGCCACAGTTCAAGACTGCCGTTTCTTTTGGGGCACAACACTTGATTCCGATGACGCCATGGTGCGTGCACGCCTGACAGTTCGTTTCCCTTCAGACCGTCGCAAACTAGAAAGAAGTATGCCAATACAGTATCTTCGAAGATCGACCATAGCTCAACAGTACCGATCTGAGCTATCATGACAACTCTCCCGGCGCACTGGCAGTGAGTATGTGACTGAAGCGTGGCGAAATGTGAAGGGAGCCACGTTGGCAGCGTTCAGTGCTGTTTGTCCAACCTCCCCGAGTCGACCACAAGACCACCGGATGTCGGCTAGATCGTTATCCATGATTGATGCCAGAAAATCCATACCAGCAGGCAACGAGTACGACGGCGCAAGCAAATCCCTCAAACGCCAAATAGTGGAGAGTCTAAGGAAAGACCGAGAGCTCTGGTGGACATCGAAATCTAGGGAGATGGAGACGGCCTTTGCTGCAAGAAACAGTCGTGCCCTATATCAACCGATACAATCAACTAGCCCTAGGAAAGTTACGGTCAGCGAAACGATAAGTGAAAAAGGTGGCTCATTAATTCACTCGCAAAATCATCGACTGCTAAGATGGGCCGAACACTTCGAAGGACGGTTCAGCCGACCTCCCGCAACACAGCCTGTGGGGATAATGCATACGGGCGAATGGAATGTAAACCTTGGTCGCTCGTCGGAAGAACAAGTAAAGTACAAAATATCCGTATTAAAACTTGAGAAGGCAGCAGGGCCGGTCGGTCTCTATCCAACCCTTTTCAACTAAGGCGGCGAATCCCTGGTGACCCATCTGCCAAAGCTTGTTGGTGCTATATGGAGTGAAGAGTGGGTGCCTGCAGAATGGGGCATGTCGACAATTATCCCTATCTTCAAAAAGGATACGCGGGCGTTGTGTGAAAACCACCGTGGCATCAGCCTGTTAGCTGTGGCATCGAAGGTGCTCTCTGGTCTTATCCTTCGAAGGTTGACTGAACCCAGGGAGAGACAGGTCCGTGAAAACCAAGCTGAGTTCCGTCCTGCAAGATGATGCATCGACCATATGTTCACCCTCCGACAGATTCTGGAACAGCGACACTGTCTGCAGCAACCAACAATGGTTGTGTCACTCGATCTGAAAGTTGCCTTTGACTCTGTAGACCGCCAGGCACTATGGCAGTGTCTGTGGAGCAAAGGTGTCCCCCATAAATTCTTGACCCTCCTTAAGACGCTGTACGCCAACTCCCGCGGCCGTGTGAAGGTCTACAGGCAGCCCTCTTCTGAGTTCACTACATCAAGTGGTGTTAGACAGGGCTTTAACTTTACCATTGATACGATCATGGAAGACTCACTGTGGGCCTTTACTGCCTGTGGGGTCCGGGGTCCCGGGGCATCCGCTCAAAGATATCATGTATGCAGGCGACGTAGCTCCTTTTGGATCTGACGCCGTGGTAATGCAAACAATATTAAATTATAAAGCTACTTCCGACTCACGGTTCGGCATGCGCTTCACACCTGCAAAGTGTAAAGTGCTACTGCAAGACTGGGTGGGCCTCATGCTTGCGGGTGAGCTGATTGAGGTAGTAGACAAATTTGTTTACCTGGGCAGCTGTCCCAGTCCCGGTGGTCTTGCGAAAGATGATATTTCCATCCGAATGGGGAAGGCCCGTGCAGCTTTTGCGAACCTGCGTCACCTGTGGCGTAGGCGTGACATCAGCTTATCCGTCAAGGGTCGAGTTTACAACGCTGCGGTGCGCTCCGTATTACTATACGGATCCGAAACCTGGCAGCTGCGCGCCGAGGACGTCAAAAGTCTTTCATTTTTTACCATCGATGTATTCGGAGCATTGCCCGAATCTGGTGGGAACACCGGATAGGAAATGCTGAAGTACGTCGAATGGTATTTGGGAGAAACAACTCACCCTCGATAGATGAACTGATCACACTGCATAGGTTGCGCTGGCTTGGCCACGTGCTGTATGCCGGTCGACCGACTTCCTCGAAGGGTTCTTTTACCACGTGAAGGGTGGAAACGAGCCATAGGCGGTCAAACAATGACTTGGCAGCGAAGTATAAAAGCCATTACAAGCAAACTCAGCTGCGCTGGTCACTGCCATCTTCCTGGATGGGGACCCTGAGACGGGCCACATCAATGGTTGGAGACATTGTCAGACATGGCCCGGTTCGCGCCCTCAATGGCGCTCGTGCATCCAAGCTATTGCCTTCAATGCATAGCTCCCTTCCCACCCCCACTCACCTAACAGTCCATTGACAGTGGTGTATTTACGCACCAGTTTATCAGCTCCCGCCTCCAATGCGCAGCTACCTACCTCACCTCCCCAAATCATCGGTGAACGCAACTGTGGCAGCTACAAGCATTGTACAACAATTGTGCGGTTCTTACAGCTGACGATGACGATGATGATGAGGACAGGCGTGCGGGGACACTTATATAGGTCACGTCCACCAATGCAACTGTGTAATCAGCCCATTTCTTTAGTGAAAGGTCACTACTGGAAGCGTGGTTAGTAGTGTAAATTAAACGAAAAAACATTTGAAGTTTCGGACAAAAATGGGAAATCAAAAGGTTGCGGTAGTAGTGATATTGAAAGTGCACAGCCTTATTATTTTCCCAGTTATGGTCCCGTTGAACTGGAAGGAAATTAGAAAGCTAAATATATTGACCTGTTCACAGTAGCTTTTGTCAGCATGATAGTCAGTAGTCCTATGTGAGGCCTTTAGAATGTCACCATCATTACATAGCTTGGCATTGTACTCAGGTTGAAGAATAAACTCGCTCCCTGCAGATACACCGCCACCGGTAACCAAGGGTGGACACAGTTGGCTAAACATGTAAAGTCATCACTGATTTCCTTTATGAATACAAGCGAACTATTATTTCTTGCATAAAACCGGTCTGAAAACGAGCGACACGGTATAGGTTGGACGTTGGAGTCCTAGTTAAAAGTTATCTTTAAAACTGGTTTGTATCAGTGCACCACTGATTCAAAAAACGTGTATTTTTGGGTTGTAATCTTTGGCCGACCGAAGCCACCGGTGTAAGAGAGGAAGCCCTTCGCCGCGAAGTCGTTTATTCGCAAACACCAAACAAACCGTTACAAATTATTGGACTGAAAAAAACAAGCGTCTCATGTACACCTTGTTTCTAAAAACTGAACATCCCCACACACCTTGAACTTTCGTGGATATTAACTGACTATCACACAATTGTAGACGAACGCTGCAAAGCAGCTCCACAAGTTCCCTAATAAACCACACCTTCCATTAGACGCGAGGCGGAGTTACGGGAAACTCATATACTTCTCACATGCCATTACACACCTTCCTTTAAAAGTCGCTTGCATGCAACCGATTTTCATTTACTTCCATTAGGTTTGCCATAGCGGCAGGTCTATTTGGCAGCTCTTCGGGTGTGTCAAGCAACTTCCGAAACCAACCCCCCCTTTACTCTTTTCGATCCCCGACCGTCCTGAATTGTATAGACGTTCTTCCGGAGGTCGGTAATGACAAACAGAACTTGCCGTCGACTAAGCAGCTTCAGCAACCCCATTTCACCCCTTCCAAGATTCTGATGATCCTTCCACTTGGCTTTCGCGCTTATGTGGAATGGTTATGTCTTTCTACTTGCTGTTCTCTGTGTAGGACATTCCGGAACAGTGGTCAAGTTTTCTTGAGCTTTCCTCCTTTTCTCTCCTAGCTCCTCCGGAGACAAGACTGTTGCCGGCCACAACCCAATTTTCTGATCAACTAAAAAGCGCGAATGTCGACCATACATCAGCATGAACGGGAATTTGCCTGTGACTGGCTGTATGAAAGCACGATGTGCTAACAACACCACCGGCAGGTTTACTTCCCAATCACCTCCTCTGGCTGCCAGCCGCTCAATGATCATTCGGTTATTGCGCTCGGTTAGGCCTTTTGTTTCCGGATGGTAGAAGGCCGTCTAAGGCAGCCTGGTGTCCAGCTTCTGTAATCAACACCTAAAGTCTTCGCCTTCAAAGCAAGGCCCCTGATTGGTTAGGATCATTTTTGGCACCCCTTGATTGGCCACCATGTGATGCGTTACCACTCTGCTGATTGTCGTCGCCCGTTGATTGAGCGTGACTGCCGCCTTGACCCACCGCGACAGGTGTTCTGTCATTATCACGATATATTGACTTCCGCTTGCGGTCACCGTAAAGGGGTCCATGACGTCAACCGGCCATAAATCGTCGCTTTCTGAGACCAAAACAGGTTCTATGAAATGCGTTGCCCCTGTCGTATCCCCTTTCATCAGTTGGCACCGCTTACAGGACACCACATAATCCACCATTTCACTTCTCACCCCGGGCCAGTAGGCCCTCTGCCCAAGTAAGTCGTACGTCTTGGTGCACCCTGCGTGTGCCATCTCGTGGCAGCCGACGATAAGCTTCCGTCTGAGGAAGCGTGGCATCACGGACAGTACAACATCCGAATCAGTGACGTTTCAGGAAACTAAGCCAGCTTCACTCAGGCACAGTCTGTAGAAGTGACTATGGAACGTTTCCAATTCTTCATCTCCCTCTCCGTTCTCAATGCTCCTTCCATCCAACAAGGCGGCTGCAACATTCCGTAACACAGGATCCAGCCGTTGGAATTGGACTAACCTTCCGGGATATAGTTCGACGACGAGGCTATTGGCACTAATCATGATCCTGGGGGCCTCATCTCCAGCCTCTGGTCTTGGCAGCCAATCATTGAAGTGGTTCTCCTTCAGTGGCACGTGCCGGATGGTGAAGTCGTGCTCTTGCGACCGGAGTACCCAGCACGCGAGCTTTCCACGAGGGTCTCTGGTGGTTCTCATCCACTCCAGGTGTTTGTGCTTGGCCTCGACATGAAATCTCTCCCCAAGCAAGTATGGCCTCTGCTTATCCCGGGCCCAGACGATCGCTAAACCTTGTTTCTTAATAGTTGAGTACTTCTGCTCAGCGTTAATTGGGACACGACTGACATATTCGATGACTCCATTTCTCTGCCTTAGGACTGGGCCGATTCCGCGGTCTATAGCGTCAGTTGCATCAGTAAACATTTCTCCCACCCTGGTTAGTTTGAGGGTTAGGCGCTGATCGAGCATCCGTGCTTTGACATGTTTGAAGGCCTCATGTGCTTCCTTGGTCCATTCGAATTTCTGATTTTGCCCGAGCAAGTCATATAGTGGGGCAGCAATCGTGTTGAAAATCCTTGACAAACCGACTGTAGTAAGCTACCCGTCCAAGAAGCTGCCGTAGAGACCGATTTGGACTGGAGATAGCGCAGTCCTCGATCTTTGCCAGTTTTTCTGGCAGTGGGCTAAGCTCTCCGTGACCAACTTAATGCCACAGCAGCGTCACCAAGCTCTGAGCGAGCTGTGTCTGGGGTTCATTTATCCGCGGGCCAACCTCTCAGGTGCGCGTAAAGTGAACTGCGTGCTCTGTTTCCAAATTGCTGTACACAACGATATCGTCTTCGTACGCGGCAACATTCTGGAGTCCCTTCGTTAGACGGGGCATCAGGCGCTGAATTGTGAATGGTACCCCAGACAAACCAAACGGCCTCCGTCTAAATTGATATTCGTCTTCTTCCCGTCCTCCGCCTTGGTAGATAGTTGCCAGTATCCGGAACGCAAGTCAAACACCGTAAAATATCGGGAACGCTGGAGGGAATAAAAAATCTCCGCGATCGAAGTGACAGCTTTAACCCGATTTAGGATCAGTTCATTCAAACGCCGTATATCTCCATAAGGGCCTGCATCGTAACCTGTGCCATGGCACTAATCGCAACACACAGGGAACAGTGGAGGAATCCAGGGTTCTATTATGTAGAGGGGGTCGGGTACAACGACGTTGATTCTTCCTGTGGCCAGGCATGCCACATTTGTAGCATCGGCTTGTCTGAGCGTGTCTCCACGGTGGAACCTTGATTGCTGCTAGTTTTTCGGCTAGTTGGTCAACTTTGTTCTTCAGCTCCCCCGCTGGTGAACCATCCCTCCCCTCCTGCGACTGCAACGTGGCCAGTGGCGCAGCGGCCAATACCAGTGCCAGATGCACAAGCTCCTACACCTTCAACTGGCCAGTTGCTCTCGCCAACCGCGACCGGGCGCCACACGAAGGATGCACATCCTCGACGAACTGGTTGATCAGAAACTGCTCGCGCGACACTCCGTCCACTCCCGGCAAAGGCCGATCTAACGACTGCAGCTGGCTGGTGAAGAACTCCGTCGGGTCGCATCCAGGTCCCATGCTGGCCTCATAGCCTCCTGGAGGTCGGTCGGTGTGTCGAACTCCGCTGCAAGAGCTTCCTTCTCAGCCGCCCAGTTCAGCCTCCGGGGATTCCTTTTGGTCGCATCCAGGGCCCTTCCTGATCGCATCCGGGGCCCATTCACCCGGCCTCCGATAAGGGTCTTCAGTGCCGCGGACTTACCCCGGTCAGTCTCCAGCCCAGCAGTCTCAGCAAAATCCTCGAAATCCTCCATAATGGTCCGCACACCCCCATCCTCAAAAGGTTGTGGCCACGGGACCATGTATAAGGAGGGAAGCCCTTTGCCGCGAAGTCGTTTATTCGCAAACACCA
>NIRI02000014.1:0-141762 GCA_003604175.2 Clonorchis sinensis
TTGTACGGCAGCGAAGCACCGGTGTTGAAACGTGATGTCATGTTGTCGATGATGATGATGATGATGATGATGATGATGATACAGGATGCTTATTACAAAGTCCGTCCAGTAAAACGGGTCAGTGACTTTTGTTTGCTTTATACTCCTCAGATTTAACAAATGAGATTAGTTTGTCCAGTGAACTTTGGCACAACGCACTCTCCTATAGACCTCACCTTCCATTAGTGAAAACAGGGTTAGACCACCGCACGAATTGTGCGGTGGTGATGCGAGGGCCCTCTTTGCGGATGATTCTCTTTCTTAGGTATGCATAACTAGCCTGCGGTAATACAGCGCCGTTGGATAACTGCAGGTATATTACCAACACTATGATACCATAACTATTAGGAACATGATGCTGTATAGGTGGGATACGTTATAAAGCGCAAATATAGTCATGGTAACTAAGGGCATCCGTTGCCAATCACCACAATAACCGTGGACGTTATCACACATCTCGACTACTTATTGTGACTGCTAGGCCCGTGTCTACCTGCGACGCTGCTTATGAGGCTTCACCTATGCACAGTAACCTAATCCAATGACCAACGACGGCCCCTCATACTCGTAAATTTACGCGCTGCCACTCACTTTGACTGCTTATAGTAACTGCGGGTCCCGTACTCATGCATGCGAAAAATCGGTCAGGGCACCTGCGATGAAGTTTTCAAGTTTGGACAGGACGTGTCTATTCTAATTTGCTGAACCTATCGTTTAGATTTAACCATTTCCGTGGACTTCTAGTCTGTGCCCTCCACAAAGCCAACAATTTTCTGTACAGTTCACGTCCCGGCTTGTGTGTTGTCACCAACACACTCTTCCAGGGAAATTTCACGCTCGACTCCACTACAACAGCGACGCCAGTGAGTCTCTATAGTTTCAATGACAGGCTGGATTACGTCAGCTCTGCTGTTTCACCAGATCCGTTGTTCTGATTCCTCATCTTCCGGAATTTACACTTTTCCTTTCAAGTGTCAGGCAGGATGCCTCTTGTTTTGCCCTCCCTTGTTTTGTTCTTGCACGCCACCTTCAAATTCTAACGATCTGATCCTGCTTCAGCTATATATCATCCCCCAAAAATCTGTTAAACTGTGCTTCCCTGTTCGCGCTGGTTTGGGTGTGACCACGTTTAAATAAATGGTGCTCCCTTTTTATGACACTGCACTTTTCCGCGCAACTCTCTGCCCCCGCAGAGCTCGTCAGTCATGCCTTTATTCTGCCTGTAAAAGTATGACCATGTCTGACGGTGTGCCACCCAGCAGTTGATAATGAACGTTATTATTATCACAGCGGCCAGATTTTAGCTGAGGCGTACCACAACCATGCAGCTTCGGGTCCATTACGCCTAATCCGTTAGCTAGATGTACTCAACGTCAGTCATAGCGGACAGTCGAATAAACCTAGCTGATGCACACAAATATCACGCGCCCATCCATCACGGCTAGGAAGAGTCAACAGTTCAACTTGAAAGAGGTGAAAAGTTGAATTTCATTAAGCATTTTTATTATTACATATGCCCTGGCAGGGTGTATACGGCTTTCCTGGAGCGTAGTGTTCAGCGAGCTACTGACTTCCTGAAAAGGAAGGAGACCAAAATTATTTTATCGAAACATCACTGAGACAGTTGGCTGACAAACTGGAGAAGAATATTTACTCTGTTACCCAAGCACTTCAATGGCGACAATCCCGTAGATCCGTGTTCACACCAAGTTATAATAATAACAATGTTTATTCTCAACTAGTGAGTGGCATACGTCAGGCACGATCACACGATGCGCAGTCCCCGAGTTTCCGTCAACCGTATGTTCTACTTGAAACATGATTGCACGAAATAAGACAGTCATAAACAGTGGGCAGTATAGTTGGTCACGCCTAAACCGGAATGGGAAATGAAACACAATTACCAGGAGTTTATAATAATAATAGGTTTATTTCCCAACCTGTAGGGGGCATGCCGATTGAGGCATAATCGGGTCGTTACAACCTGAACGCGGCGGGCAACAACACAAAGGAGAAGGAGTTACAAACAAAGAGGCATGCTTACTGCGTGAAGATTCACCGCATTTATGTGAACCGAAAAAAACGAGGACAGTGGGCATGAGGCACGATTAGTTCAAATGTGAACCCGGCTGAAATGAACCAAAACTGAAAACGGTTGCTGGCCAAGAGTGGTCTTGGGGTGTGGAGTAAATGGCTAGGGTCACAAAAAACGAAAATGGAGATGGATGTTGAAGAATTCGGTCTGGAGACAGATGGCAAGTTTTGTCCCAAGAGTATGGTTTAACTGGAATCGAGCAGACCCACTGGTGGCAGTGTTGTAGGGAAGTCAGTTGTAAAGGATAGTTTTGATGGAGGAATAGCGTCAATGCATAGGGCGTTTTACTTGTCTAAGAACAAGCGTGCATGAGCTGAAATGTATATACAAAGGTTCAGTACGAGTATATATGGTAAGTATAAAAATAAGCACACAAAAATCATGACACAGTGTTTCTAAGTTCTGGCACTAATTCAACGGACCTGGACGGTCTTGTGGACCCGTGTGGCACGTTTGGTCGGGAAATATTAGGGATATGAACTATGGGAGTGCCATCAGACGGGGTATGGCAGCGCCACGCCATGGTTGCACTGACACACTTCGGTTCCTGGACAGCCCCGTAATGGTCGTCAGGGTGGCCGCAATCGGACAAGGGATACGTATTTCCATGGCAGCTGGGTCTAGGTTAGACGAAGAGATTGACTTAGATACAGTCAGACCGATGCAGAGCCGCGGAGCTGGTTCGTATTGTGAAAGTTCTCGTAGCCTACAAAAAATCCATGATGCTTCTTTAACGGAAGAACATAATGAAACAGGCGAACTTTGCATGGGTCACACGAACTGACCACCATCTCTTCCCTCAAACTGGCACCCCACGGCATGGGTGTTGGTATTAGGTTACGCATTCACGACGGTCGATTAGCTGCTCTCTGGAGCAGAAAATGCGAGAGCATACACACTCCTGGGACATAATGTGCTGGGATTGTGTGCCTTGGTCCAAGTCAACATCATAACATGTCTCTTTTGCGGACCGTTTAGCAGGCACACCCGTACGCTTTGTGGACCGGGGCTAGACAGCAAAAGTATATCGAGCATACACGCGCTCACACTGTGGGCAAGCCTGAAGACCACCAACGCACAGCGAGCATGGTTCACCATCACAACGACCGACTTACATATTACGTAATCAGTTGCACACCAACGGCCGTTGCTACGAGACGGCAGGTCACAAAGCACAACAAAGCACTATTCTGTGCCCTTGGACCGCCATCTGAATTTAGGCGCGGTGTCCTCAACCGCCGGCGGCAGATCACCTGTTGCAGACGTCAAGTTGTTCACACAGACCCCCAAAATTTGGCGGCTATGGCTTAGGAAGAAGTGTACGTAGTATCTGTTGCGCCGATAGGTTGAAATAGGACACTCGCCGTTTGTGGATGGGGATGCAACCTAACAAATCACCTATGAATAATATTTCCTACCCCTTGGATCGGGATGGTCTCTTGGGTGTCTGTACAAGGATCTATGAGCTGGTCAACGTGGAGTTGTCTCGCCTTGTTAGTTCCAACGCAATAGTATTGTAGCACTTGGGGTCACGTCCCTAAATGTTCCGAAACAAGGGGAGATACATACGTGGTCATTCGACAGACAACGGTTGGAACGTGGCCGTCGCCCTCCGGGATTTCCCCTCGGCCACAATGGTACAACGTATACATCTCACATTCCAACATAAGCCACTCAAAGTCCCGAGACAGCTATGTATGACTGGTGCACTCACTTTTTCGGTGACCGTTTGCGCTCTCTGGAGGGTTGTTGGTCATATTGCCAAAATGGACCACCCCGGATTATGCTCGCACAGCCGGGTACATCCGGCACCCATGCCAGCAGTGATCAGGACGGTGAACAGCTTGTATCTACAGGCTGAATATTAGTTGCTTTGAAAATATTCACAAATTGGTTTGTCACGTGTGTGCCATTACATTTACTACATCCTGAAGGCGCTGGAACCGCACCATCTACTGCAACATTGCGAAGAATATGGGACCCTAGTGACTTGCCTCTGACTGCAGCGCAAGCACAGGTCGGGACTCACGAAGATTTTCCAGGTGCGAAAGCATATCCTGCGCCAAAATAAAAAGCTTCCATCCGTCACCTACTCAAGAGGAATGGCCGGCATTTTCAGCAGTGGTCGTATATGTCCAGAGCGGTAAGAAACTTGTCGAATTCATCGGCCACAAAACGCCACACTTCACACAATGGCATTCCTTGCTTCACCAGTGAGTTGCAGGTACCAAACTGCGCTGGAATTAGCCGTATTTTAGTTGGAAGTTGGCTGCACAAAAGCTTGAAAACCTTACGCTTGTGTTCTAAATGATAAGAGACGTGTGCGCAATGGCTCCCGTGTCTCCGTAAACGAAAGCATAGGGATGGTCGTTTCTTCGCCAGTGGCATTTCCTTCGGCGAATTTAAAATGCGCTCAATTTGGTTAGTTTTTCTGGCAACTCCCCTGAAACTCAAAACAGCGTTGGTGTTTTGAATATCCGTTCCACCCAAACTACTATGTAATTATCCTTCATGTGTTCTTTTAACGCTGTTTTAAATGCCGTGAAGGACGAAATCAAACGGCAGTCAATTTCTCAACAGGCACATCTGAATCCGTGTCCCGAGTCGTAGCGCCAGAAGAATAAAGTTCAATGAGCGTCAGTTAATAAAAGGGGATTAATTAAAACAACTATTCTCAAAATTAGGGTAGATTATGAGGATTCTTGTTTTTTGCATACATACAACCCAACGCAAATTTTCTACGCAAAAATTTTTATTCCATCCACAAAGATTTTGGAGTAAGCGGCACCCGCCGGCCAAGCGTCAGCATCTGAGCCACGGTTCTTCAAAGACGAATATTGTGCAGCAGAAGCTGTAGGAGACTGTAGAAATTCGGGAACGACTTACGCAATACACCAAATGGTCATGAATATCACAGTAGACTCTGTGTAAGGGTGGTAGGTAATGGCGTCCTGTCAAGCGCCCCCCAACCCGTTCATCAATTTTGTGAAATCAGGCGAGCCGACCGGGAGCGAGGAGAGCTCGACTGTCTAGCTACAGGAGAATAATTTACAAAATACTCCAGATTTGATTGCATATTGTAAGTCTCAGAATCTCGGCAATGAGGGAGTCGCAAGTGCTGCTGAAACTCCAACCATCAGGTATTTTATCCGGTCATAGGGGGACCCTCGTCAGTAATGTAGCATAATAACATCAGGCACACAGCAGGCAACCGTAGTTCAGCCCATGTCAGTGAAGCAGCAATGGATGCATGAGATCACGACGCTGTGGAACATAAAAGAGGTCAACTCGTTTGAGTGATGCAACGCCGATGGCGCACAGGCTTAGCACAACTTGACGGGCCATAATGCGCCACGTCTATGTGGCAAGCGAAAGGAGCGATGAACCTGAGCATATAGTGATGGTATGTATGGACGCCCATATGTGTGAATTGGAGGGGGGCAGACAAGGCAGCTTCTACCCACTTATATGGATATTGGAAGGAATGGTCGTGTTGTGCTTCTGCACACAGAAACAGGTCTAAAGAAGTATGGCGCTTTGCGCGAAAACTAAAGGAGCAGCGCAACAGGGTGAACAAGGATAGAGGATGGATGCACTCAGAGGAGATTCCGACTCTTAGAAGAGGTCGGGAATAGTTGGATATTGTGGAGGGCACCAGCAGCTTCAAGAGTATAAAAAAGGATAACAGTGTGTTCTATTTTCACGCATTTACCGCTTGGTACACAGGATCGCCGTGACGCAAGTTCCAGACTACACTTGTATCGCTGACGCCTTTGGCCTCATCTGCGGACTTATAGACAAACATCGGCAAGACCAAATGAGCACAAGCTACATCATCCTTTACCTCGAACCTGTTCTACCCGGTGCTGCCACCGCCAACAGGCCTCAAACAGTGAGCACTCTGAGGGACTTCGGAAATCACACTTGCTTTCCCCCACTAGAACGTTCTACCCCTGGAATGCCTCCTGTAACACGTGTGTTCTAGATGGTCTCGGACACCCCCCTCCCCAAAGAAGTACTGCACCTCTCCGAGCAGGGCACAGCATTGCACAACCCTTCCTCACCGCACGTACTAGAGTAACCGTATCTCTAACTTACTGCTCACGAATACACGGATTCACTGACGGATACACAGAATCGGCGTTTTGACAAAGCTTCCTGGACCGGGTTTGGTCTTTTCGCTCAGCCGCTTCCGTTCACCTAAAAGGTACAAGAAAAAATCGGGTGTGGGGTCGCCATCGAAGGTCTCAGGGCGGGACAGCAAGCGTATCAGTGCGAGAGCTGAATAACAGCTCGCAAGAGTGCTTTAACTGGGTCTTTGATGCCGCGTGAATAGCCGTTGGAGGAAGATTACTACGTGCACCAACCACCTGAAATGAGATAAAAGTGTGCGCTTGAAATTCTTCTTACAATGTCCTCGTCGTCTCCTAGTTGGGTCGACAGTAAAAAAAACCTGGTGGCCAAGCATTTTTGAAACACGGTATATGGGTTGACGGCCGGCAACCACCTTTACAGCAGCTCGTTGAACATGCTCATTGAGGGTTGTGTCCTGAGTAGACAACCTGGCTGGCATGCTCACGATGCGGTCTCACGCATAGAGTGGCTGGAATTCCATGTGAGTAAAATGGGAGAAGGTGCGCCGAATCATCTGCAGAGCAAGAAACGCCTTTTGAGCTGATTTTTCATGATGCAGCGAGAAGGAACTGTTTCAAGAGAGCCAGATATCTAAATCCATTTTGGTATCTATCCTTGCAATACAGGCTGGCCTATTGTAACCAAAAAGACGTTCGCTGGGTCTCCTAAAAATGACATGCAGACGCACTATTTGACATTCGAGGGAAGGTGTCAGTCCAGTGACATCTGATTTTTCGGCGTTGGCATCCATTTGGAGGGCTCTGAAGTTAAAAATCCAGGATAGCAAGTCATCCGCAGAAAACGGACACCGAACAACTGAAAGGCCATTGACGTAGATCAGAAACAGACGTAGTCCCGAAACGGAACCCTGAGGAACTCAAATTGAGGCCAGTGCCGAAAGAAATTAGGTCGATTCTACTTTCGCTAGGAATGTTTTATCTGCTAGGGAGCCTTAATACGGCATAGAGTGTTTCCCTTAATTCCACAAGGACTGAGCTTGTGAGTCAGCGGGTTGTATATAAGTCAAGCAAATGCATTTGAGAAGTCGAAAAATATGCCATCCAGTATGACTCCTTCGTCCTAATTTTGAGATAAGTTATCCATAAATGCCAGCACGTACGCCATGGTTTTGGAGGAGCCTGTGTTGAATTGAGGATATCGAGTTGTTAATGGTAGGGTGATTCAAGATGGCTTGCCTCATAATGCGTTCCTTCGCCTTGCATGGTATGCTAGTGAGATTAATGGGCCTGTAGCTGCCGGGCGACAGTCGGTCACCAGTTTTGAAGATGAGCATGACAATGGCTTCCTTCAAAGCAGGAAGAAGATTACCTGCATCGCGCAACTGACGAAAATCCAGGTAGAAATTCATCGGTAGCGTGAGCGACGTTTCTTGCAAGGTCCTTTTATGGTCCTCGTCTTGCCCCAACGCCCTGAATGGGTTCATTTTGTGAGAGAGTTGAAGAGTGGTCCCCTGCATGAACCATTCTGTTAGAGCCCCTTCATAGTTACGTCTTGGCGAGAGAAAATATGGGAAAGTCCCTGGGGCAGAATATGGGCCCACTTTCGACGGAGGTTACTGAATACTGCACTTAGCACTAATAACGAGCTGGAAAATTGGAAGATACGCTTGTTTAGTTAGTTTGTAGAGAAAGATCCTAGAGCTCGTCTCGCCACCCACGAAAGTCGTACATAAGGAAGTTTACATCCGGAATACGCGCATTTTACTAGTTTTGTATTCCGTAAACGTCTGACAGTTTGTCTCGGAATGTAGATTCTCCGCAAGTATGGAGAACTGAATATCAGTGTGAACGTTTCTTGGACAATACCACCAAACTGGGATGATATAACAGAAATGAGCTTAACCTATAAGCCCTGTTTCTGTGAGGAGTGTCTGCGGATGGTAAATGGCCAGCCTTTGTGCCGCTTGAAGGTTTATCCCAGACCATCGGGCTGTGTCACGTTGAAAAATGTGGCCATTTATTACCCCACTTTTGGTTTTTGTCCACATTTTATGCATCTGTTCACTGTTGTACCGAATGCTCCCAGAGATATCTGCAGCCTAGCGGGTTGGGGGTCGTATTGTTGCGCGGTCAACATTTCTTTTGTAGACCCCATTCTGATAGCAACCTAAAAACTAAAATTAATGGGAACGGTCGAGCCCGCAGAGACTTCCGTTGTACGTATATTTTAATAAGAAACAGCTTATTACCGAAGAGATTCACACGGTCACAAAGGGCAGTGTTTAAGATGCTTAAAATGACTCTGGCTCTGATCAATAAGTTTGTGTCGCAGACTAATTTGAAATGTGATTTGGTAAGGACGAAGAACGCAAAGGATTCGCAGCTGAATTTTTCATAGGTGATTTTATTTAACCGCATGTCCTGTGCAAAAGCTGTTGACGTTCCTCTTGATAAGCTGTTTGAGATATAATGGCATGTTTTCTTCGGGAAACACTAGTCATCAGGTTTCTTAAAACTCCTCGATAGCCCGCAACCAGTTTAAACTTTCCTCGGGCTCACCAGGTAGGTGCCCGTGGGCCTGTGGACCTAAAATGGATTTGTGCTTTACATAAGCCAAACTTAGGCGCAGTTTGCGAGCCAAATCGGTCGTAGCGGGAGACTGCAAATGCGCCAGATGAGCCCAAAGAACAGCAGAACCAGTCATAAGCTTTCGAAGAAATTTCAGCAACATTGTGGTAAGCTTTACTTCAAAATATTTAACGTGTTTTCAAGCGATATAACGCCGACGCGGACGAAAAGTGTAGGACCCTTTCGCGGGTTGTTTATGATGACGTCATGCTTGTATAGTAGTGTGGTGGCGTGCTGGTAAGCTTGGTTTTGATAGTGGCACCTTCCATCACCTGGAGAATTTGTCAGTGTGATAATCAATATTGTGCCATACAAACTAATGTATTTCTGGTACCTTAGCGGACTATTCAAAAATGTTGGCTAGGTTTTAAAGAAAAGTATTTTCACTGCCGTAAGCTGATCTTTTGCACATGTAGGTTGGAGCTTGGTAAGTGTACGATGCGGAATATTTTAATCCAGTTTTGAGAAGGCTGCATTAGATAGTGGTCCGTTCGCCGCCAAAATTCCAGCATCTTTAACCGCGTGGAGGCGTGTCCTCAACTGAGGTTTCAAGCCATACGAATTTGCATAGGTTACAGTTGGATACAGGACAGAAAAGTACACGGTGCACTATTGGTCACTATTCTATGGTTAATTGCGCTACAGAGATTTCAAGATCTTTGTTCAATCTTTGCCTGGGTAAGCCTTGTCAGATTTGTGCGTATGAACAACGAAGCTGTTGTACAGGTTGCGTCAAACGCCATCCGCCTAGTAATAAAACCTACATCGTAAGTCTGTGACGTAAATTACTATCTGGGTTTGTATGGCCTGTGCTTAACAAGAACAACACTACGTAAATGGAATGAAAAGCGTGCGTGCGCCACAATTTTCAGACATCAAATCAGATAAAATACCATTTCAAGCTCCTAAAGGCACACCGCCTGAAGCACACAATCACATGCACCTATGAGGTCAGAAGCCCTGTTACCGAAAATAGCAAGAAACTGTTAGCTAACTCAATGCTCAGTATTTACAGTCTTCTCTTCGAGGAATCTATGGCGTTTCCAATCATAGTTTTAGCATTCAAGAGCCAAAGTTGGAGTCAAAGACTTTGCTTATGAGGCCTGCTAGGTGTCGTCAAAAACCACCGTCATTGCACTTCCACTGGCAACCGACGAATAACGCCAGAAATGGCCTGGTACTAAAAATAGCAGTAAGTGGTAAATGGAGAACTAACGCTCCAATGCATTTCTGCTTATCTGCGCCAGTGACTTCGTCTTTCTACGGTTACTGTACTCGTGGAATTAGATGCTGGTAATAATCTTCAGAGTTTCGAGCATCGCTACGAAATCTTCATGAACCTGGCAGTACCTCAACTGTTGTACCCCTTAGAGTTTCACAACATCTATACACCGAACGGGTGTTACCACTGCATTATTATTATTATTATTATTATTATTATTATTATTATTAGTGTTAGCAGTAGTAGTCATTTAAGGACTGTTGCACAAAACTGTTACGCTGCGTAGAGCGTCCAGCTTCTTTCAAAAAGACAGACCTTCCAGGTTATTCGCATAACTATAACTGATGAACAAACATTGTGTGAGAACAGCAAGTCTGTAGTTACTATGACGTAATGGCAGCTTGTCGTAGTCAAGAAATGGTTTTGGTGAACCGAAGTAAGAAGTTACCCATCGTTACTTTGAAAAAATCAACTGGTTTGTAAAACAGTTTTGCATGCAGCCACGGGAATCATTCGTCCGTTCATGTTCCCAAGTAGTACCACAATCTGCGAGGTAGAACAAAGCAAAAATCGATAGGAATCATGCAGATTGCGGTACATAACGTCTTGCCAAGTTCAAATCCAGAGCATTCAAAGTTAATTTGTACACAGGCGGGCGCCGACCCTTGGAGGCATGCCTACAATTTCCGTGAAGCCACAGTTCGAAAGAAGGAAACTTTAACACAAAGTTGTAACGTCTTGTGGTATTTAGTAGAGACATTATAATCTCCCCATATATTCACAGTTTTGTCAAAGGTTTGTTTAAACGTATTCAAGGTCTACTGTGAGCTCGCAATTCATGGTACTAGTGACTGCCACGGCTTAGCGTGATCGGTCCTTAAAAACGGTGAAAGATTTTGTGGAGAAGTTGGTGTCTCCAAATTTTTCTTTCATTGGGTTTGAAAGTGCTTTGAAGAGATACATGAATCATAATTACGTCATGTTTGTCCGTGCGTGGCGATTCATGGAAGCAATGAGCCGTTAAACTTCTCAGCATTTTATGTTTATTCTTTATTGTTGAAACGGTATCTACATACAGAGTGGCGGTATTTGAGGACCATAAAAGTTCTGTTACATAAAGAAGCAGACGTGTTCAGCAAAAAACCGAAGCGGACCGAATTCCTATAAAATTCTCCAAACCCCCGTAGTTTTAGTGAAACCAATTTCAGTTTGCGTCCAGTGATAGGTCAGGCCACCATGTCTTAACATTGACCAATTAGGATTTTCTGTTGCGAAAACATTTAATTGATATATATATATATATATTCATTATGAAGCGGCGACAGAACTACGTTTTGAAAACCCTAAGAAGAGTGTTAAGAAATAGACGTTGGATATTGGAAATCGAAAACAACTCCCTAGATCTGGAGAAAGCCACGTCTCCAACTTAACAACAAGCTTACCGTCGTTTACGATCTTAAAAGAATTGATCGTGAAGTGTGTTTTACGTCGGGTCTTAGAACCGTCATAATATTCATAAAATGCTATTGATACTGATAATATTAGACTCGGAAGTACCTGATTTGTTCCAACTTAGGGGGCATGGTTGGTTCAAAATTGTGTATATTTGCTTCATCAGGCTTGACACCGGCTAATGTGCATAGATGGCTCAATAATTCTGCTTTCATTGAAGCGAGCTAACGTTGTTTAAAAGAATAAGGTTTTAAATTTAATTCATTCAGCACTCCGAAAGCGCGGAGACATTTCTGCCAAGGTGTCTTAAAGGGGTCACAAACATACCGGCGTCATTCGTCTAAACTCTAAAATCTCGTTCTTTTTTGTTGAATGTCCGACTCTTTAGGTTTCATTTCTTGCAATTATTCAAAGGGTCTTACTTAGGAGTATCACTATTTATACACATTTTTCAACATTCCAAAACATTTGAAAGATAACTTGCGTGAGGGGTGCCAGATATTTGAAGCCTGTAATCTGCGACATTTGTGCCTGAGACCGTGCATAGCAAAATCCTGTGAAAGGCCACGAAAAGCGATTAATCAGGGTCTGTCACGAACGTGGTTGTAACGTAAGAGTTGAGTAAAACTTTACACATTTTCAGGCCTGTTTAAACGGAAAATCCTATTCCGTTTTATTATACTATAATCTTGCGACACCAAAGACATTCAAACGGCAACTCTCTTCGTTACGAAGCGGCGGCAGAACCACGTTTTAAAAATCCTAAGAGGATCCTGAAGAAATAGACTGTGGGTAGTGAAAATCGAAAACAAATCCCTAGATCTGGAGAAAGCCATGTCTCCGGCTTAACAATAAGCTTACCGTCGTTTACGATCCTAAAAGAATTGATCGTGACGTGTATTTTACGTCGGGTCTTGAAACCGTCATAATATTCACAAAGTTGATACTGATAATATTAGACTCGAAAGTACCCGATTTGTTCTATTATAGGGGGCATGGGTTAGTTCGAAATTGTGTATGTTTTCTTCATCAGGCTTGGCACCGGCTAATGTGCATAGATGGCTCAATAATTCTGCGTTCATTGAAGCGAGCTAACGTTGTTTAAGAGAATAAGGTTGTAAATTTAATTCATTCGGCACTCTGAAAGCGCGGAGACATTTCTGTCAAGGTGTCTTAAAGGGGTCACAAACATACCGGCGTCATTCGTCTAAACTCTAAAATCTCTTGTTCTTTTTTGTTGAATGTCCGACTCCTTAGGTTTCATTTCTTGCAATTATTCGAAAGGTCTTACTTAGGAGTATCACTATTTATACACATTTTTCAACATTCCAAAACATTTGAAAGATAACTTGCGTGAGGGGTGCCAGATATTTGAAGCCTGTAATCTGCGACATTTGTGCCTGAGACCGTGCATAGCAAAATCCTGTGAAAGGCCACGAAAAGCGATTAATCAGGGTCTGTCACAAACGAGGTTGTAACGTAAGAGTTGAGTAAAACTTTACACATTTTCAGGCTTGTTTAAACGGAAAATCCTATTTCGTTTTATTATACTATAATTTTGCGACACCAAAGACATTCAAACGGCAACTGGAAATATAGCTAGCTATAGTATGAAGTAGGCCTGACCAAGTTTGAGTAGTTGGAATGATTGGCAGCCTGTTTATTATAGAATTTTTGGTCTGGTCTCTTCAGTAGGCAGCAGTTGTGTCGGCCTTAAAAACGTAATCCCTGACTAATGAACAAAACACAACTAGATCCAAAGAGAAACGGGGTTTTTTCTCACATTTTTCCGTAGATTCTATCAAACAAACATTTTGGTCCGGGAATCTGAGAGAATGCAATCTGTTTGGTGCGGCAAATGTTTTGTTTTGAGTTACAGTGAGACAAAATGGTACAACTCTAGGTTTAGTCCCACTGACTATCTGCGCTGCAAAGTATGGACTACTAGCTATCCCTTAAGGTTGCAAATTAGAGCAGCAAGGGATATACACTACAGCCTAGTCTTCACGGTGGTTAGACGAGTCATTCTAGTCGATGCTAGGAACACTTCCGCTAGTTATAAAACTCACATGGTGGGTGTCGGCCCAGCTGTTTGACTGTCAGATGGGCCCTGCTGCCTCACTTCCCTAAGGGATTGCGTCATGAAATTGAGATATTCTTACTCCTAAGAAACCGAGGCACATCATACAGCCCAGTGGGAAAGATGCCACAGAAAGCCACCAAACTAATGTGTTAGTAAAGATAGCCAGTCAGAGCGTCAAACTATCGTCCGAAAACAATAAGGCTGAAGGAATTTTCGCTCTCGGTTTCCCAAACGGTACATGCGTACAATGTATGCGCTTAAAAAGGCAAACCGCCGTTGTTGACCACGCCTAAATTGCATAACGGAAACAACGCTTTGGTTGGTCAGCTTGTATATGAAAATTACAAAATCTGCAGCGGATGATGCACCAAGTCACCTTTCACCGTGCTTTTTGAGGTAAACGCAATATATTCACTGAATCTTTTTAGAAAATCCCATGACTTTTAGAATTCTGCAACTGCATCTACCAGGCTCCAAATAAAATCACGAAAAATAGCTGTCGTCAATGCGCGATGATAAAACTTTTGCAGTTCAGGCCACTTTCTTGAAATGTGACTACGAAAAATCACTTTCCTAGTTATTAACTTAACAGTAGTTCATTTACTAGACAAAATATTTCTAGAGGGAAGACAAAATGTCTCCCTCACTCAGTAGAAGACTGGATAGAAAAACCTCATGAACCAGAATTCGTTCCCGCTGTGCAGCGAAGCAACAACTGTTCAACCTCAAAGGTAGGATATCAATCATGATGATGATGTGCATCCAAAATCAGCAGGTGCATTACCCCTGTTCTGTGATCTGAATGTTTCTGTCGAGCAATAACCATTAAAGTGAATATAAAAATCAACCACTTCTCACATAGAAGCATCCATAAATAAACGTTACTAGAAATACCACAAATTGTGCAAATGCTTCACACTGATGAAGCAATGCTTTCATAATTATCATAATAGCCTATTGTGAAGAGTTGTAAGCTGACGCATCCTATGAAATTATTGTCACCACTATATGATCGGTTAACCGCTTTGCTATCCTTTCGCTACATTCGGCAGTCGCACTCCTGACGTGTGATGATACGTTTTACGAAAAGGAGGTTTCAGACAAACCTTCATCTGTAGTACAATCCACTCGCATAGGGTATGTGGTCTTAAAATAAACTGTACTCAGCATATGCTGTTTTTAACTGGTAATCACCACTGGACAATCCAGGGCCAGCATCGGCAGTGTGCGCTTACCATACATACACGCACATACATACATACATACTATACATACCATCAAAACGAAAATCACTCAATATAGCTGTATCTATGCAGACGTAATGCGCTTAAGCTTGTGCAAGCCATGAATACCGAGATTGAAGATCTTTTGATCTAAACTGCAACGTGGTATTCTTCAGAGATGACTATCGTCACTACCGTGACAGATTGTTACGTATCGAACTGGACCTATTACAATAGTTTGATTTTCGAAGCATTAGGGGGAAATTCCTCAGTGATTCACGTAAACAATGTGTGCTGAGTGGATACAAATAATTCATAGCTTTTGCTTCCAACTGAAACTAAGATAAATTAATAAGCATCACGTAAAAGGATAAAGCGCTGTGGAATGTCAGCCTAGAGGAACAAAGTCATGATATTTACTGTTCACATAAGGCATCAGTTTGATAACGTTTTCTGGCCAAATCTCTACTTGGATATGCATCGGATGGCTGTTGATCTGCAAAAAATTAACTAAGCTGAGCTAACAATATGTCAAACTACTGCCACCAGCTGCCGCAATTGTACTGTCAATGTACTATCAGCTGTGGGGGACTTTCGTAATCTGCGGACAAACAGCTTTATTTCCTTCATGAATATGTGAACAGCTTCCAAAGCGTAATACTTGAGGGTCGAGTTTGAAGCACCATTTGCGTCAAATGACTCGGAACAAATCTTCTCCATGAGACTAAGAAATCTAGATTGGTAAGCTCGTTTGCAGTCCAGTAAAATTGACCGTCTGACATGGCTCCAGGGAGTATCGAACTTTACACAACAAGCACCCCCTTTCATAAACAAATCGTCTTAGCATCTATAAGGACGGGCTTGATTAGATTTATTCTGAAGAAATTTGATTTGAAATCAACTGATTGTAGAACACCTTGAAAAAAGTTACTCAAAACACCTTATTACACCAAACTTTGTTTTGAATTTAAAAGTTTCCAAAATTTGCCTGAGTTCGGTACACGAATTAGGCGTAAATCGACTGATTCAATGCAAAGGAGCACCTATCACTGATGGATAAGCACAGTCATGCATGATATAGCACACGACTACGCGCAAAATAGACTTGTCCATCGTCAAATTTAATCAGCACCTTTTTAGTGTTGCAAGGCAATTCCTCCTACACATTTCCGCATTCACTCAGATCCCTTGGATGTTCACTTCTGTTTCCCTATATAGATACCTCTCTGAGCTACATTACTTTGAACTCAGACTGTATGACTCCTATTCAGAATGTAGTGTAGAAATGCGTAGTGTAGTGTAGTATAGCATGGTGTGGTGACGTTTGGTGCAGTGCAGTGTAGTGTAGTGTGGCGAGCTTCGGACTACAAACTTAGCATTGCACTGCAGCAAACAATAGTTCCACCATATAAAAGGTTTTCTCCCAGAGCATATTCTTGTCCTTCCTTAAATACCATAAGAAACGCTCTTTACTAAGGCCTTTCTTCACCAATCTCAGGTATGCCAACCAAACTGTCCAAGGCTTTCATTTTGGCTGGGCAATTTTTGCAACCGAAGATCCTTTGGTTCTTTGCACTTGTGCAGCCTGGCACGCACTCATCAGTAGCCCAGAAAGTGGCAGTCGGTACGGGGTACGACAATGCGTCGCTTGTATGTCACTGGGTTATCGAGATGAACTTGCTTAGGCTGTGATTTATCCTGTTGTACGATTTGAACGTGAGCAGCGTGACAGATGAAAAAGCCTGCAGACCATACCATCTTTTTAGACTTCAGACGCCATTTCGGAAATAAATGTCACATAATTGAAAGGATTCTCCTCCTTGCTTCAACTTTACTCATCTCAAACTGACCATCAGCGGTAACAACATTTGACTAATCGCTGTTTGCGGTGGTTCCGTTGCAGTGTCACTCTAAAATCCATTCACCCTCGACTTTCAAATCAATTTTTAATATTCGCGTTACATTCACTAATACGATCTGTCTGCCATACAATTTTTGTCTGATGCAACCAAAATAACAGCTAAGTGACCAAGTAGAACAGCCAAACCTCTTTCGATCTGTTATTCAAATGAGTGGTCGGTTGTTCATCACACTGGAAATCTTTTGTAAGTATCATATACTAGTGAGCAGATAAACTGTGACATCACGCTGCAAATTTGCGCAGGGCAAATAGGTGACCTAATCAGAATAGTTCGGCAAAGCCAAAATTTCTTACCCATTTTCTTCTCTCGTAGATCCTGTGCCTGTCTCATTCGGTCATCAGCTGTCCTGACCAACATTGATAGCTATTGGTGGAGCTTATGGCATCGCACTACTTGACTAGACCTAGTAGTTGTACTGCGAACAACGAAAGTCGGAGAATAGGGCTATGTAGAAGCGTCACATATATTGGCATTTTAAATAGAGAAAATAGATGAATTCGGATAAAATTTGGACTTCATGGTCGTCATGGGAATGCGCTCGAATTTCAGGGCTCTGTTTGAGACGAGACATTTTTGTGCCAGCTTCTGGAAAGCCTAAGCTAATGAAAGAGCAATTGCCCAATTGTTACTCTCAGTGACGGTGATGAGCTCTAGGCATACTGACTGGTGGTAAACCGACTGCACAAACTCTTACCTGACCTCGTTTTCCTGGGACACTTGGGTTTGTTTCCTAAACCGGCAAAAACACAAACGGCATTGAATGACACTGGTTCCATATGCCGCAAGATAGTTTGTTAGGTGAAAAAACATGAATTTATTCTCACATTCAGTTTGATGCTCCATAATAACAAACCATGAATAAAACGGGATAAACTGGAATAGTGCATATAAAACACGAACATTCAAAACAGTTTGAATAGTTTGATCCTGTATTCGGACAAATGTTTCCTATCGCATGCACTCTTTGTATTTTCGTCACAATTGAAAAGTTTGAGCTGATCTTGCTGATAACAACTTAGATTCCATCTTTTCTGATTAAATTTTGCAAGTTCGCTAAACTCTACGACGCATGAACTGAACTGAACTGATCTGCAATAACAAAGAGATCTCCAACTGGCATGGCAACAAAGCGAACATGTTGTGCATGCGTTGCAAGCAGAGGTGGCTGCTCAATTCCCCTCATAATTATCACGCAATTTCAACCGACTAAAACTGCCAAAAGACGACTGAAATCCAGGGATTTATCTGAATCACGTTTGCCAAACATTTCGTTTGCGCCTGTCAAAAGGGCGAAATATAAATATTGCAATTCGTTTGGCCTCAAGAAATGAAGATCATGGCACTGAGGGACCAATTACATATGCTTCGAAGAACAATATGCCAATAAAACCAAATGGATCACTTCTCCCTGCCTTAAATGCTCAACGTTTACCTGATTTTATTTAATAGGATTTAGCCACATATGCTTTTATTTTCCACTTGGGTCATGAATGGCCAGGCAGCGAAGACAGCATAGCCGCACCTGAAACCATACATGGAGAAAACAGGATAAATGCAGTAATCTTCATTTGAGACATCTCCCTGTAAGTGAAGTCAGTCTATACTGAAAAGCCGAGACGCACTGCACCGTTGTTAGATCCTTTTTCGGAATAACCTGCAGTGCGCTTCGCATGAGATTCCAGGGCGTCTCGAACTTCCGACCTCACGGCTACAAGTTTGAGCACTTATCCGTTCGGCCACGGGCGGTTGATCAGCAGTGTGATTAACTCGCACTTAGACAGGATATGGCACCGCTCACCTTTCAATCACGCGATACACATCACGTAGTCAACGAATTCCCAGATGGAAGCTGCACATATCTTGATAAGTTATTCTTACTCTGAGCCACATATAGATTGTCAGTAGTGTGAGGATGTTTGGTCGATATTCGAGAAGTCACACATTACTTGGCCGCCTGACTTGGATTCGGTAACCGAAAGATCGGTAGCACTACACCCTTCCTAACTGCGACTTAAAAACAATACTGATCAGCTGAAAAATTAGTCTTTCACACTATTGACCAGGGGTTTGCGGGTTAGAAGCTCTCTAGCTGAAAAATTAGTCTTTCACATTAGTGACCAGGGGTTTGCGGGTTAGAAGCTCTCTAAAGTTTCTTGCGGTCCGCACTACCGCTGAGTTCCAATACGAATGAAATTGTTTCAGAGTGCTGCTCGACTTTTCAGCATACGTCGGTTACGGGACAAAACTCCAAAAATGAAAAGCAAAAAATATTGAAAGAGGGAACTTAAGACCTTGAAGTTCATAGCATTCGAAAGCAACAACAAACTTGTCGCTGTGTTTGCTCCAATACCATGCCAGATACAGTTCCTATCCACAAACATCCATTACATGCTAGCAAGCATATTCAACCAATCTAGTAAAGAGGAGGTTGAATATCATCTTTTCCTGTTTACTCTTGTGGGTTTATCTATCCTGTTTATCTATCCTCCTGTTTACGGATATTCCGGAGTGACCCGGTCCAAAGTGGAACTGACGTCAATTCATTCGCTTGCTTACAACAACGAATATAACATAAACACGTCTTCTGAAGGAACACTACTCTTAAGGTGAATAAAAATCCAAGGTAGCCTGCTCCGCTCTTCTCCTTGTGCATCAGGCAGACGCAGTCCATTGATTCCGTGGATCTTACATTCTACTTCAAGTAAAACGACGTGATTCGCGAGATACACTCATCTGCACCCCTTGTGTGCCTAGATAGTTCATCATTTCGCTTATGATATTCTTAAATTGAATGCGTTGCACAAAATCCACTTTATGTTTTAGTTGGTAGAATATTCGTAATGTCGTAGAATGTTTTCACAAGCAAAATTACTGTCAAAAATTCTGAAGTATCTTTGCCAGTCCAAGACCGATTTCGCACTTCTTGAGGTACATAAGATAGGTGAAGTCCCCGAATATACGTCAAACGTATGTTATTCTTGAACCCAAATTGGACAGATTTCGACAAATTCACCCATTGGCATACCAACTGGGTCTTCATGGGAAACTCAGCTGGATCACTCGTTCACAATATTCTTTAACTGAATCTGTTGCACCGAAGTCGCCCCAACTTTCAGTTGGTACAATATTCGACATACCGCAGTTGAGATTCAGTTGGGCCACCCATTACAACCATATTAGTGTGCAAATGAACATAATTTGCAAACAACCAATTTTGTCAAAGCAGTTGTTGATTAGAAAAAAGAAAGCCATATTGGTTGCGCTTTCACAAAGGGAAAAATTTTATGCGTCCATTTTCCCTGAAGATGCTCACAGACGTGTTCCCACTTTCCAACTGTTCAGTTTCTTCTAGCTCAGATAGATGTTCTTTCAAGCGATGTCATATTCAACGCCCATCAAGAACGAACGAATAAGATGGAGACGCAAGCCTCGTTGAAGAGTCCGTGTGATCGCGTCATGTAACTCGGCTCAAAGGGTATCAAGAGAAGATGGTTTAGGGCGGATCTTGAGAATGCATGTAACCAAATTCCAACGCCAGAAAGACAACTTGAACAGTAACCGAATATATGTTTGCATGAACACAGGCAACACCAAATGTACTAATCAGGAATGACACACTCCCCCTATCATCTGAAAACATGTCCACTATCTACGGTCACTCTCGGTATGTTTTGGTGCACCTCCGTTTATTCCAATGTCCCTGATGGCATCCACTACTAAGGCCACATCTCAAACCGGAAAACATGATACTCTGAAATTCCAGCTTCCCGTCTTTGAAACAACCCACAACGACGTTAGTCGGTCTATCAAATAGTCGTGCTCTAGATTTTACGGCAACGCAGGTCGTCTGAAACGTCTTTTATTAGAATGAATGAATCACTCCATGAGTGCGCACAGACAGATGTATTCCAATGAAAGGAGGGCAAGCCATATTCTATTTAATTTCTCAGCTTCTAAATGCATTCTACCCCAGAAGGACCAGTTTTATTAAACAGATAAAGCAGTCGCATTAGATAAATGCCTCTCAGTTGGGTGACACTGTCAATGAGGAGTAACCGGTGCAATATATGTAAGCCCTAGCTTCAGTTCTTTATTGTAAAAAACAACCACTTAGTTAGTTAGTTAGTTAGTTAGTTAGTTAGTTAGTTAGTTAGTTAGTTAGTTAGTTAGTTAGTTAGTTAGTTAGTTAGTTAGTTAGTTAGTTAGTTAGTTAGTTAGTTAGTTAGTTAGTTAGTTAGTTAGTTAGTTAGTTAGTTAGTTAGTTAGTTAGTTAGTTAGTTAGTTAGTTAGTTAGTTAGTTAGTTAGTTAGTTAGTTAGTTAGTTAGTTAGTTAGTTAGTTAGTTAGTTAGTTAGTTAGTTAGTTAGTTAGTTAGTTAAGATCATGTACATTAGCTTTGAATCAATCTATTGTTATGATAAGTAATGTTGGCCTACAACGTCTTCCGACAGATGCGCTAATGGAAGCTAACGGAGATACTTCGTTCGATAGCTTCTGTCTCAACAGTTCATGCACGTTAAACCGATCAAACCTAGCAGCCTGTCAATCCAAAAGCAACCGGTTGTTTTAAGACTTGCCTGGTTCCTGGATCCACGAAGTCGTGTATCGGTTTGCTGAAAACAAGCAAGACAACAAGTGCTTGGTAAGTCACCTGACTGTGAAAAACAAAATTCATGATGCTGCGCGGACGTTTCCATAGACTCTAGGAATGTGTTTAGCTTCGCGCGTTGTGCTTCCTTTGAATTATCCCTTGTTTCCTTGAGACACTATATACGATTTTTTTCTGAACTCAGTCGAGCTTCATTCGACAAGGTTATATGCATACATATGTATTGTCTAGACCAAACACACTATTCGTAAGCTTGCCGAAAACAATTCAGAGCTCAGGGATCAGTTTCGTCGCTGCTCTGGATCAACAGTAAAGCGTAAGCTCCGAGTTTCCATCAACCGTATGTTCTCGATGAACCAAGTTTGAACAGATTCCGACTATTACTCTCTATTCCACACGAATGTCTTTTTGACGGGGGACGCAACTGAATCTGGTGGTCCGTCATCCAGATATCTGTTTCAATTTGGTCCGTATGAATGTGACATGTAATGCTGCTTTCATCACACTGCACCATAACACGTCGTTTGTTATGAGGATAATTGTTCGCAGAGGTTTGGTCACGTTTGGTTAAAAGTCACAGGATATTCATTGCTTTACTCTAGAAAAAAGTACATCGTCTGCCAACCCATTTGATTGCTGAACGGTTACGCACTTTGAACCGGTTAAACTGCCATCCCATCAAATGACAGATAGCAAAATGTCCAAGAACTTAAGTAAATTCAATGTATCTGAATACGGAATTTCGCCATTTAAATTTATAATGGTATGCATTGCTCTTAACTTGATTGGCTTCCCGTGGCTAACCCATATGTTTCGGCAAATTACTATTGACAATACGTTTCTTTTACCCAGTCAGGTTTATCCGGATTCATAGAGCATTTGGCGTCCACCCAAATTCAGGCTCGTTTCACACTGTAAATGTGGTGTTCGTTGTTATATCGAAATTAGGCCAGCGGATCCAGTGATCTTAATCAGGAGGAGTGATCTAGCCCGGGCCGAACACGTTTTTCCAAGCGTATAGCCCGGTAAAATGTATGCACCTCAAGAATGAATCCAAATACACCGATACACTGGAACTGGCACACTGATATTATGTCTTCTCCTCATAAAATTTCCAACTTAACAATTATCTCATCATTGTAATAAGGACCACTTATAAACAATGAACACCGTTAGCGTGGCTAAAATTAGGCCCATAAAAACGCTGACTGGAAGATTACCAGGGTTGACGTTGTTGCACTATTTAGGACAAACTCCCTTTTTAGAGTTCAACATTTATGGACTACGATAGTAATTGAATTTGTGCAACGTAAAGCCATGTCTCAGGACCTAAACGGCCATGGATATCACCGTTTGAACATAGCGAGCGCTCATGTGCCGGATTCCTGCATTAAATTGTGACAAACACTAATTCCACATCTCGCTCCTCGTTGGGAAAATTCTCCATTGAGGACAACAAGGGTGTTTGTTGTGAGTTGCAGGGTGGCCTATCAAACGGATTCCACTTCAAGTAAAAATTCACTGGGGCCGGAGTGAAATGCACCTAAATGAGGGACAGTCTATTTTTTCTAGAATGTTACCTATATACATGTACAAGCACATATATGTGAAAGAAAACCCCAGTAAGTTTACCATGGAAAGCCCTTCGTATGCGTTACCTGATTGCCTGATCTCTGTTGTCTGCTACCTCAAATTCATTTAGTATTCGCTCCAGTGCACTTATCGTTTCATCTTGAACTCCAATTTACTGTATTCCATTGCCGAATATATCACGTGACCGTCTGCGGGTTCAGTGCACTTATCGTTTCGTCTTGAACTCCAATTTACTGTATTCCATCGCCGAATATATCACGTGACCGTCTGCGGGTAACCTAAACGAACACTCTGGGCATTCCGGATTGCTGAAACCAGAACGGCGCCGAACGTTAATATCCATGACCATCGTCTCACAAAGCCACCTGATCAACATCTACCACTAACCATGCAGATATATATGTATTATATATTTATATTTTTATATATAGATATATACGGTAAGGAAGAGTACAGTGATCATCTTGAATGCTATTTGGTCACACAAAACGCGACACTCAAAATTCGTTATGGAACACGGGATGTAAATCCAGCAGATGCTACAGATATGGAGAAAAATTGGAAGCTTCGCTGAACGGAAAGACCGTCGTTCACAACCATTTGTGCACCATATTCTGTTGAAGTACTGACGTGTGTGAGCCGATCGTGTGTTACATTGACATAATCCATTGTATATCAGTAAACGTAGTCTTGTGAAGTGAGACAAATGTCTCCTTATACAGAGTGACCACCGTCATTTCTTTCGTTTTAGGATGCGCTACGCACAAACCAAAGTTGGAGTGCTTCGCGGCTTTGGTCTTGAAATTTACATACACTCTCAAAATATTCGAAATCCTCACCGGACCTGAAATACAACCGACTTACTTGGATCCTGGAAACCGGGAAACGGTGTTTGTCCCGCTAAAATAGCAAATAAATAGAAGCTTCATAATTCTAATGCCTTCGAAAACCGTTACAGATACAGTGGCTGATCGCCTTTTCTGGAGACATATTTTAGCCTCAAAAGAGCGTGATTGAGTACACGTCATTCGAATCAGGTGAGCCAATACAACTCCCCGAACTAGTATACTATAAATTCCCTTTGCTGCAATATTCCATCTCCTTTCATGTTGTCTATCGGTTGCTACTTGGACTTCCAAAATCATTTCCATATACAGTGTTCTACCTTAGAAACTCAGTTATAAAACCCAACCGGAACGTCTTAGTGAAGTTGAAGCACAATAGTTCATAACCGTCACAAAAATGCACCGATTTATCCGGTTGTCTGAATCGCCACACAGTCCCGAAACCCAAATTCCCGCCTGATTTTTAGCCGATCCAGTTAGTAAAAGACTTGCTGTGATCTTGCTCATTTACTATACGAACTCGGATGCTCTAACCGACAGATTTGCAGCAGTCAAGCGAAGCAAATTCGAATTGTCGGCGACGGCATCTAGATCGCCATCCATACTGTATCTGCTTCGTTAACACAGTGGGGCAATCGTTGCTCGACGGGGCCCGTCTCAGATTCGGTCATGCAAATACCCACAACCATGGCTCCTAGATGAACAAAAACCAGACAAATCTAAATAGAGCAACAGTTTTTCTGGTTGTCCTAAAACTGTGACATTTGTCGCCAAGCTTCGTGACTGGGATTTGTAGAGAAATTTCGCCGAAATCTGGAAAAACAAATCAGCGGGATATAAAGAATTTTGCGAAAAAAGGATGCGGAGTTCCACAGGTCTCACCATTGGAAAACTCCGTTCAGTTTGTGAAAATATGTGTCCGTACAGTGGTTGGAGTGGGGTTTCCCACTCCGTACTAAACATACCTGGTTCCAGAGATTTGTGATGGATATATGGTGGCATACGTTAAATAAGATGTGTGAACAAATATTCATACTCGGGACACCGGTCTCTAGTTGAACTGACTAACAAATCTTCAGGGTAGTAAAGATGGCTGAGGACATTTGCCAGATCGAGCGAAATTCACTCACCCGGTCCGAAAGTAGCCCTGAATCCACGATGATCTCCGGTGCCCTTTATTGTCAAATTCATGAAAAGTACATCTTGAAAGTACACTGGAGCAGGCGTTGCCGCACCACAGAATGGCCCATACATCTGCGGAAGCGGACCTCTTCCGACTCGGATAACGACAAAATCAGATGGACACTTCTGTCCAACCTTAACTCGTTACAACAAGTGCTAGATGTCATTTTTAACTCAACTAGAAACTTTATTGATCACGTGATTTAGGCTAAGCCTGATTTCATAAAAGCATCTGAGTCATCTTCGCGTTCGCTCTCGTGCACGTGACCCGGTCGCACACCGTTTGTCATCCATCTCCAGTTTGAATTAGGATGAATTCCAAATATTGATTTGTACCCCCGTTATTTGTGTCACGTATAATGCGATGAGCAGGACCGTTCAGAATGACAAGTCGTCTTCTTCTTCCGTCGCTATTCGGCCATACACGAGAAATGTTGCATCTGGTCTAGGAAATTCTCGGAAATAACGTCAAAGTTCAGGGTCAATTCTGATACAATAGTTGACACATCCACGTAGCGCTATCTTATAGGTCGGCTGTCTGAAGGTCCATAGTCTGGGGACACTTCATCCACACTAATAGTTCCCGATCAGTCCGACCGAATTCATAACACGAAGGAGGCGATATCCGTTAAAACAGGGGATAATCATTGGTCTGCAGCAGTGTTACAGAATCCCGAGGATTACTAGCGCGCTTACTGTAAAAGATAATGCATATAACTTAGTTGTTGGGTGGCCTCTCTGCTTCTTCCGTCCATTCCTCTTTTTCTTTTATGAAACGTATTGAGCAGTTATTCAATACATAGACCTTAGGTAGCCGTCAAGCATCACTTTCAAGTTCGATTAAAGTGAAGGTTACGTACAGCTTTTGGGTATTTTTTGTTGTCACACTTGGCGTGGTCGGTCTTTCAATCTTCCACGAACAATTTTGAATATTTGTGTAGAACTGTGGATAGGTTGGCGACTTCAGCTCTCCGACAAGTCCTGCCACTACATAGCTGCACAGTGGTGGGTCTAAACGCGTTGTGTTGCACAGGAATAAAGGGAAGGGGAAAGGGTGGGAGAGTAAGTAAGATCTGTCCCAACACATTTGGGATTTGAAGACTCAAGCGACAACTGCATTGTCGCATAGTTTACCAGTTGGTCCAGTCTGCAACTCAACACATGAAACTTAGCTAAGAATTCCTCTTCTCATGCAACATGAGGGCTGATACAAAATTAGAGTGAGATTGAAAACGCTGAGCAATTTAACTCGATGGGACAAAATTGAACAGTTTTTTGTGTCAAGGATTACTGCAGGATTCCTTTGGTACTCAGTGTCAAGCATCCATAACTGATGATATGCAGTGATATGTCTGCCACCAGTGTCAACGTTGAAATGTAAGCATTCTTTCAAAAATATTTACTTTCAGTGTGAGCTTAGATGAGCTGGCTAACTACAATATGGTGACTGCGTTTGGCTCTACAAATGTGAAATCGAATGGCTCGAAATATGCATCTATTCGCTGCATGGGACAAGTTCTATATGCCTGAATATTCCCCTCGGGGTCAATTATCAGTGATTAACCGAGTACATTTTCAGACGTTGCAAACGTGGACTTCTTGACCTACGGACCTAATGTGGTGGACTCTAACAACTCAAGCAGTCCAAACTCCTGATTTTGAATTGAACCAACCAAATAAGTCAAATTGGTGGCTAATATAGAACGGTGAAAGGAAAGCAGTGTGAATTTAGAACTCCCCAAGGGTGGTGCAGTCATCTTCTAGAAAGATATTCTTTTACACAATGAGTTATAACGTCTAAATTAAATGCATGAGGGTCAGATGAGCACAAATCCATTATGTTATGTGTCTGCGAAACTGAATCCATTTTTGGGCATACCGACGGCGTTATTGTTCGTGTTTGTTTTGAAGTGATGTAACATCATGGAGTGTTTGACAAGTGATCGTCTTGTGGGCGAATGCACATTCTATATCAAAGAGTTGTTGGTACCGTTTGCCCAATTGACACGTTCGTCATATTTGTTAGCGTTGAAAGATGTCGCACCAGACCAGACCACAGAAAATCTTGGTTGTTGAAATTACTCACTTCTTTTTCATGTTTGATCTTTCAAAGCTAATTCTGACACTCTTTTAGTCTGAAAATTTACTGGAATAAACTTGACACAAAAAAGGGTCCCAATAATGAGATGTGTGATTTCTGAGGACAGTTCATTGGTTCTCGAATCCTTCACGTACTGTGCGCCTGGGATAAGTGGAGCAGAGTTACTGGCGAAGCAAATTTTTTGTAAAAACATCACTACACTCACCCGGCCCATAAGTGGCGTAAAATCCACGATGTTCTCCAGTCCCGTTCGCCACAAAAGTCACGTTGACTTCGTCATAAAAGTTTAGTGGACCAGGCGTGGTTTGACCACAATATGGTCCGTGTGTCACAGTCTTTCCTTGCTCTCTGATTTGTATCAAAACGAAGTCCGAAATGCATTTTCGTTCAGCGATCGGCTCTCCGACCTGAAACAAATAGCGCAAATCTTATCATGCGTCTTCACAGGCAAACTTAGCCTGGATTAGATATTAAACCGATTTTAGGTGGTCTCCACGCCATCAATTTTTTCAGGTGGAAGAAATACAAACTTCAGAAGAGACCAGTTGTATTCGGTTGAGTGCCAACTTCCGAGAAGGCCTCCTTTCACCGCTATAACACCCTAGTGTCCGCGAAATTCAGTGTCCCCCCTTTCCAACTCAGTAGGCCCTTATCACTAGTTCTGGCTAGAAACACTAGTCGAACCTACTGCTGACTGTCGTTAATGAATTCGGACGTTTCCGCACTCAATATTCTAGTGTCATTCAAATTGGTCTGAGTCTATATGCAACACACTTGCCTTGATTACACAACAATCTCTGCTGCATAACATATGAGGTTAGGACGTCGATGCAACCCACCCATTATAATCCGCAAGCACGAAGGGCAACTTGCAGTAAGGATCAGAGTGACAGGCGTCCATTTTGAATATACGTGGAAGGTTTTGGTTTTGGAGTGTCATTCCCTTCGTCCAGTCTGCCAGGATGGTGGGACCGCTGTATGAAAATTATCGCCCCCAGTTAAGTCAAACAAATTGACGGAAACGGAACTGATGCGATTTCCAGTACAACGTGCAGTTCGTTGAATTGGCAATTGAGTGCTAATCTGTGGGGAACGAGCAATCTTCAGATTACTGCAAAACGTACTGTAATGTGGGGGAGAGATAATCCAATATTGGCGTTTTACGTAAAGTGTGATACTTACCTATAAGCGAAGCCGAAATTATTCAAACAGGCAAGTGTTATATACACATACATATGAGGACAATAAGATTAAACTCACGTCAAATACTTCAAATTCCAGGCGACTGTATCTATCAGGTTTTGTAATTTGCCACCAACAACTGAGCGGATGTGGATAGGGGGTTGGATAATTCGGTGACCGTAACACTCCAACAATATCGCTCAGTACGTACGTACAAGCTTGACGCGCTGCATGGGGTGGAAATAAAGAGTACGGTAGAAAGGGTATGAGTAAAAGTTTATAGCTTATATTTGTTTTTTATGAACGTGGACTAGTCATTGATGCACTCATTCAAAACCAACAGGCGAATGCTAGCTCCTGATTGTAGATGAAAGGACTCGGCATCATATGATTTCTAATGGCAGTTTCCGCCGGACATTAACCGGAAACTTCCTGGCCATCTTGGCTAACAAGCAAGATCTTGGAACTCGTCGCTGTGTCTCAAATGGGTGTCGATTTTGTTAGCAACACAGACCCGATTTTGCCAACGCTCTAGTGGTCATCATCGAAAGTGACTTCGGTATCCTGCTGTTTTCTGACCGTGGACCTACTTGCGGATAGCCGTTTTGTCATTTTTAACCTGACAAGAAAATGATAGTAAGCCCGCTGTAGGTTTGTGTTCTATCTCGAAAGGCCTCTAATATTCATGTGCATACCAGCATTAGAAGGCATACAACCAGACCTAAACACTAGTGGCAGCTCCGAATGATCGTGTGTGTGAAGAGGTCCGTAAGTGTCAAGTGAAATTTCGTCCTCTGACTTGAAAATTGCGAAATCTCTTCACAGTGCGATGAATCCGTTAGTGGCTTAAAGGAAGAATTATTTTACAAGATAAGTGACACTTCCTTCTGAAAAGTCGTAATTGGAGGAGACAGTCATCACGTGACCGCGTGATGTGTTTTCTTTGATTCAATGATGAGCAGCCATATATGCTGTTTACATGACGGCTCATCACACTGGGCTTCGGCTGCTCGAGGCCCAACGGTTAAGTGTTCAAACCCTACCCGGAAGGTCGCGGGTTCGGAACCCTCTGAGCTTCGTGAGGTGCGCACTGTTCATGATTCCCAACTGGGATCAAACACATGTACAATGCTCCTCGGCTTTCCAGCATACATTGACCTTAATGACCGCACGATATCTCAACCGTCGGTTACGTTGTTTTCTCTCGCCTATCGCTTGTTTGTTCGAAAAATGATCCTACACATTCAGTTAAAAAACTGAATACGTGTAATCTGACCGACTGTGAACAATCTCGTCAATATCTCACAAGAATCGGAGGTGTCCTGTCTCCATGACTCGTGGAAAGCACTCAGTAAGCGAGTTCTCGTGTAGCCTAATTTAAACACACGAAACAGACGACAGGTCAAAACACATGAACCCAACTTTCGCAACCTAATCTATACAACGTGCACCTGAATAAGCTTTCCGTTTCAAGATTCTCATCAGGGACGTAAAAAATATGTCCCTCCGTATAAATTCTCTGTTTCGAAAATCCGATCCAAAAAACCGCTTCCGTATCCATGCTTATGACACTGCAACTGGAGAAAAGCAGACCCAGACAAAACACCCAGTTTTGCTGCTATTCACACATCCATTCAACCAACTGTGTCCACAACAGCACGTCACACCCAATGTTAGAACTAATTAGGTGCAAATAAAACAGATGAGTGATGGAATTAACAGTCTAAGAACAGAGGCAGAAAATAAAACAAACCGATTGACCTACACTGCACAACCCCTGTAACGGGTATCGCATGAAATGATCTGTCGATGCGAATAACCGTGGCGATATACAGAAAACTCATGTAATAATACGCCACTCTCTCCGATCTAGCAGAGACCTGAAGCGGTGAGTGAAAACTAAATCGGCCTTTTGTCTCGTTGACAGGACAAATGGAATATGTCGAAGCTAAAGCAAAAGTTGAGTTCCAGCTGCAAAATATCATAGAAAGGCTCTTGTGTACATTCAATTTCGCCAGTGTCTTGAGTCTCTAGTCAGTTCCACCAACAAGTTCGTTGCACCTCCAAGCGAATTGATCACTATGGCGGATAGTCTATAGAGACGGTTGTGACGCTTTGATAGGCGACTGCCGAATGCCTCCAGACAAGGAATTATTCCCCACCGTACAGCGAAGTGTCATCCTTACACAGCCAAGTTTAGTCGTTTCTTGAGCAAACTTAGTCACTCTGACGAGCCCGAAAGTTACTTCCACACTGCGACTCGTGCCATCCATCTGGTGCTTCTTTTGTGGTGAACACTTTTTATAGCTTAAATACAAGTTGGAGTAAAGGGACACATTTTGTGAGGTTGCGGAAAACTGTTCCACACCTGACGGGCGGCTTTATTTTTCTTATGGCTCATCAGATAGGCGTGGTTCCGAGTTTCGGTTAGGCAACCGCATGTTCTAGTTAGACTCAACTTGAGATGCCCCCACTTGCAAACTGATTTGGTGCTCATCTAGTGTGAACGTCTTGTTTATGACCTTCTTCTACACATTATGTCACCCAAAGACGGTGGCAGTCAGTCGACGGACAGTCGACAAGTCTTCGGTTATCTTATGAGTGGTGTGTACAGTGGAGAAGGGAACATGACGGGCAGTCGACAAATCTTCAGCTATCTTATGAGTGGTGTGCACACTGGAGGAGGGAAACATGACGCAGACTGTGTGCAGTAGATCCAGTTGAACAATGCCATGAACGAGATTCAGCTTCGATTCAGTCAGGTCTCCCTTTAATACCCTTTGAAATGCTGTCTTTCTGTTCACGCACATCTAGTAAGCTTACTCAGTGAAGTGGGATACAATCTGTTATATCTGGCTGCTGTTCTCAATCCACTGCCTGGTGCCAGAAAGAGAACTCACCAATAAGGAACACAACAGCTGTATTACGAGCGAGCGAGAGTGTGCGAGTGCACAAGTTACAACGGTTCCCCGCTATTTAAAGGCCACCTTTTGACATTGATCCAGGCTATCTGATAGGCGTTTATTGAACACCAGTCACAATCGATCGTGGTTCGATGAAATGTCTGAACGCTGATCATATTCGGTCGTGCTTCTATGGCGTGCCTAAACACTCATCGTCTTTTGCTGAATTGATTGAATGATTGACTAAGCCGAATGTTTGCCGGCTTCCTCATTGACATTTTGCCGGAGTTCTAGGATCTCAATAAGTTTTCGACGTTCTGGGGTTACTCTCATGGATCTGAACTTCCTGACACCTCCCCATTTTGCCGTTCAACGTAAGATTTTTGGTGCGGGTCAAGTTTGAAAGATTCCACCAGTCTTCTGGTGCGACTGCTAGGGCGTATCGTTTGCATCAATGGATCCGTCTCGGACAGTACATGTGAAACAGTGGCTATTAGTGCTGATCTTTGGAGATTAAAGTTTTCAAGCAGCATGTTGAGGTCTATTAACTGTTCTCCCGTTTTTGTGACCAGGCACCCAGTCGACCGTAATTCACTGACATGTCGTTCCCATATTGTTGATCAAAGCTGGACGCTACAGATCACCTCACCGACGCTTTCAAGAGGACTCCAACAGTCCATCTTCGTCGACCGGGGCGACAGTTCTACAGAAGCACTCGGTTTCCAGGTCGGAATGTGAGCTTCCCTCCTGTCAGTGTTGATGAACATGAGTTTCCGATCGGCAGTGTTGAAACATGCAAGCGATCGGTCTAGTCTATGTCCAGGAGATTAAGCTCACAAACAGCAAGATAGACAATACCACAATCACGGTGGTCTGCTATCTCTATCTCACAATCTAATTCACCAAGTAATTGGAGCTTACCACCTGAAGCATTTCTGGCGGTGTTCATTGTTGTTCTGAGTTTCGGTGATCCGATCTTTCTCCAGGTGTGCCGGGAAACAATCGTTATATCGAAAGCCGTATCGAGCTGCAATCGATTCGTGCTTTCGTATGTTCTGATTTCAACATACTTGCGACGGGCATCGATCTGGATATCAAATGTTTAAAGTATTGCGTTAAGACGCGGTTCTGACTGGCTCCGTCTGCTTCGTGACCTCTGGGCTTACGGCGTCTTTGGCTAGCTTTCCGCGTCCGGCACTGGCTTTCCTTGTGCCCACTTCGATTACACACTGAACATTGGTGCATTCTATAGGGACACAATCGCACAAAATGCCATTCGCCGTATTGCCAGCATGCTGAATGGGCATGCACCGTTCGAAGTTGCCACCACGGGAGGTTGCCTCGACGTTGTATTGGCAATGTTGAAAGCAGGGTTGGATAAGTGTCTCTACAACATGGCCGTGTCGTGTCTAAGATTCAAGAGGCGCTGGCACTCATGTGTAATGCACTGCAGTGTATCTTATTGACTTACTGGTCAGGGGGTTGTGAAGCTAGGGAACATGAAGTTTGATCGTGATAGTTTTGAGTGGTCGAAATGTCCGAGGAAAGAAATACCACACTTTTTCGGAACGTGCTATGTTACAATGACAAGTTGAACTGCAACAACTTGAAGTTGAACCGGTTTTCTTACCCTTTGGATACACCTTTTGCCGTGTTTATTTCGCGATACACCAAACAGACGAAATCCTCAGATAATAATCAGTTACTGAACCTTAACTGTGCTCCTGAAAAAAACAGAAGGCACAGTTTGCACTAACAAAGCCGAACGATTTCCGCGCCATCTAGGTGAAGATAACGTACGGATTTGTTGCGGCGAGAGTGAGCAGTGCTGAAGGCTCTCTATATCAGTAACAGTCAAACGGGTCCAGTGAGAAAAGTTGGTTTTTCTAGTACCCGCTGGCGTGTGACCAATATCGCGGGGCTGAAAACGTCCTCTTTGAACGTCCCCATTGTAAACTGCACGACGAAATCGATGCATTGCAAATACAAATCTGAATTAACAATCAAGTGTTTGACCTGCGCCATCATCATCTTTGTATTCGCATATGCACCTCCCAGCGTTGTGGACATTTTGTTATTCACTATAACTTCAAGGGATTTTCTAAGAAAATGTTGTGTGGAAAGTAATCGAACGTCTTGCAATGAAGAAGGCGTTGAAAGTTACTGCTTTTTGATGGCTCGAAACTCATTGGAATTTAAGGCGCCTGCAACCAGGCTTTGGTTGGAATGAGTTCAAATCTGGTGCCCATTTGCCAATCCACCTTCTGACGTTGAGCGAGATAACTAAGACACATGAGGCATGATGATGTGGCCGATCAGGATTATCAAGAAAGCCGCAGTGGGATTCGGCTTCATTATATCCCCCTACAAAGCGTGTACCCTAAAAACACTGTCAAACTGAACATGAACAGTAGTGCAACTTACAAGCCAACGAGAACATGCAGTTGATCGCATCTGTCAGGTTTCATCGCTGTTACCTTAGCTTTCAAAACCAATCGTATTGAATGTATGAGGAGACTACAGCTCTTTCAGAGCCGAATATGGATGGGAAAGGGAGATAAGTGAACACCTTGATATGCAGTTTGCGTGGATCGTAATCTCATGCCTCTTGCTATAAAAGCATCGCAGCTATCCAGGATGCCTTGCAGGTGGCACATCAATTACACTGGCATGCACTGCCGCATATCAGTGAGACTGATATGATTTTCCAATGTGAGACCATTTCTTCGTGAAAACCAACTCATCAAGCAGCCCATTTGCGTTCTGAATGTTTCACTATTTCTCGTGTTTTCCGTAAGTGAAGCAGAAACTACTCGTGATATGAGGCTTGCAGACACACGTTTGCGAAAACCAAAATCAATAGATTAGTTGGTGCAGTACACGACTGCAATCTTTTTTTATCAACCAACCCAAGTCGGATCTCAGCAGTTGAGTTTATCCAAAATCATTTGTGCGATGTTTGTGCTCAAGGCTATCATGATAATTTGTCCTGATCACGCCAACTAGCGTGTGTTGGCTGAATGTGGTGATCCAACCACATTTTGGCACTCACCAAAGACAGAAGGTTCAAATTTTTGAAGCATCGCAAGCTTATTTAGCAAACTTTGAAAAATAGCTGGCACTTTCGGCCCAACTCCCTCAAGGCCCGAATTTCACGAAAACCGTTTGACCAGTTAAAGAATTCAACGTAATGAGAAGAAGACCAGCGCAGTGACGTTTGCTGAATGCCGCAAAATGATTGCAGTTAGCCAAGACCAAGTTAACAAGCGTATCTTACTATACCCACAAATCTGCAGTTGAGGTTTTACAACCCCATCAAACCTGGAACATGCGTCACAAACGTGGAAGCCGATGTGCAGGTTCGATAAGCCAGAGTCTAGCATGTGTACCCAATCCACGAGTGCTGAGTCTTATGAAGCGGGAAAGTCTTCAGGTGTCACAACACTGTTAGTGAGCCACCGTGTTCGTGTCACCCTATCAGATTAGCTGACACACGACAAGTATGCAGAAAGCGACTATGGCAAAAATATTGTCGTTAAACTCAAATACCCCCTGCTACGCTCAGTCAATCACTCAAAGGCAAACATTCAAATTCAGATTATTTAATTAGTTTTTTAGTCCAGATTATTTACACTAGCTTTGAGCCAATCTATTGTTACGATAAGTAACATTGGCCTACAACGTTTTCCGACAGATGCGCTAATGGAAGCTAAGGGAGATCCTTCGTTCGATAGCTTCTATCTCAACAGTTCATGCACGTTAAACCGATCGAACCTAGCATCTTGTCAATCCAGAAAGCAACCGGTTGTTTCAAGACTTGCCTGGTTCTTGGGTCCACGAAGTCATGGCTCGGGTTGCTGAAAACAAGCAAAACAAAAAGTGTTTTGTAAGCCACCTGATTGTAAAAAAACGAAATTCACGATTGCGAGCGTACGTTCCCATATGCTCCAAAGATGTGTTTGGCTTTACGATTTGTGTTCCTCTGAATTTTTTCGCGGACCTTTCCATAGACTCTAGGCATATGTTTAGCCTCGCGCTTTATTTCTCCTGTGAATTATTCCTTGTTTCCTTTAGACACTATATATGATTTTTTCTGAAGTGAGTCCAGCTTCATTCGACAAGGTCCTTTGGACCGGCTTTTCGGTAGGGGGCACGTGTACAAACGTGTCACATCGAACGCACACACTCATGTCTGTGTGTAGACCACTCCCGACTGACCTTTCTAAATGGTACCCTTCAGCTTATTCCAAGTCTAACATCCAACCAAACGAACTCACCGAATGCGCTCACTTCGGATACTTGGACCCGTATTCAAATAACTCACATGAAGGCAACCGTCGGTGGGTCAATGTGTTTTCGCAGAGAGGGGAACTCTTCGTGGTCATGTGCCAGACAAATGAAAATCATGGCGAGCGACGTTGAAACGCTTAAGGGAACAGTATCATATCCAAGCTATTTTTCAGACGCCTGCTTTTTATGAAAAGGCATATTAGCTAGTTGGACTACTTTTCTGTCTTGGTCGTGGAAGGGGCGGCATTATTACCAGAAGGCGGTTGATAATTTCTTTATTGAGAAATATGGATGCGGTCTCCCTGCGGTTTGCAGCTTCGATGCTGGTCTCATAAACGAAATACTGAGTTGAGTCTCCCGTGAAACCAAATTGATTTGCAAATGAGTGTAGTTCCCGATATCAGTCCAATTTGTCTCCCAGTGGAACATAAGTGTGACGGAAACTCGGGGACGGCGCCTGCCTGATGATTCCAAGAAAGGCCAAACTGGTCGTGCGCTGTCGAAGAATTTTCAGCACCCTTGTGAGTAGTCTTCTTTATGAGAATTTTAATGCTCCATATTAAGGAGTGCTTTCTATTGTTTGTGATGTTTCTCGTTTTACGTTTACCATCGTGGAGATATTTTTTAATGGGCTGGTAGCCAGTTTTGACTATCGAAAACGGAATTTGAGTTGTTCTGCCCACAAATCTAGCATAGGGCATCATCGTATTATCACGCAAGGCAATATCCAGAAGCAAAATTACTCGGCCCTGATGGACCCGGGTAGCGTAATCCTTAAGTAGTTCTAAGCGTGTATTGCTAAAGGTTTTGTGTCTTATAATGGTGACTTCGCCCTGTAAATGAAACCAGTCTGTGGTGAAAAGCCCAGAATTTGTCACTGAGATATTGCCACTCGAGGCGCCAGGCAAAGCGGGACCACATGATGTGGATTCCGTGCTCCCAGGATCACTGGCGCCATATGCCGTCCAAATGTGAGCTCATCGCACTGCCGATCAGCCCGTCGTGGTCGAAAGTTTAGAGGTTCAAAACACAATCCGGAAGGTTGCTGATTCGAGACTCGCCCAATTTTGATGGAATGCGCACTGGTGCTGATCACCACTGAGGATGAAACAGCCGTAAATTGCTTCTCAGTTTTTCAGTATACATCGTTTTCACTTACCAGACGAAGTCTTCATTAATATTTCCAAAATCTCCGCACAATAGCAACAGGTCATTTGTTGTTATCAGACCACCGATTTGTGATTACGCGTTTTGGAGTATGCAGCCTGGTTAGTTTGAATTTGCTTGCTCCAGGCAAACCTTGAGAACACGTTTGTGCCTGCAGCATCCCATAATGGTAGAAATCAGTCAACTGCATCTGAATGAAAGCCCTTCGTATGAGTTACCTGATTGCCTGCTCTCTGCTGTCTGCTACCTCAGATTTACTTATTATTCGTTCCAGTACATTTTAGTGTATCATCATGAGCTTCAATTTACTGTAATCCATTACCGAATATATCACGTGACCGTTTGCGAGTAACCTAACTGAGTTTTCAATTTCGCTGCATAGCGCATCATCGCATTATCACGCAAGACAATATACAGAAGCAAACTTCGCCGGCCATGACGGACCCGTCGAGCGTAATCCTTAAGTAGTTCTAAGCGTGTATTGCTAAAGGTTTTGTGTCTTATAATGGTGACTTCGCCCTGTAAATGAAACCAGTCTGTGGTGAAAAGCCCAGAATTTGTCACTGAGATATTGCCACTCGAGGCGCCAGGCAAAGCGGGACCACATGATGTGGATTCCGTGCTCCCAGGATCACTGGCGCCATATCCCGTCCAAATGTGAGCTCATCGCACTGCCGATCAGCCCGTCGTGGTCGAAAGTTTAGAGGTTCAAAACACAATCCGGAAGGTTGCTGATTCGAGACTCGCCCAATTTTGATGGAATGCGCACTGGTGCTGATCACCACTGAGGATGAAACAGCCGTAAATTGCTTCTCAGTTTTTCAGTATACATCGTTTTCACTTACCAGACGAAGTCTTCATCAATATTTCCGAAATCTCCGCACAATAGTAACAGGTCATTTGTTGTTATCAGACCACCGATTTGTGATTACGCGTTTTGGAGTATGCAGCCTGGTTAGTTTGAATTTGCTTGCTCCAGGCAAACCTTGAGAACACGTTTGTGCCTGCAGCATCCCATAATGGTAGAAATCAGTCAACTGCATCTGAATGAAAGCCCTTCGTATGAGTTACCTGATTGCCTGCTCTCTGCTGTCTGCTACCTCAGATTTACTTATTATTCGTTCCAGTACATTTTAGTGTATCATCATGAGCTTCAATTTACTGTAATCCATTACCGAATATATCACGTGACCGTTTGCGAGTAACCTAACCGAACGCTCTGGGTATTCCGGATTGCTGAACCCAGAATGGTGCCAAAGGTTAATATCCATGACCATCGTCTCACAAAGCCACCTGATCAACATCTACCACTAACCATGCAGATATATATGTATTATATATTTATATTTTTATATATAGATATATACGGTAAGGAAGAGTACAGTGATCATCTTGAATGCTATTTGGTCACACAAAACGCGACACTCAAAATTCGTTATGGAACACGGGATGTAAATCCAGCAGATGCTACAGATATGGAGAAAAATTGGAAGCTTCGCTGAACGGAAAGACCGTCGTTCACAACCATTTGTGCACCATATTCTGTTGAAGTACTGACGTGTTATTTCCGATCGTGTGTTACATTGACATAATCCATTGTATATCAGTAAACGTAGTCTTGTGAATTGAGACAAATGTCTCCTTATACAGAGTGACCACCGTCATTTCTTTCGTTTTAGGATGCGCTACGCACAAACCAAAGTTGGAGTGCTTCGCGGCTTTGGTCTTGAAATTTACATACACTCTCAAAATATTCGAAATCCTCACCGGACCTGAAATACAACTCGTATCATCCCTAAACACTTATTATCGACTCCTCTCTCATTAATTCCCTCAGCTCATTAGCCCTGTGAATGCCTTGTTGAATGCATTACCATTGCAGACCCTGACCTGAGGCTTCATACCAAGGTATCCACAGATAACGCGCATCTTGCCCTGTGTATCTAACGTGCATCCGTACACCTTTTTCAATAGTTCGCCGGGGTGACATGTCTCATACGTTAGCTGTTGATCAGTTGGCGGTCGATCAGTTTGATTAGCTTTGCAGTGAGCCCGGAAACGGTTCTAGATTGTGCGAGAAGACAGCGTCTACGAGTTTGGCTTGTAAATTTCTCCACTTCTGCTCGGGTTTAGAGGTCCAAATGGATAGCTCATACTGCAAGGTGATTAGCCTTCCGGCGGTTGACCAGTGCGAAATCCCATGGTTAATTTTGGGTTTTGGTTTGTGTCACGGTTTGATTATACAACATCCGGTTCGTTGAGTGCCGCTATTTCGGTTGTCGCGTTTCCTATATCCAGTCGGTCCTTTTCATCCTTATGGCATGTTAGTTTTCAGTCATTTGATTGGTTGACAGAACCCATCTAGTTTTAAGTACAGATCTTTCTCTGACCTGATTGTTCAGCCTTTCACTTTTATTGTGTTATGGTTTTTTATCAGCTCACTAGGTATCTCTTTGCCTAAAACAACTTTCATCTGTTTCTCTGACCCATTAATTTATCTCTTGCTTGTGTGTGATCCTGAGTCCAACATTTTATTCGGGGTTTTGTGCCCGCTTAATGGTCTTTATTGGCTTCTTGTGTAGTTTCGCACCTAATTGATTTGAATCTCTTGTACCTTGGAGATTGGGAGACTGGGTCGATTTTAGTGTGTCTGTTAATGGGTCGTTGAGGATTAGGGCAGCCAAACCATTCTTTTGCGCTATGCCGCTAATGAATAACTGGGCTGGCAGTACTCTGTAAGGCAGGTTTTCGTAAGTCACATTTCGTCAGTGTAGTCCTCATGTATCCACGATAACCCCCAATTAATGAACATGTCTCCGTCTGCCACTGCCCTCCAACACCGGCCAGCCTTCTGTCGATGGACGATCTAAAAGTGTAATCTAGATACCCACAGCTCCCAAAATAGAGAATGATGCTTTCTGCTGACGGTCTCAGGCCTACAATCCTACATTCGGCCCTTGCAAAACCACACATGTATTTTAAGAGGACAGCAGATGGTGTCATCACACTGTCGTCATCACCGAGAACCCAAGCCATATACGCTAATAACCATCACAAAGACCCTAAAGCATGGACCGCACCCGACCTTGCCCCGGTTGATGTGACTTTAGTTCTCAGAAACCAGTCATCCAAATGGTCGTTGTACTCTACCATGCTTCTCCCTTGATAGATCAAAACCATTTTCTTGCCTCTTATTCCAGTGTTATTTATACGCTGTGAAGTAGCCCGGTTTTGTCTGGATTTTTTGGGTGAGGTGTGGGAACAACAACAACTGGTAACGTCTTCTGTAGTTTTGATCCGAAGACGCACACTGTTTCCAAGTTCGTGGCCACAAGACTTGTTTAAGTCACCGTTACGCACAAATTTCTACTCTTCTGTAGCGGCTTCGTTCTGGAACCAGCTTCTTAGTCAGCTGTTTTCTTCCTTGGTGTCCGCTGCACGGTTTTGCAATAGCCGCCATCAAGAATCACATCGGGCTAAGCAGAAGTGCACAGGTTTGAGTGGCTGATGGCTCCGGTTGGGTGAATAGGGCACTAAGCAACCCGTAGAATGTGGCCACCTACTTTTTCGCGTTATAGTTGCATTCCCCAAAAACCATCTGACGTACCGCAAAACTATATATATATATATTATACATTATTACATTATATATATATATATATTTTATAGGGGCTAGATGGTTCAGTTTGTTATAGCGCAAATCTACTGACCGGAAGGTCCGTATTTCGAACCCTGCCTTTGCCTGTTGACTTCCCTGTCTAGGCTTAGGCAACCTGACAGTATCCTAGCCCTCGTGCTTTCTTCGGGCGGGATGGCAGTTTGACAGTGAAATGGTGTTACAGCTGAAAGGTTTTTTATATATATTATATTTCCAATAGACCCATAAACTGCTACGAAATCACTCCAAAGATATGAGCGTGGCGGCCAGGTGGAACGGTGGCATAGCCCACCCTATCCTTGGTGGTCAGACAAATGTCACTTTGGAGCCACAAATGTCGCAGTTTTGGAAACTCTGTCCCGAAATTTTCAAATTCGAAAGCAACATTGCTACTTTCCAGTCCACTGGAAACTATGCAGCCGACGGGAAGGACGCAGTTATCTACAACGTCCATCACTTCAAGCGTAAGCATTAGTTTTGGGCCCTGTTTCGCCCGTTTAGGCTGCGGCACCGTGCACTCCGTAGACGTGATGTGCATACAGGATTATACAGTAGAGTTATTTACGATATTTGTAACGTTTCCATTTTTGAAAAACATGATCCAGAGAGAGCAATATCTCTCGCGTATTCCGTGTTCGCGTTCAACATTCCACATGGTATGGTGATATGTAAGGCCTCAGAGGCAGGCAAAGGAGACTCGAGCAGCACGTCGATTACGACATAAAAAGAGACAACAACCAGGAAGCAGTTGTCCAAAAACCGATTTCGGAAATTTCAGGAGAGAATGTGCGCCAGGCGTATTTTCCTGGCGGAGAAGGTATACAAAATATCTACAGAAAAGAAGTCAGAAGAAATGCGTTTCGTACCCCGATACAATCATGGTTTCTGACAAGGCAAAAAACCGGCATGTATGCCATGAGGACCGTCAGAAATAGAGACACAACTCAAGCAAATTGAAGACGTAATTGATGTTAACCCAGTTAGGGCAAAACCAATCCTAGTTCTCGTGAACTTCGATCTCACAGTGTTGAGTTATTCTGTGAAGTACAGAAAGGCATTTTGGACACTATCGCTTCTAGAGTGGTGGCTTCTGCAACAAGCATTTACGCAACTTGTAATGAGAGGATCCCCACCAGACAGCTCCATTTAGTCGTTGTTTAGCCTTCGTAATATGTATCGAAGTAAATTAGTCGAGTCTTCACGAGGGACCAACCAGAGTGTGATTTTTCAACCCTCCGAACCGGATTATTTATTGCGTTGAATGGGTCAAAGCGAACAAACCGGTGTGTATCTTCCATGCAGGAAGCGAAGCAGTTCCACAGGTTTACTGAGGGCTCATTTTTGTTTCGCTTCACTGTGTTGATGTGTGGATAAGAAGCAACGGTCAACTAACTTACCGCTGAGTGAACCAAAATGACTCGGTTGAGAGACGCGTGTGGAGAGGTCCGCTAGTGGAGGGGTCATCCCAAGGCTTATTTATTTTCCGATAACACTGCGTGATTCGCCAGCGTCTACGGTCGAATTTGGTGTGATCACGTGTTCAGTCTCTAAAGCCTTTGTTAACACTGTTTTACCCCCACAGAGAGCGGTATAGCTCTTTCCGTGAAAATTCTGACTCGAAAAACAAGCTTATTGCAGCTACACCCCTAGCGCAGTGAACAGTGTAACTGTATTACCACTCCACTTCGTAATGCGATTTTCTACACTAAGGAGATTGGCTATTCTTTGTTTACCTCTTCCTCTAGGCGCCCGAAGCTTATGTCTGTCATGCCTCCATTCTGACTTTATCATCATGAATGTGCTCAACTGTTTGCGGTCCGTCAGTTGGGAACAATCATTGTTACTGTTATTGATATGGGTTTGCTCATTGGCAATGTCTTCGACCATAAGTCTATAGCCCAATGCCCCCTGATAACCTTGTGTTCAACTCATGGTCGGCTGATGACACCCGTCCTAATGCTGTGTGGGCGTGTAGTGCTGTAAAGACTGCTCACGCCCTAATGCATACGCCCGCAAAAACAAGCAAAGTGGAGACTGGCTAGATATTTCAGCAGTCCGCCATCGCCCGATTGGCCTAATATTTCCAACCGTTTTTTTCCTTGTTTTGTTCTGCACCGTTTCCATTGTAAACTAAATATTCCGCACCTTTCTACTTTATTGGTACACCAAATTGTACGCTAAAACGCACATCTGCGGTATTCGACTTTGTGAAAACACGGTTCCTCAGGAGCATCAACCACCATGGTTAAAACGGGCGGTTAAACGCTCAATGCCTACTTGCCTAAGCAAGGTGACTAAGACGTTTCAGTGATTTATATAAGAATTCTTGTGCGGCTTGGATTCTTTCTATTCATACATCTGTGGCATTTTGGTAGTTGATGCATCATATGGCAAATAACTTCGACTCTTTTGTCAGTTGATTTCCCGTCCACAGTATAACTGCCAGTGCTAAAAGTGTGAACTGAGCCAAAGTTTTCTGGATCTCCTGAAGCATCAGATTCCGTCTGCTGTGTTTCCACCCAAAGGCATGGGTAACTGGTAACTACATGACTCCGGACTTAAGTGAACGACAGCGCAAATTCTGTTGTTTAGTGGGCTAATCGGTTGGTTACTGGTCTGTTAATAGTGTGGACTTCGTTAGGTTCTTGGTTGTGGTATTTATGGGTCACGCTTTGAATCTGCTTCAGACAGCTCACCGAATACCTTGGACTGCTAACACATCCGCACGTTTGTCAGCCTTATGGCGAATGGAAGTTTCCGTCGGTTACTCAGAACGGTGCTTCGCTTGCTTGGTAGTCCTGTTGTGACTAGAAACGGTTCCATCGGCACTGCGTGGGTTGCATCGGCTCTCGTTGATGAAAATTGCGTGCATGACATTTGGTGGAGGACATTGTTTCCAACACCCACGAAAAATATGAGGAAGGGCTGTGGTGGCTGAATGCTGTCCACTAAAACACGAGAACATTGTAAATTTTTCAAAAGACGACCAGTTGTCAGAGTGGAACTGGCAAATCTCAGCGTCTTCTACAGTGTAGACTTTAGACGACTGCTGGAGTACGCTAACATAGCAGTTTATGTTGAACGTGTCCAGCTCAAAGCCCCAAAAAGAGTTGCTGGACTGCGGTCTCCACAATCAACGAGATACGCACAAAATTGATTCACTTAGGGCTCTTGGAACATATACGCCTGCCTGGAGATTGCATCCTTATCTTACTGTTACTTGAAACTGGTTTAGCTGTTGTTGGGCGCAATTCCAAACCCGTAGTTAGGCGATAACAGGGCCAAAAAGCCCATCCTGCACTGGATTGGCCATAAGTTCGGGCTGCTCACCGGTCTGGCATCAAGGCGAGCTGTGCTTAGTCGAAAGTCTGGGCCCAACGGCCAATCATGACCCAGCATTCGCCGAATTCCAGTTGCCAATGGCGCACACTCTATACGACAAGGGGTACAAAAGTGCTTATCTGGTCTTCGGCGTTACCACACGTTTTGCACCTTTGGTGGTCACTTCGACAGGAACGCTAGCTTTGAAGGTTCACACTGAGAACTAAGCTGAGAAAAGCACGTTTATTACAGCAGTATTTTATTCTCGCAAAACGCGGTGACAATGATTGAAACTGCTCAGTATAATGCCATGCAATGTCTCACTTTGATACTCGTCCTTGCGCGATCGCAAGCACGTGGAGCGCTTCCAGTTAAAAAAAACACAAAGTAAACATTTTAAATGCTTGTTTCTGTGACTTTAAGAACTGGAAGTTCTTTTCCAGCAGCGCAAAACTCAGGGGCTGAGCTTCGCCTGACTTTTCATATTTTGCTTCGAGTTACTTGGTAAATTTCTAACAACTGGTAACCACTGATCCCCTGATCCCGAGACCGCTAACAAATCATTGTACACCTGCGTATCATTGGCCAAATCGCTGGACAGTTGAATTCCCGGCAGTATAGACGACTAGGTATCATGCCTAATCTTTCGGAAACTAGTCAACCTTGTCTTAAGAAACGACAGAGCTGCCTGGCCTTACCGGCAATGCAGAAATTCCCCTGCTGTTTTAGGTGGACTAGGGGACATGTCCGGACTATTCTTTGCTTGTATAAGAGCCAGCAGCTTTATTATTGACAAATGTCACTATCATTGATATATGTCTCGAGCTCTTAGAGAGCAGCTGCAATGAAGAAAATCTGGCTGTGGACCACGCATTAAAAACACTGTGTGATCAGACAGATCAACGGACAGGTCAGAGAGAAGCTGCAATGAGGGAAATCTGACTGTGGACCACGCATTAAAAATACTGTGTGATCAGACAGATCAACGGACAGGGTAGTGCGTGCTATTAATTAATCCAGAGTGTCAAGACAGACGAAATGATCGCCACTTTTGCCAAATACGCCGACAGCTGAAGTGGCGACACAGTTATAAAATAAACAAGCAATAATGGTGACCTTTAACTGCTACTCAGCAGCAGCGCCAAACGGGACGTGCGAAGGTTTGTGAATTCCAAATGTCTCTTCGCGCAAGGCCTCAAATTAATTAACGTAATTGGTTTCAGTGCTACGAATATAGACTTTAATAAATTTTTCGCCTCCAAAACCTGCGAATCGGTGTTGCTAAAATTTATTCACTGATTCACGAACTGATACACAGGATTCAGGCTTTCGCCTAGGCTTCCCGGGTCAAGTTTGTTCCGGCGGTTCTGGCCCCAGATGACGCAAGTGATAAAAGAGTGTAGCAACGCTGTTTAGTTTCTCAACGCCTGGCATTGAGCTTACCAGCGCAAGGATTTACCTAAAAAGCACTAAATGTGTTTTAAACTGTGTTCTAACTGCAACGTGAACAACCGTAGAATAAGGTTTATTTCACTCACTAACTAAATAAGATTAAAATAATTGTTGTCTGAAAAGATTGTAGGCCCTGAGCTTGAAAAATATCCGTCGTCCAGGTCCTGTTCAAACGAGGCGTATTTATTAGGTCCTCTCGGAGACAACGATAATCTAAGGGAAATAGTTCAAGCACCATGAGATGCGTTTCACAATCGACGGACCGTTCCAAAGTTTACCTGATACCACTCGGTGGACGATTGGCCAAGTAAGCTTGACCTCGGATCTTGTTTAAGGTGAAAGTAAACGAACTTGCAACGTTTGCAGAAAGATCCCTCGCAGAAAGCGGTGGATATTATATATGGTTTTTCCCCCAACTTTTTAACAAAATGGAGGATGCTTGTCGTCATCCTTTCGGCAATTTAACGCCTTTTGTCACACCGAACCTCGATGTAGTGGAAAGTCAGTTTGGGCTGAAACTGGGTCACCCAGTTAAGTCAAAGGCTGTGGAATCTGTTGAATTCCATCATGTCATATTAGTTCCCTTTTGGGCCTTATTGTGAAAACATTGCTAGTTGAACAGCGATGTACATTTTTCTGCCTGACTGCTGATGCATTCCGCAACGGTTATTGTGTCACACATAAGGGGTATCTGCACGAAACCACATACCAGTCAGCCTAACGGATCAATGTTCTACTACGTATGAGCTAAGAGAGAGGCTTTAAATTGTCGCACATCTCAAGTGATACAAGTTGCTAGCGGTCGATCTCTATGGTTTTGTTATGGAATAGTCGTGCCTGCTTTGCAGAAGTGTTTGCTGACATATTGCATCACTAAAAGTATACCACTTAGAATTCGAGAAAGATTCAGATGCACTAAACCATTGCTTCTTGCTCTTCAAGCTTCAGGGCTCTGTAATGATTCCCAAACTTTTTGTACGGATATTGAAACTCATCTCAGCAAGCAAAAAGGATCTTCTCCAACTCAAACTATCTGTAGCTTCTGGTACGTTCTAGGTAATTCTATGGCTTCACGAGGCTTTTGTTAGCCATCTGGAACACTGTTGCCATTATGTTGCGTAGGGGCATTTCTGTTAAATGATATCACAGGTCGCATTACCAGATGGACAGTAAAGCTAAGGAGACGTCTAGCGCGGGCTACATTCTTCCTCCTCAGGAAGTGGAGATTAAGTGAATTACACCAGCAACTGCATGATTCTCAAAATATCCTCGACTTTATTCCATCGGTCTGTCTCATTTATCCGAGTAACTCGTCCAGGACAGGAGGCCACGAACAAACCATTTAAAATGAAGGAATCATGCTTTTGACCTGATATTTTTTCACCCGAATAATGAATCCCTAGAACAATGTAACATCCATCAATAGCTACGACATTAGCCAAGATGTAAAGCAGAGCAACATAGTCGTTGAACTTCAGGTGACAGACATGCTTCTGGCCTCAGTGTACCTCTGGCGTTTCCGCTTGTTCTTCAATTTTCATCGTCCACACAGAGAACACCTGGGCCACAACAGTACCGCGGTTGCCCTTTCTTTTACTTATTTTAAACATTATTGTTGTTTGAAAAACAATTCTCGCCCCAATTCTGACGGCATTTCGAGTGTTTAATAGCCACACCGTTTCGCGTCAACTAAGCAGCAGCCTAGTCCATCATAAAGCATGATGGTGTACTGTTGTGGAAAACTTAATTTCCCGAGGCTTTAGCTTTAGCTGGTGTTTACGTAGAAAGGTACAATATCTAGCTTTCCATAGATTGTAGGTCTTTGCGCTGTCTCGTGCACCCTCCGGTTTTACGGGTCTTCTTCAGCGATCGGGTTTGTTTGGGTTTATTGGCTACGTTGGTGGAACTTTACCCGCAGACGATACAGTTGTTTAGTCTATCTTAAAATATTGGCTCATCAGCCACGTTGTACAGCACTATATTTCCAAAACTAACGCCGGCCGATCTGTGGACGCACACCCCAATTTCTTTTGAAACTTTAGCTTGGACCAAGGAAATATCCACATAAAGATTTAACGTTTGCTGGTATTTGTTTGGTACCTTAAGCGTTCCCCAGCGAGTTGCAGTTCAGCTGATATTTGTCTAGGCTTACTCACAATCTGTCTTGGGCGCGGATTTCACATTCTTAATGGCTGCCATTGCTCAACCTGATGGCGCCGTAAAGGCAGTGGAAGGTTTTATGCAGAAGTTGGTTTCCTCGCGTTTTTCGCATTCTTTAGCTTCTTAAGTATTTTGAAAGTGCACTAAACAATAATTATGTTTGCTCTGTCTGCACAAACTCAAAGTGAAGCAGTCATGGGCGACTTTCTATTTTAAAGCAATTGTCCCGCTATATAAAGCCCAGAAATTTGTCGCAGAAAGTAGGTTTGGCAGTTTTCTCTATGTTGGAATACTGGTAGCTCGGGTGTGATAGTTGGTACTTGATCAGGTTACGCAGGCACGCCGGGGCGACAAGGAACGGATGGAGACACAACGTTTTATTCGTACAGGTTAAGGAAGCAGTAAGGCACCTGATTTTATTGCTGTTCACGATCAATGTACCTACTTTGGGTTGGTTATTGATGGAACAATAAACAGACAAATCGAGATCGATCCTGTCTACCAACCTCTGAGGACAAAGGACATCCAGAACCACAAAACTCGGAGCTGGACAAGGAAGCAAAGAAGAAATCAATAGGACTACGAACTGCTAAAAATAGGGGGTACACCACTAACCACCCAAACAACTGAAAAGCTGACCACGACGTAACACAGATTACGAGCAGACAAACCAGAATCCAAGTACGATTTTCGTCAATGGCCAATCGGGTTACGGCGCAAAAGCTGTTCTTGCGAACTATGTAAACGCAAGCACAAAGAGAGGGACTACCCACCCAACAGCACCTTGAACATGTCTTCTCGAATGGTGACGGAACGTTTGCAAATCAATTGGCAAGCTCGGCGAACAGATCAACAGTCACCTGATCAAATACCTGTTTTCTCTATAATAGCCAGCGCACGCTGTATAGGTTGCAGGTCGAAGTCTTACCTTTATCCGTATATTGAAAATCAGTGGGTTGACTGGCAGCCCGGTAAGACAGTGCAATAGGGTGGACTGTAATCTCAAGTGCTGAAACAAGTTTAGCGGGCTAACAAGGGCTGATGGGTGCATAAAACACGGTTCTTCAGGAAATCGTAAAGACAAGGTGTTTCTGCCGACATGCTATCAGGCAGTTGCGGTACCGTTTTTGCGATGCCGCACCTGGGTCCGCGGACAGCCTTGTACGTAAACATTTTGGGTGAGCCAGTTAACATTTTCGGGGTGTTCAAAATTATCTTGGGAATAGTGACAAAATGAGAGCAGCATGGACCAAGGGGATTCGTGGGTCCATTGAGCGCGCAGGATATCTCATGGCTGCCATTCAAACGAGGCAATGAAACAGCCGCATGTAGGCTGGAATCCCAAAGTGTGGAAGTGTCAAAAAGGTCTGCTCGGGCACCTGGGTGTAAGCTAGACTGCGGTGCGTTGGAGGCGATGGCATTATCAGTTGACTTTTGAGTAACGTAGCTTTAGTGCACAAGCAACACTGACTGCACGATTGGGCCAAGTCCGCCAATGTAGTGAGGGGAAGGCAAGGAAATGGAGCAAACTTTACAGTCCACAGTCATATCATCATGCTCAGATAGATCATATGAGGAGTGGTTGACCGAGTCGCTTATGTGGCATGATATTTTAGACAAGATGATAAGGCTGGAACGGTTGGCAGTACCTCGGTATGGACGACAGTTAGCTTATGCCCAAAACCCATAAGACAGACATGAAGAAGAGCCTCGGGTTTACGTGAAGGAGCGACCACCTTTGAACATGTTATGCGTATCTGAGGTGTGAAGGCTCTTTCAGCGATAACCGGATACTAACATCACAAAATAGTAGTTTACAAAAGCAAGTACCGCAGTTAATAATCAGTGCCCTAGAACCGGTCCTCTAGTCGATGATAGTTCCGCTGCGGCTGAGTACGAGATGATTGCAAGTTATGGCTGGGGAGACGGAATCGTTGTTCCCATTAAACAACAGTATATAAGTGTCAGAAAGCAAAAATCGAGTGAAGTAGGGTTTTATGGATTAAAAGAAGCAGATTTGATACCAAGTACCCGTCCACCCATTAGATCTTCGCTACGGCTTCCTCCATGGGTACACGTTTGAAGACTAATGAGGTCCATGTATGCGATGTATACCACCTAATCGTACGACTGCCTTGTATACACCCCTCTTTAGCTTCAACCTCGCTGGGTCCAAATTTAATGTTCCCATAGATCCTCCATTAACACTATTGGGGCTAGTTAGTCAAGAAGTAAGTTCGCATTTATATTAGTAAGATATCTGAACAATCGGACCGGGGTCATAAACAAGACAAAACTGAATATCCGTTTTTCATTTCAGATTCATCTTCGGTCTACGGAAAAAGAAACGGAGTGACTGACCATTATGGTTGTACTAGTCCAGTTAGAAACTAAAAACATTTTGCCGATGATGGTCTTATAATTTTTAAGCACGTCTATGGTGGAAAGACAATGCACACAGTTATGAAGATAAAGAGCCGCCTAGTGGCCACCATTGTGCTATCATGCATACCTCGGGTCTTATAATCATTGGCTTGCATAGATATTGGCCTAGTGTTTACTGTAGCCCAGATAAGCGTCAACGCCTGCAGATATGAGTATGAAAGGCCTATATTGGTCATTAGATTAGGTTGCCATGCGTAGTTGAGGCCCCACCATCAGAGCCTCACATGGCCACTGGCTTAGTAGCCACTATAGGTAGTTGAGGTAAGCAAAACGCATACGTTTACGCGACGAAGGATGTCGGTGGCCATCGCATCAGGCTATCATGCGTAGTTAGGTGCTTATAGTCATCGGTTTGCATGCGTATCGCCCAGTGTTTACTGTGGGTATCCAAGGTAAGCGTGCAGTTACAATGATGAAGGGTAATAGTGTAAGTTATTTTCCGGCAATATTGTTGGGATTCATGACCTATTCCAGCTAACGAGTGTCATTATTTCCAGTGATAAAGGTACAGTTGTGTTGGTATCTTACGTGCAGACATCTGAGATCGCGCGATTTCAGCGCTGCATCATCTACTGACCAGTTGGGTTCATCCTATAATGAGGATGATCCACAGAGGTGCATACTCACATCGCTACCTCAAAATGCATCCAGTTGTCTTCCATCGTTATATTACCCGCTAGGCGAACTTCTTGAAAGCCAGTAGTATGTTGAATATCGCCGGAAAATACTCAGCTAATTGGTTAGGTTTGACGAGTGTGACGCATACAAACGTTATTTGATTAATAATCCGTGTGGAATTTGCGTTGGACATTCTGTAGATTTTATCCCGCCGCTCCTAGAAGAACACACAAATTATTTTCGCCGAAACTATATGGTTTTTGAAGTTGCGACTTTTACGGGGAGTTAGTCTAATCCATTTGCACTTGTAGGTGTTATGTTGTTACAGCATTTTGTCTAAGTGAGCGAAAATTCAAGGTCACGGACCATCACTGATTCGCGTTTTGTTACCGGTTTACGGGAGATAAAACACGAACTCGCACTTTGCCATATTTTGGCGTTCTTTAGGAATGAAAATAGTCTCTACAGAATATCCAATACAGATTCCACCCAGGAAACTCAGTCATTGACGTTTGTTTGCTTTATACGCTCCAGATTTAACAAACGAGATAATTGTTCACCGAACTTAGTCACAACACTTTTTCTTATGGAGCTCAGCTCATTGTCAGAAAACAGCACGAATTGTGCGGTGGAGGTGTGAGGGTCATCTCTGTGGATGAGTGCTTTTCCCAGCTATGTATAACTAGCCTGTGGACAGGAGGTAACCTTAGGTAAATGGTATCTTTTCCCTTAGGAGTATGACTCACCACATGTGGAATACGTCAAAAGTCATCATGATAACGGTAGCCGTTGTCCCTCACCTAGACTACTCATCGTAACTCCTATGACCGTGTCCATGTGTAGCGTTGATCGTGGCAGCGACTACCTCTCGTACTCATAACTCTACGTGATGTCGCTTATCTTTGCTACATATAGTAAACACCAGGCCAGTATCTATGCAAGCCGATGAAAATAAGGCCTCCACTATGCGTGCTAGCCTAATCTGACGGTCTGTCATGTAAAAGTTCAGCTGTAGCACCCTTTTGGTGCCTAGCTGCCACGCAACCAGAAGGAAGCACGAGGGCTAGGATACTGTCAGGTTGCCCAAGCCTAGACAGGGAAGTTCAAGGGCAGAGGTCTGGTTCGTGCCACGGACCTTCCGGTCAGTAAATTCGCGCTCGAAACACTGATCTACCTCGCCTGTCATACTCATAACTGTACTCGATGTCGCCTAACTTGCCTACTTATCGCACTTGTTGGGGCGCTATCCATATGTGGCGTTGAGTATGAAACATTGATTATGCCCGGTAACATAATCCGGCATACTCATAATTCATATTCACACCACTCTCGTTTGAACGTTCGTCCTCCTGTTCTGGCGTAATTATTCCGGTGAGTCCACACCAAAGGGAAGCACTGGACTGGAGTTTCGCTCTTATTAGAGCCCATCAGCAGTGCACATCCAGTGGCCGTGCCGGGATTTGAACCCCGGACATCTGACATGCGAGGCGAGCGTGTTACCGCTACTCCACCAAGCACGTTGGACGCATCTGAATTTTCACGTCTGAACAGGCGAACGTGTTCACGCTTGAGCGATGTGATTGGTGTGCCCGACCCATTGAACGACGACCCAGTAACTGTCCTGGTTGTGACGATCGATTGACCCGCCAATCAGGACTTCCCAGTCAGGTAGCGTGACACGCTTGAAACCCAATGGGCGATATTTTGGCTGCATTTGAGGTTTTGCGGGATAGGTATTTTGTTCATATTCACACCACTATCGTTTGAACGGTCGTCTTCCTGTTCTGGCGTAATTATTCGGTGAGTCCGCACCAAAGGGAAGCACTGGACTCTAGTTTCGCTCTTATTAGAGCTCATCAGCAGTGCACATCCAGTGGCCGTGCCGGGATTTGAACCCCAGACATCTGACATGCGGGGCGAGCGTGTTACCACGCGCGTCGACCTCATCTGCCGCACCACAATCAAAATAATACGACTTCCAATATGCATATAACGCTCTACAAATTCGTATGCCTCTCTTTGGACTGTATGTGGCATATTCAGTGTCAAACTCACGTAATAAATTCCAGATAAACTAGTCCATTATCCTACTCCGTCAGTGTGTGTATGTTTGATTCCTTAAACACACAACCTCTGCGTGCTTATACCGATTTGCTGTAGCTCTTTGCACTGTAATGGCATTTATTAGCAAACTCAACCCGCGCTTGATCGCTAGTGTAATAAGTACAAATCTGCTCCTACCACGTCTTATTTAGCTCCTTGTTGTCACCACCCTGATTGTGGTAAACGTTTAGGTTTTCCTCTGTATTAATGCACTTTATCCTATCATATGTCTCCTTAAACCCACCAATCTTTGCTGACATCCCATTTCCTCGTATTCCCAAGCTTCGTACTTCGGAAATACCCTGTTTGGACGCTCAGTTTGCTGTTATCCACTCCACCTGTTCACTTATTTTCATCCCCAGAGATCCCCAGACGGATCAGAAAAATACCAGGGATCTTACACTGGCTTCGTCTTACCTCTGCAAATTCCCTTGACCAACTCAAAAATTTGCTGCACACAGAATTGCATGTCCCAGCCCAATCGTCTCAAACAATACGTCCGTCACGAGGCTGTCCAGAAACCGAAGTACGCCAGTGCAATGATGGCACGGCACTGCCATACCCAGTTTGATGGCACACCCGCAACCAATTTCTTCCTACTCCCAACTGTAGATTCCCGCCCACTCGGTCCATTACCAGCGACTACGGACAAACTCGTGCCTTATTCGGAATGTAATTTTATGCTCATGCCATCCACCAGTAGTGAATAAACATTATTATTACCTTACACTTTGTAGGTGCACAGTACATACCAAAGGACGAGATAACTTTGATCAGTTCATTCAGAAACACCTGCGCCTTTTCTTCCTCTTTGAAGATGGGGACGATGTCCGCATACTCAAATCGACAAGGCTTTCGTCAGACATTTGAAAACCGGGGTCTAGAGCAAATTAGTTAGTTAAGAATCGTGACCACTATTGGCTGTTTTTTTCTCGGGTCGCAGATCAACTCACATCATAGTGCTTTCTAGCAGTCTTCTGAGACTGTTCCTATTTTAAGTCCCCGATGTAGACACGGCTGTATTATTGCCCTGTCTGAATGACGGCAATGAAACACCGTGTGCCCTCAATGGACTCAAGAACATCCTTGGTCTACGCTGGTCTCAATTTTTACGGTCTCCTGGCAAATCCTAACTACAATGACAAACCTAAACGACTCATCCAAGATGTTCGTGCACGGGGCTGTCCAAGTAAGGCGTCGCGATAACGGTACCGCGACTACCACACAGTCTGATGTTTTGCCAGTAGCTCACCATATCCATAATATTCACCGGATGAGGTTGTTACGGACACCCACAAGACCGTTTGAATCCGTTTAATTTGCGCCAGGACTTGACAGCACTGGCCATCTTGTTGTGCTGTCTGCTTGTTCTGCCCATAAACATCAATTCTGCCAACGTCACCATCGATGGTTCGGCATAGCCTTGCGCCCGATATGCGTGTACTGACCATCATAAAAAACTTATTGTGACGGACTCCTGGGCTTGGTATGGCAGGACTCCTGCTACAACGATGGGAGACTTTTTCACATAAAGTCGTGAAAGGCTGCTCAATTCTGCGTTTGCGCCAACACAGATTGCGCAATTATTGTTCTTGTCGTTGCGAAATCACTTCCAAATGCAATACAAAAGGAAACACGTGAAGAAGCCGGCTCTTCCACGAATTTCCCACCGCCATCAGGGAGACATGACGCGAAACAAGCGGCAGCCATTAAATATGAATTCCGCGCCCATGGTGAACGTCGAGTAAGTTTAGACAACCTCCAACAAAACTGAGGCCGCATGGGTGATCTTAAGAGAGCGAATAAATGCCATCAAACGCTGAAACATTATGCTAAAGTTTTTCTCCTCCGAACTATGGTTTCAGAGGAACTTCGGGTGTTCTTCTAAGGTTCGGCCATGCGAATCGGCGGAGGCCGGTGACCTTGAATGTTCGCTCACCTGAACAAAATGCCATGTGCAATATATCACTAAAATGTGCAGCCGATTAGACTAACTCCCCTTAAAAGTCGCACGTCTGAAACCTCCATAGTCTCGGTGAAATTGATTTCGGTTTACTCCTAGTGAGTGGCCTAACGCTTTCCGAATAAAAAAGTATTGCGTCATATAGCCTGTGGTGTGGTTCCTCCACAGTTTCTAAACATAAGCGGCACATGTGCATGGGGTCTTGCCCTTGAAAACTAATTGTAGTGTGGTTGTAATTGCACCCCTTTATTCTTCGATGGTAAAAGTAAAATAACATGTGCTTTAGCTCAACTACCGGCCTGATCCTCTCAAGCTAGAACTATTAACAGAATCATTAGGGAGTACATAGTGTCAGGTAAAAACCTGAAACAAACGGGGTGAAAAAGTTAAATGCATTTATTGCTGGTGTGATGTCACTACAAAGAAAGCCGCTAACTAGAAGCACACCCTAATTATTTTCGCCGAAACAATAGGGTCTCCAAGTTGTGACTTTTACGAGGAGTTAGTCTAATCCGGTTTCACCTTTCGGTGATGTCTTGCCCAGAGAATCTTGTTTAAGTGAGCGAAATTTCACGATCACGGACCATTACCAATTCACATTTTGTTAACGGGTTGCGAAAGATCCGGGTTGCGAAAGATGAGACGTGAAATCACACTTTGGCATAATTTGGCGTTCTTCTGTTCCTTAAGAATGAAATAACGTCTACAGAATATCCGATGCAAATTCCACCAAGGAAAATCGGTCACTGACGTTTGTTCGCTTTATAATTCTCAGATCCAACGAATGAGATTATTTTGTTTGGCAAACTTCATCACAACGCATTCTCCATAGACAGCTCCGCTTCCATTAGGTACAACGCTGTTGGACAACAGCACGAGTTGTGCGGCGGGGATGCGAAGGCCATCTCTGGGGATGATTCACTTTCCCAGTAATGCATAAGTAGTCTGTGGACAATACAGCGTCGGAGGGTAACTGCAGATAAATTACCGCCACAATGGTGTCATTCTTATTAGGGTTATGACGCTCCATATGTATAATATGTCACAAAACGTTCACCATGATAACGGTAGATGTTGTCACTCACCTCGACTACTTATCGTAACTGTCAGGCCTGCGCCTAAGTGCGACGCTGATTATAAGGCGTCCATAGTAAAAACTGTTATTAGTGTGTGTACCCTCTGAGTCGTATTATGGCAGTCATAACCTGTGCCATAGTGACTGCCGGGTCCGTACCCATGCTCGCTGCTGACAATAAGTCCCCAGCTATAGATACTAGGCCCATCTAACGACCAACGGCGGTCTTTCATATCCATACACGTCGTCTGTCTGCCAAGTTCATGTTTTAAAAATACACAACCACTCTTGGCGAATCATGTTTCTATGTATTGGTTGAATCGGAGCAAACGTATTGTGTAGTCAATCCAGTTCACAGTTTCAGGAAGCCGGTTTCACTTTACAGGGTTTTTGAAAGAAAAAATGTATAATCAGTTACGACTCGTATACACTCATACATAAAGCACACAATTAAACAAAGTTATAGTGGCCAACCCGCCAAGTGCTTAGTAGATCCCGTTGTCCACAGTTCCCGATCGGTGTCTACGCCGAAGCTGGAGTCTTACTGTTATGAAGGCAAACTGAATGGTTGCTAAATCAGTTCCACTGGTGTTAATAAGCGAGCCGTGTGTACATTGCTGATTTGATAGTAGGATTCGGCAAACATGGGTATTATTGGACGCAGCGAAGTAAATGCTCGAAATGAAGCCTGATACACATGGTGCTTGATACTCAGGGATATACCGCTCTGATGCCATAGGGGTTTCTAATTAGCAAACGCGGCCCGAGCTTGCAGAGTCCAGCGTGTTCAGTAACTGGATGTCCAGGAGCAGTGCTTTGGGAACTGGTGACCACTTCCATTATATCCACTTTCCTGGATTATGGTGCTGTCCAACTCACGTAATATATTCCGGATAAACTAATCCATCACCTCGGAAGTCCTACTCCCTTAAGTATTTGTATGTTTAGTTTCCCTAACCACATCATTTTCTGCGTGCTTACACCGGTTTGCTTCAGGGCTCTTGTACGACAAAATATATTAGTGAACTCAGCCCGTGCTTGGTCGCTAGCCTACTAAGCACAGATCCGCCCCTATCATGTCTCATTTAATCACTTGTTGTCGCTATCCTAATTGTGATAAACGTTAAGTTTTTTCTCCCTATTAACGCGCTCTATCCTATCGGATGTCTCCTCAATCTCACCGAGATTTAGTGATCTCGTTCCATTCCCTCGTCTTCACGAGCTTCGACCTTCGGTAATACCTGCTTCAAACGCCCTGTTTGCCTATTATTCACTCCATCTGGCTTGTGATTTACACCCACAGTGGTCTCCAACCGGACTAGAAAAATACCTGCGATCTCACATCGGATTTGTTCTGCCTCTGCGGATTCCCTCGGCCAACCAAAAATATCCCGCCGCTCAAAGAATTGCACAACCCAGCCCAATCAACTCAAACATGACGTCCGTTAGGGGGGCTGTTCAGAAAACAAAGTATATCGGTGCAATGATGGCGCGGCGTTGCAATACCCAGTTTCATAGCACTCCCGCAAATAGTTCCTTCCTTCTCTTGAGTGTACCTTATAGCCCACTTTTTCCACCACCTGAAACTACGAACAAACTCATGCTTTGGTCTGACTGTAACTTTATGTTCATGCCTGACGTTATGCCACCCACCACTTGGGAATAAACATCACTATTATAGCCTCACACTTTATGGGTGCAAAGTGCATACCAAAGAACGGGATGGCTTTGATCAGTTCATCCAAAATCATCTGCGCCTTGTCCTCCTTCTCGAAGATCAGAACGACCTCTGCATACTCGAGATCGAAGAGATTTTCGCCGAAAAATGTATTTCAAAACCGCGGTTCGGAAAACATTTCAGCGTTCGTCTCATTATCCTATCGGTTGCAAAATTAAGTAGGAATGGAAACAAGGCGCACTTAGCGCCCACCGCTTTGTGTGCGGGACTTTTGTAGCTCTTCATGTTTCTGCACCATATCCACCCCTTCCGCACCCTCTGTCCACGACGATGCAAAAGACTATACGGTTGACAACTCTCATTTCAACTGCTTGCCCTCTCCCCAAGTATACTCCTACCGTGTGTCGAACCTCATAATCCGCCTTCTGCAATGCAAGAGGGGAAAGCTTAAATGGAAGCAACTTTTGTCGGGCGCCTGTGTTTTCGGCCTGAGCTCCAAATGGTTGTAGCACGTATCCCGGGTAATCCCCCTACGAATCGAAACATTCATTGGTAGGAGAGCAAAAGTGCCAACAGAGGCTCACATTGAACACGCGGTATGACGCCTCAGAGGCAATTTGTTTTGCAACACTCTACGGTTTTCTCTAAACTGTAATTACGCTATTCTGAGGTCACATTATCGTGCGAACAAGCAACACCACCAGACACTCACGTTTTTCTCTGATCTCATGCCCCTGTAGGCTCCAGGCTACCCTGGTTGCGCACAAATCAGCCAATACAAAACCCTCATAATCACGTATGATCACACCCGTTCACATCGACCGCATACCTATTATCTGCGACTGAATACGGATTACCGTTTTTGAAATAGGGGGTGCCGTCTCGGTGCAGTAGTTGGGAAGTGTGACCACTTTTGGCTGCCTGATATTTCGAGCCGCAGTCTAACTCACCGCTTGGTGCTTTCTAGCACGCCATTTTGAAGCTTCTTCGTATTTTAAGTCCCTAATGTGGACACGGTTATCCTATTGCCCCGCTTAAATGGCAGCAAGGAACCACCGTGCGTCCTCGTTGAACCCAAGAATGTCCTTCGACCATGCTGGTGTTAATTTGTCATGACTCTCCTAACTGCGATGAAAACCCAAGACGATTTGCCCAAGATGTTCATACACGGAGCTCTCCACGGACCCAAGTGCAACGTCGCGACTGCCGTAGACAGTCTGATGGCTTGCCCCTAGATCACCATATCCCTAATATTTCCCGGACGGGCGCCCACAAGGCCGTCCCAATCCGTTTATTTTGTGCAGGGGCCCGAAGCACTGGGCACTCTGCAGTGTTTTATACTTGTTCTACCCATACACTCACCAATTCATCCAACGGCCCCATCAATGTTTCGGTATACCCTTGCAGTTTAAACTTTGCCATGCGCCCGATATACCATGTGCTGACCACGGGAAAAAACTCACTAGCTCTGACGAAATCCTTGGCTATGTTTGGCAGTACGCCTGTCGCTGCGGCAGCAGACGATTTCCTAAATAAGCCGCGTTCGGCTGCTCCACGTTGAGTTTGCGCGGACATAACGGGCACAATTATTGTTCATGTAGTCTTGAGCTTATTTCCAAACCCAACTCAGCAAAAAGCACGTGAAGAAATCAGCTGTTCCACAATATTTCCCACCGAAAGTGTAGTCCATTCATGCACAAGCAAGTGATTGTCTGCATCGAGTGATCCATACCGACGTATACGGCTGCTCCACACGAGGCACAGCTGCCTAGTAAACATATGCACCAATGCCCCGTCGTGGCTCGACGGTCTAGTGTGGTAAACCTGGGTGCACAGACCTGCTCGTGCGCGGTTCGAAGCCCGCGTGTGCCGTCCGACTTTTTCTTTGACTTATCCCGTTAGCACGTTTCTACTTAGGACCCCACTGCTTTTGCAGCATAAAAATATGCTTAACCAAGTTGAAAGCAACTAAAACTTCAGAGTGCGAAAAGTCTAGGATATGTACACATATCTAAGACCATTGTTAGGAATGAATCCAGATTTCCGAAAACACAAATGTCGAATTCCTGCCAATCTTTTATTCGAAGAAGTGATGTGGGTAGTCAAAAATAGGTTGTGTGAAGAAACCAGGTCTATGGAGGGCACTTCACGGATTCACGGAGCTTCGAAGTCGGGCGGTTACATGCAGTAGCTTCACTTGGCTGTGGATCGTTCCTGTCCAACTTCGCGGTCGCAGTGCATACCCAGACTGGGGTTTACGCAGTGGGGCGGTATCAAGTGTTGTCCAGAACTGCATGGATATTCAAGTCCCTTGGTCCGAAGGACAGGATCTATGCAATTATTTTCTATCACGTTTATCTACCTGTCCCAACCAGAACTTAATTTCTGCATCAACTTGGAGCTTCTACTGACGTAGTCACGAACCAACGTTCCTCGGCCTTCGATGGATGGACCCATGGTCGTGCCCATGATCCCCTTATGTCGCTCATCTGTTCATGGACTGATACACAGAATCGAGGTCTTCGCCTCGGGTTTGCTCTTGTCGTTCGTTTGACCCACTAGCCTTTCCTTTGGTTGGGTAATATTGTGGTATGCATGCTATGGAAGCACCAGGGGACAGTGAGTCTCCGAAGGTAGATGATCACGACAATTTCTGTGGATGGGAAACAGAAAGAAAGCTCATGAGCCGAAGCCCAGCAAGCAAGGTGGTCCATCACCAATACTTACATACAAATCAATCAAACTAGAAGACGCAGTATACCACAATATCATGTGCTTTTCGAAGCCTCCATTGAGCCAGAGCCTCTACTGGTGACTCTTTATTGGGCGAATTCGAGTTTAGCGTCGCTTGATATGTCGGCACAAGCCTTTTCAAAATCACTTCTCTTCGTCGCTCTCGTTTGAACGAATTCGACGTTGGTGAACCGGTGGCGGTCGGACATGGGTTGCACCATACTTCCGACAAGCCTTCGTGTACGCCGATGAGGTAAACTGACTGCCGTTGTTGGGCATAATAACCTGTGAAGTTCCGAAGCGATTGAATAATTTTGCGGTTTTCAGGATTGTAGTGGCATTTGTGGAATTATTCACTAGAAGGATTTCCGGCCACTTGTTTTAAAAATCGTCTACGACCAAAAAGTGCAAAGCTTTAGCTTGACCTGCGTAGTCGGCTTGAAGTCGAGGAGCACACCGGAGGGGCGTATCAGGCTGATCATATGTGGGCAGCATTCAGTCAGCCCTACATTTGGTGGGTGCCTACACCAGATTAACAAAGACCCGTGTTTTCGACGTACGCTACCTACTTGACATGAATGAACTCACCTTCGTGGATCAATCTGTTCGCATGAACCTATTCCATTGGGCGGGCTTGGGTGCATTTCCCACTTTTATGAGACTATCGCATCTGTAGAGGCAGTATGTACTGAATCTGTAAGGCATTATAGATGGTAAGTGTTGTTAGAAATCGAGAACTGGGGATGTGGGAAAAGGTCACGAATCGTAAAGAGGTGGTTCTGCATGATAACACGTATCAACTTCCAGTCCCACTGTATAGTGTTTCTCTTCGTCTAGTTTTCTATGGCATGTGGACATTGAAAATCGGATGGGTCATAGGTGGGAAAGAACTATTTACGTTCGCTGTTTGTCTGATTCACTTGGACGCGGTGGTCGTCGAACTCGGATATTTTGTTGCCAGATGAAATATCTCTTGAACATTGTGATGATGAATCAAGTTCCTGTTTAAGCTGCCATGATTGTTTACTGTCACACTGCAGTATACAATATTCCTCGGATGCCTGCACGGGAGAAAGGAATTGACTGACAGAGCCACCCAGAGCTTCCAGTCGATAGCCTGACTTTCAAGGCAATGTGGCGATGCATGGAGTCCACAGTTCATTAACATTCTTGATGGACTAGTTATCAGGGAATAGTGAAAACGGAATACGAAGTACAATCAGGGGCAACAAAAAATACCACAGTTCAGATGGGCAGCACTGGCGAGCTGCAATAGAAGACACTCAAAATGGAAATGTTTTTTAAGGCACACTTCCGAACGGAAACCTGTGGTAGTGACCCTCGTTGTTCGTGAGCTGACAACACTATTGGCGTTTTTATTCAAGACATTTTGCCCTCGCTCACCAGAAACGTCTAGCCTATACAGTGAAACCACTAGCAGGAGTTCGCAATAGGGCCATCCTTATGATTGAATCCACAACCAAGTTTGCGAACTTGAATCCGATATCGATGCCATGTTGATACATAACCTGTATGCAGATAGATTGATTGTTAGTGTCAAGAGGTGCCCTGACATACCAGTAACATTTATTTACAAACCCAGCGGCCCGGAACTCTGAAGCTGCCAATGAAGCATGAAATCCCCTGTCAATAAACTCATGTTGATAACCGTTGTCTCTGGATGGAAGCCCCTGGATGAGACAAATGAATTGTCACTAACGTGGACAGATATGAATGTCTAACGCAACCAGTGGCGACACTGCAGGAAATCTCTCACCTGCCAAATGGGACAGGCAGAATGATTTAATGTCACCGAACGGACCATCATCCAACTGTCATTCCTTTCTTACCCGTGATAAATGAAAGTGTACCAGCTGGAGCTACTGCACTCCGTTGCGCAGCTTATAGCTGGAACGTTGACCAAACGGATCGATAGCTGTCATTCAGCTGGCAGGCTGAAGTGCTCCCAGTTCTCCCTAACAAGAGAGGTGCTAGAATGCCTGAGGTAACCTCAAGAGAATCTTCCACTCTCTTCTTTCGAGTTCCTGTTAGAATTGCGTCAGACAACACGGGGTTTGTTCCCTTCAGCTGTTTTTCTTTTTACACCAAGACTGGAATCGATTGACTTGGCTACCCGACAATAATCATGGTCGTGATCAGCGGATGATTATAACGATCCTTATATCTGCACCAGTGATTATATCCTGTAAAAGCAACCAGAAGCCCCTCTCGGGCTTTCATGACGTCATGAAAAGTCAGGTTTCTCTAGATCAACTATGATATACTCCCTTCCGGTCGTAAGCGCTTTTTGCGCAGCCTATGGCAAACTAAGTGTATCCCCAATCACACCTCGACTCCGCTTCAGATAAATTCTGTCACACTTATTCAGTTGCTTTCAGCAAGGTAAATCTGTTGAGTGTCATGCTAACCCTCTGATTACTTGTTTGGTCACTTACTTATGCATGAACTATCAGCTTGTTTCTTGCAACACCATCGTATTCCAAGGGACGTCTGACAAATGCATTGGATGAATAGGTCGTATTCAGCCGTTACCATATTGTCGTTCTACATCCTAGTTGGTGCAAATCTCTCTTTTTTCAGCTAGTCAACGGCGGCACACTTCCGGCACGCGTCAAATAATTGAATTTGGTGGCATTCGCTGTCCTGAAAATGCTTCGTTCGTTTTTTACGGTTCGGCTTTACAGTCCTATTGCGGTAAGCTTGTTTGATTTCTTGACTGTCTTCAGAACAAACATGTACGCTACTCAAAAGGATTCCTGAAGAGCTTGATCGATAAAGTGAAAGAAGAATCTAACCGGGATGCTGAACTTAAAGTATTAGATCAACATTCACTTTTCGACCCTGTTTTATATAGGAAAATATCAGAAAATTCCGTGAAGAGACTGCCAAGCTCGAACAGTCGAAAGAACTTCAGTCTGTGCGCGAATTTTATGTTCGTTCCTTTTTGCTATGTTTAACACCTTGAATCCACAGAGAAAGATTGAAAAAGAGCTCCCCACAGATGCAGTTGAAAAAATTCGTGTCAGACTCAATGTTTTATCCGATAAGCTCAAAGAAGGTGGTCAACAGCTGGCAATGAATGAATCCCTCAAAAAGAGCCTTGAGAATTTATCGAAAGCTGGTGAGCAAATGAAGGATGTCACGAAGTCTCTCGGTGATAGTGAGTTTCTCAAGATTGCCCTCAAGGTAGAGTTTCGTCCATTGTTGGGGCATTATCTTTAGAGTATCGAAGCCGTTGAGAAAGAGCTGGAATCTGATCGAGCAAAAGTCTATCGGCCTCCTAGTAAGTGCTTCATAATTCGTACTAAATTGTAGCTATCCTAAAAACACGCATGGAACTTATTGGCAAGTAGCTATTCTAAAAACACGCATGGAACTTATTGGCAAGACGGAGGAACGAATAATCCAGCCGGACAGGTGAGAAATACTATTTTTGCGATCCGTGTTTCCTGCATAACTCTTTGTTATGCTTTAGTCTCGAGTCGAAAACGTTCCTTTCTCTCTGGAGCACCAGTAGGGCCTTATCCCCGATGTCACGATCTCCGTTAGTAACCCGCTGTCTCCTTCATTATGTATTCACGTGGACCATTGCACTTACTTGACCGGACATGCTATCCACGAGGCTGACGAAAACTCTTCGAATTTCATTAACGACACCATCATTAACACCAACTTACTTTGCCAGTGGGTGTATTCCGTCAGCATTGTACCTGGGCTATGCAAGAGTGGAATGTCTCCTTATCCGTCATCACTGTCGCATTTTCAGATGGGCCTTTTAGCGGAATAGCTAAAGAATACGACTAATTATAACGACCTACAAAGAACGCTGATAAATTGGCAATAGTTTGTGCGCACATACATGAGCATTCAGTTTGAGCCGAACCGACTAATGCAATGCATCCTACAGATATTCACTCCTAAAGGACACTTGCAAAACCCCAAGCTTTTGTAGGATGAGGTTCATGTAAATGAAAGTGTACCAGTGCTCTAGCTGGTAGGATGAGTTGTGAAAGGTCATACTGTTACGTCTGTCTGTCAACGTATCTGAAGGGAAATCAGTTTACATGTATACCGGATTGGGGCATTATTTTAAACAGCTTCCGATGACAATAGCGTCAGCTTCCAGCGGCAACAGAATACTGCAGCGCTACGGAATGAAGAGTGAAACAATCGTTCAAAAAAATGTGCTTACTGAAAGGAAATTTTGCTGTCAATCAGCTCTCTGTTACAAAGCATAACCGCTGGTTTTTTATTTAAAAAAAACTACATCTACGCATGTTGGATCCGAGGATAACATAAATCACTAGTTCCAACAGGCAATCACAGGTGATTGTTGGGGACAAGAGAGGTCTTTGTTCATCACTTATTAGGTGGTTGCGATACTGATCGCGAGGTCCGTGGTTCGAACCGAACCCTAGCATATCGACTGTTATTGTCCAGTTTTGGACAAGCTGCCAGTGTTTCAGTCCTCATGTTCCCTCGCTTGACATTGCAGCGAGACACCGAAATGGTGTTACAGCTGAACTATTACCTTTTGTTATCACGTATGAAGTTAAACGCAGTCTCTCCGTGCTTGATCGGATCTGAGTCAAAGAAAACATCGCTACGAACTACTGAAAAAGGTATTCTGTTGAAACAGTTTGAAGTCGACAGCTAGGCTTGGCCAGTGGTGATACCGTGTAGGTGTGTGGCCCGCCAAAATGTGAGAGAGACTAACATGATAGCTCTCTGAGATGCACCGCATTCATTTGTGATGCGCAATCTTTTACCATCAATCTATATATACCGTATAAGCTCAGTGCGATATTCTTGAAAGAGTTACGGATAGGGTCATCCATGTCTGTCCCAAAAGGCTTCCGGAGTAAATCTCGCCGCCGAGGTCAATAAAAATACATCTGCTTCTGTCGTCCAGGCTCTCCAGATGCATTACTTTGGTGAGGAATTGCATCGGTGGCAAATCATTCTTATTTATGTTCTTGACCATCGTGAGGCCTGTACATGACAAATACCCCGCACGACATCAAGCCGTTTCTCAACGAGAGACAGTGCAACCTGTGAAGCGGTCAATCACAAGCTTCTACCTATCTGTGATTATTTACTGGCCGTGTGATATGCAATCTTGCTTGTATTCACATTGCCTGTGTCTCATCAGCTTTGGGTGATGTACAATAAGTGCTCCCTTCTTTTGCTACCCACTTAGTGAATCCTCTGGCGTGGTGCTACACAAGGACTCCAAATGGTACGGTGCCTGGCAAGATTTCAAAGACAACAACCAGTATGTTCAGAGTGAGTTTCGTCCGTTGTCTTCCATTAACTTCGCCTTGACAAGATATTCCACTGTGTTCTCCATTTCTCGATCTCTTCCTGTTCATCAATTTTTCGTTGAATACGTTACGTTCGTTTGATCCTGGTAAATCAGGAACGATGACAATTTGCTTTCCAAATGCCGTAGTATCCCTACAATGAATCATCTTCGGGAGATAGCAGTGTTGCATTGGCTGTTTTCTCCTAGAGATGACTTCAAAAACTAACCATGTTCTAAAGCTACTGCACTCATCGAAAAAAATTCCAGACGTGTGATTGTTTTCAACTGTTTCTGCCACATTATGATATCTTCTGTCTCAATCTGGGCAAATGTTGCATATCTCCAATACACCGGAACAATTGTCACTGAGACTTGTACTGTAGGGTCGAATGATGTACTTGCATACTAGTCGTTGTGTCTCGTTATGTCATTACCATCATCACCAGAGACAGCAACATCAGTGTTGACACTGATGCTTCATTGCCGTACAACTATAAAGCCCATCTGGTTATGTTTAAAGCTTTAGAGTGAAAAGAACAGAAAAAGAGTAGGTGAGGGACGTGACTTGGTGTTGGTCTATCGCAAGTATTCTGAGGTGCCTACACCTCCAAACGTTCAGTCACACAATGCAGAAAGAAACTGACGACAGAAATACCACTGACATCGATCAGCCACCATTTCTTGCATTGTTTCCAGCCAAGTGCAGGAGTCACGGGGACCCCACCCTGAAAGGCCTACAACAACAGCAACGCCCAAACTCTTCGTGATCTCTTTCACGCCTTTCAGCCAAGTCATACGTTGTCCACTTCGCCGTTTGCGCCATTCTGTAAGAGACACAGAGAACAACATCCATCTCGGTAGGCGGTGTTTCGGCATGGCCGAGCCATCGTAGTCTATGGTTTTGGATGTTTTCTCCGATTGTACTACCTGCCGCACAACCAAATACCCCTTTTCTAGTTGCCTCGTTGGAAATTCGTTGCGGTCATCCGACACCAACAACGTTTCTGGAGCATCGATGGTCAAAAATCTGAAGACGGTTCACATCACCGGTGCGCAGAGACCAAGTCTCGCACCCATACAACAACACAGCTTGGTACACGCGACTCTTAAGACCTAGTGATATGCCTTTTTGACGCCACAAGTGGCGCAAATTAGCAAACGTAATTTGAGCCTTTGAGATTCGTACACTGACTTCATCAGACACATTTCCGTCAGAGCTAGTACAACTACGATCTCCAGTGATTCTCCTTGAATTGCATGGGTACCTTCATAGACTGGAGCATGACTTTGCACTTTGTAGGTGCAAGGCGCATGCCAAAAGCTGGTATGACGGTGAACAGTCTATTCAACAAAGCTTATGCTGTGCCTCAGCCTTCAAAGATGCAAGCGATGTCGTTTGCATTCTCCAGGTCGACAGGCTTCTCACCGGCAACAATTTGAACACCGGGGGGTTGGAGGCTTTCCAGCGCCCAGATTAATATTTCATCAATGACGAAGTTGAACAAGAACAGAGAGAATCGATACAAACTACCTATCCCGCAAAACCCCACAACTGCAACCAAAAAATCGCCCAGTTGGTTTCAAGCGTGTGTGACGCTACCTGACTGGTGGGTCAGTCAATCGTCAGTTGGCTGACAGTTACTGGGTCGTCGCTCGATGAGCCGGACACACCAATCACATCGCTCAAGCGTGAACACGTTCGCCTGTTCAGACGTGAAAATTCAGATGCGTCCAACGTGCGTTGGTGGAGTAGTGGTAACACGCTCGCCTCGCATGTCAGATGTCCGGGGTTCAAATCCCGGCACGGCCACTGGATGTGCACTGCTGATGGGCTCTAATAAGAGCGAAACTCTAGTCCAGTGCTTCCCTTTGGTGTGGACTCACCGGAATAATTACGCCAGAACAGGAGGACGACCGTTCAAACGAGAGTGGTGTGAATATGAACAGAATCGACATCCTTTTGGTAGGGAAGCGTTCGGTGAGCTCACCATACACTCCCACACGCCCAGAAGTATGTGAATTTAGGGATCGGATTATGTCCACAAAACTTCTGGGGCATACCGTGTTGAGCAATTGTAGTGAACAGCACTGACCGATCCACAGAATCGCACGCACCCTTAAAGTCAAGGAACACCGAGATTGTGGATCGTCTGTACATAGCCAGACTCAAAAAACAACATCACAGCTAATGCAAATGTACTTATTATCGAGTTGATTCGTTCTGTTTCTAGCCCTTGTTCCCACCGTGTGGTTTGGTCTAACAGGTGCTCATACGCGTGTAGCCTACTTTTTAAAGTAAGTTATGCCAAGAAGGAACCGCTAATATCAACACTCCGTGTTAGTCAGTCATCTGATTCTCCTGGGTCAGAAATAATGGGCCCTTTTTTAAAGTCTCTTTCATTAAAGGGCAAATCATCCTTTGAAGAAATTAAGCAAACATTTTGTCCTGTTCTGGTGGGTCGCTGTTTCAGGGGGGTTCATAATTGGTTCAAAAATTCTATTTTGAATGGAAATTGCCTCGTAGCAGGCGGTCCCGGTTAGGCTATGCCACGTGTTATGTCGATTATTTTGATCATTTGCCCTACAGTCAGCTCAAAAATTACAAGGTCAGGTGTAGACGACGAATTTGGGTGCTTTGGGTGTGCTGATCGGATAGATCCGGATATTTCCCTTGTGAGCGTTCGGTTTTCTCACTGACAATCAGTCTGTTGATCACTAAATTTATCAAGGCACTCATCTACACTCTCTTTCGAATTTGCTACTGATATGCAACTTTAGTAGTTCCTACTTGCCTCTGCGGAGTCGAAATGCTTCCAGGCGTATAGACACTGATTAAGTCCGTCATATAGCTCCGAAGAAATGCTAATAATATCAAATACTTGAAGTAATTTAGCCCTGTTGTTCGCGAAACTTACAACTACAAAGTTTAAAGTGCTGCAGCAAACGATTGTACTGAACATAAATCTCATGCTTGCTTAGAGCCGTCTGGTATAGAACTATTGTAACTGAAGCGCTGAGGTAAATTTTGTTAACTATCCTATCTTCGATTCAGTGGCATGAAAGGCAGTATAAAAATCATTTCGAAAACATCCCTCTTAGAATTCCTAGAATAGGCAGTTAACTGAATTCAATGGATGCGATTCGGCTGATCACACTGAAATTCACTTGAAAGCGATGGAGTTCTGAACCACTTACAAGTGGTCGTGATGCTTTCACCTGCACCTTGGAAATTTCCTCCACGGAACATCTAAAGGCATGCACTCATTTTCCGGCAAGTCCTAGAATACCCGGGGCAAAAGAGCGCCGTTAGTTTTCAATATTCCTCATATTGGCCTGTCTTGGGGGTATAGTTTTTTCCTAAGGTCAATCCTGTGCTCCGACATCAGTCTGTCATAAATGGTAAACGGTGCAGAAACTTTCAGGAATGTTTTAAAGAGCTTTTTAGCGTCCTTGAACTGAGTTTGTCACTTAATATCAATTTGATACGATTCACTTAACTTCTCCACACTACCTGAAGTTATGGTTTTTGCTACAAGGTGAACGGTTATCGGGTGGTATTGATCCTCACCAGCCGATGGGGACCAATATGCACCTCACTTATTTGCCCGGTGAATTTCATAACCACATTTAAAGCTGTTTTTAAGGTGCAATTTATTTTACCATCTAATGAAGCCTCCTCCAACTTCTTAGAATTCTTCGATTTGAAGGCACAGTATGAGGAAAGTGAACATCTCCTGGTTCGGTCAGTGAGGTTTGTGACCGATCGGCTGTCACAACTTTTCGGTTAGTGGTCATTTTTCAACTGTTTTTCTCACGTTCTTGATAGTACTCTTCCAGTTCAGGTAGACTTTTGATGCTCGTCGTTTACCTACATCATGCCAGTTTACTTTTCCCGCCCTTTCACTCGTTTCGTATTTCCGTCAGATTCTTCCTTGTTAATGCCATATGATAGCATATTTTTATTCGATGAGGATGAATCTTTAGATCTGTTTTTGAACGAATGCTTTGGTTCGTTTAGCCATATTTCACTTACTCTACTTTTTGCTTACTAGCTTTACTTCACGTGACCTTTAAGTATTCGGTATTTGTAAGGATTTAACTTAACGTTGTTGGAAATAGGTGGTAAACCTGTCTGCCCACCAATAAAGAGTAACAAAAGTTGACTTTTGGCTCGGGATGGAGAGACAAAACATTCTTGACGCATCGTTTTCTGTTTCCTTGATCCTAAGGATTGACCGATATCCGTGACATCAAGCGAAACTCAATATTTCCCTCCAGCGACTTATCCTTACTTGTCCAGTCATTTCTGTAGATTCGATGTACTGTTAACGATTTCAGGTGTTGATGGTTTCGGAATTTTGTAGAATGCACAATTACATGACTCGTTTGAACAGTCATCCTCCTGTCCTGCCGCAATCATCCTGGTGAGTCCACATCAAATGGCTCATCAGCAGTTCATATCCTTGGCCCTGCCGGGGTTTGAACTCCGCACATCTGACATGCGAGACGAGCGTGTTACCACTACTCCACCAGCGCGAGATAGCTCAGTGGTTAGAGCGCGAATTTACTGACCGGAAGGTCCGTGGTTCGAATCCCGACATCTGCCTCTCGATTGCCCCTGTCTGGGCTTGGGCAACCTGACAGTATTCCAGCCCTCATGTTTCCTTCTGTTGGCATGGCAGTTAGGCACCGAAAGGGTGCTACAGATAAACTATTTTTTCCACCAGCGCACGCTGGAAAGGAAAGCCTACCTATCCTTGGTCGACTTTTTTGACAAGGTCCTCGATGTGCGTCTGCAGGATTTCTTCTAGCTGTTCGCATACGCTTAGGCGGGCATGGTATTTCTGCTCCATCGACGTTGGATGGGCAATGGCAGTTCGTCCTGAAGGAGTGTTGGTCAGGAAAAGCGGATTTATCTGTCCACCCGGAAGGTGTATGCATAATGTATTTTCATTTATTTTCTCTCTTGATGATAAATTGGATCCTTGGGCATCATACCTATTCAGTTGAAGAACAAAAAGGAGTCTTTAGGCCTAGCATCCCAAACACCTGTCTTTCTTTTATCCAAAAGTGGATGTATGCCTTCACACAAGTGTGTGTGACCCGCATAACATTGAGAAGCTGATGTGGTCGACCGACGGTTCAGTGTGCAGAGGTCTGCCTGCATTTTGATAAATTCGATCCCGCTAGTTGAATGTGCCCAGTCATTCTTCTCATATGTCCTTCGGTTTTCAGGATAAACCTGCAGGAATTCAAGTTTTACCGCGCGGACTTTCAATTTCCCCACCTCAGTTCAAAACCACATTAATATTCGACTTTCGCTTAGTTCGTTGCTGAGATTATAAATGAGATTGCAGTGGCGTATTCTTTTCCATACTAGATGCTTGCAAATTCACGACGAGGAAAAGTCTAATTTTCTAGTCGGTGGAACTTGAATTTTTCATCGAAAACCTTAGTTACAGATAGATTTTAACAGTCCTGTCGAATTAACGAACAGAGGTGTGCTCGCAGGTGCGTGTGACTCGCTATTTAGAGTCGTCGGTAAGAGTCATACGACCTCCACATACTGCTTGAATACCGTATGCTCTCCTGTATGTGTTGGTTATTCTACCCAGAGCCTCATTTAGTCACAACACCCACTCAGGTGCTGTGAACGATAATTCGGCTTACGTCTCACTACGCCGAAATTCAAAGTACCTTTCTACTAACTGAACAACGTCGATTGGGATGGTTTAGACCATAGGATCAAAAGGGTCGTTGGAGTTGAGAATTAATGTTAATCTGTTTGGTAGGTTGCATACGCCCCGGTCTCCCGGCAAAAAGCAGGTGACAGGAGTTTTAAGGGAAAGACCGACTTTTTTTAACTTGCCGAAATGACAGTTGATTGGGAAAGGAATTGTATGCACGCTATCTGGATAAACAGTGTCGTTTTAAAGGTACAAATGGTGACCCTTGGTTTGCTTTTTGCTCAGTGTCGTGGTCATTTCGTGCGATGTTCTCCGAGGTATTGATTTGTCTAATGAGAACTGAACCTATCGTTTTAAAGTTACAAATGGTAACCCTTGGTTTGTTTTTTGCTCAGTGTCGTGGTCATTTCGTGTGATGTTCTCCGAAGTATTGATTTGTCTAATGAGAACTGAACCTGCAGCATCAATATAGTCACAAGCACTAGTGGTTGATTTAGTAAGTCTACGGCGTCCTTTCTAACCGAGCCGGGTGTTTTTCAACCGTTCAGAATTTTCCCGCCAAAACCCTCAGATGATGTTCCTAACTTGTCAAATCCATGCAACGTATCATCTCACCGTGCTACAATTCGATGTACTTTGCCTCGTCTTTTTACCTATTGAACGTCTCATCCTTTCGGCATTGCTTCAATTTGTATTCGGAACGCCAGTGGGCATTTTCAGTACGCTGACATCCTTAAACCTTCCCCTTTAGGTGGAATGGGTTCGGAGAACGAACTTCAGACGGTGCTGGACGAGATTGCCAAAACGGACGCGAATTTCGACGTGGAGAGTTTTATCAGATACTGTCGCTTTTTGGTCATTCCCAACGTTCTCGAGGTCAGTGCAGTACCATGATTTCGCATCAAACTGTAAAGTCCAGGACTCCTCCAGTTGGCTGCCACCTTTTAATGGTCTGGAAGGTGTAACGTCCTTTGACACACCATTGCTTCCATTGGGTGTTTTACCGTTCGCTATGCTAAATTGGTTCTGATGTAAAAAGAGAGAGCCTCACCATTCTTGTGACCTGGAAACAGCCTTGTTGGTCAACACACTCCCGATCTTCGTTAATTAGATGGTAGTTGACGTCAGCTGATTTAGTGCAGTGATTTCCGCAGTAAGAACATCAGCAACTCGTAACCTACCTGTCGTTATATATCAGGAATGCTAGACAGATTTGAACTGGAAGTTAGCAATGCTTATCTTATACACACAGAACACCGAAAGTATCATTAAGGTTTAAATTGAGACACCGACCAAGGGATTAGCATGCAATGGGCTTGATAGGACAGCAGAATGAGCACTGGAAGACAGTCGAAATAAGCTAGGGGTGCAAAGCAGCATCTGGTTTACGACTGAGCGGCACACAATTAAGTGAACATGTGGGTTGTTTTGGACCCCCGACCATTGCTTCAAGCACAGTTAAATGTAAAAGTCCACTCCTTGGTGTTTGATTCACAGCTTGTCCTCAGACAAAGTAGCCATTCCCAGTGCCGTTGTTGTATTTTCGTTGTACTTCTTTTTCAGGCTATCGTTCGAGCTGATTTGCCAATTTTGAAAGACTGGTGTTATGAAGCGGTAAGCTGCATCAGTTATCAATATTACCATATATTTCAGCCTTATAATGTTCTCGCCACTCCGCTGAAACAAATCCAAGAATTGGGACTTGTATCCGACTCCAGGGTGCTTGATGTGAGCCATGTTGATGTAAGTCATATGAATTTTCGCTTTTCAACCATTTTTGACGCTTTTAATTCAGCGCTAGTTCCGTGATGTATTTCTGATTACTCGATGCTCTTTTTGGTAAGCAAAAGGACGGTATGACAAACGCGTTTCATGCTTTCATCACCAGATCGAATATGACCCAATGGTTTACTGTTTGTGGTTCGGAGGACTAGAATGAGTCGACACGTTTGGTTCAGGGCACACAATCACTTTCATCGTTGAACTTTAGTGCTCGCACCGAAAACCTCTGGAATACCTCGCCCCCCCCCCTCAAGGAAGCATTCCTCGGTCAAGATTTAGTTTTGCAACTTAACATAGGAAACTTAGAGAAACTACGCAGAACGCATTTCTAGGATTTGCCACCACTCAGACTTTGTAATTAATGCGACGTCTGTAGGAACATCATATGAACCTGACTTATATATTTTTGACAAAATGCTGGCGTGGGTATGCACTGAGTCGTAATCGAACGGTTTCTAAATCATGGGTTGGCTACCGAGCCATACAAGTGCAGTTCAACTTCGTTATAATGGTACCGGCTTTTGGGGAAATAGCGGTATAACAAATCGTGCTCAGTAGAAAGCCGTGTCTTTCATACAAGTACAGTTCAACTTCGTTATAGTGGCACCGGCTTTTGGGGAAATAGCGATATAACAAATCGTGCTCAGTAGAAAGCCGTTTCCGAAACCTTTTAAATACGTTTCGCCATCCGAAATGTGAGATGGATGGATACCTTACCATGTAGAGATAAGAAGCCGCTTTTAGCCACTAGGTTGATGAATGCTAAATACTTTTTATAGAACTCAGTGGGAAGCGTTCGCGTCTGCTTTTCCTCGGAAATGGAGTAAAGTCTGGTATAATCTGGAAATGCACCTCTGAAATCCTAGGCTTTATGGTTGCATAACGTGGCTTCAGCCCCTTTTTTTATTGTTTTCCTTTTGTGGCTGTCCTCTCATTATCTGATTTGGTAACAACCTGTTCAAACAACATGTCTCAGTCTGGTTCAGTTGCTTCATTCAAGGCACCGAATTCCGTATGCGTCATATTGTCGGAGCTTTTGTTGTTGAGTAAGCAAACGAGGCAGTGATGAAGCTCCTTAGGGTCACCTATCGGACGTAGTTTTGTACTGGTTACAGCACAAAGTCACGGATAGATATGGTGAAAATATTTCCGCCTTCAGTACAACAGAATCGGGTTAATAATCGAACTTTCTCTTGCAGACAAGCAAATAAGCCGACTCGATTGTTTTTTTTTGGGGGGGGGGGGGGGGGCGGAGCGTCTAAACGATTATCCTCATGAATGTCAACCGATCCAAGCGAAACTGTCATATTCAGTAAAAACCACTCGATAAGGACATCAGATAGCAAAACTGGTACCTGCTGTCTCGTGACATGTTTCTTGTTCTTGCGTCCTATGCCCTTATTTACCGTTATAATTGCACGCTGCAGCCACTCGCATACACCGCTGGAGTGCCTATGTGCTCATTGATCTTGTCCGCCAGTTAGATTACAAGTCGAAACATCAAAGTTTCAGTAAGCCAGACCGCAAAACACACTGACGCATCCGCTATCTGTAGTCTGGGTGTCAGATGGCGAGAGAAAGCTGATAAGGTGCCTTTATAACGATTGATTACAACCATATTTTCCAGAGAAAAATAAATCATCAGCTCTGAATTCACTGGTCGCTAGTCTGGATGTTATGGTAAAGGCCAACCTCAAATCATTACCTTTTGCTGAGATATGGTAGTGATAAAGTCATGGTGTCGATGGTTCACAGAACCTCTCCAGAATAATGTGGTTTGGTAGCTGCGGTATAAATAACACCGTGTCGACATATGAGATAGGCTGGTTACCAAACCCGATGGAGCTAAGTAATCCCTGTGTTTTTGTCAACCCAGATGTGAGCCGCGCGAAGGAACCGAACATCACGTTGATTAAACGGATGTATCGCGAACTGGGTGACCGAACGAAGACAGAATATCGGCTCACCGGAATCGAACATTTTCAGCTCGGCGCTTCTCGCCCCATTACAAAGATTCTAGTTCGACCTTATGAAGAATTTTATGATAACTCTATAAACACACCTGTAGCAACTTCTCTTTATCTCCATTGAAGACCGTTTTAAGCTATGGTGCCTCTTGATGTACCATAGTGGAGGAAATGGCAAGCCGAGGACCAATACAGTAGTTGCAGTTCACAATACCCGACCAAAATACAGGCCATAACTTTACGAGGTTTCAGTTACCCAATCATTGCCAGATGTGAATTGAGTATGGAGTAAATGCCAACTTGTTCAATCCATCAGTGCGGTCAGATCTAATGCGAACTTCAATCTTGTCCTTTGGATGGATTCGATTTTTTGGCTACTGGATAGTGACAGTGGACAGTGCTCAGAACAGTGAATTTTCTACCATTCGCTGAACAACTAACGGCATTGGTCAACACAAAATAGAAGTCTGTCGTATCGGTCACGTTGGTACTGGTTTTCACAGACGCACAACATACATACAGCACCAAATGATATTGGTTTTGGCCCGAGTAGGAGAATATATATTACGGAATGCCTCAAGACGGATGAATAAACGACCTCTTCGGGGAGCGTATCTCCTCAGATTGGACGGCTCTTTTGACGAGGTGTCCTCTTCTCTGGTGTGAAATGTGACGTGCACAGACAACCGTCTAGATTTCCCAGAGATCGCCTGGAATGCGCACCACCCTGAAAAGAGGGGATTTTACAATAGCACCCTTTGTCAGCGATGACATTGTGTGCGACCCAATCCTCAGGAACGACAAAATATCCCCCCTAGTGATCTTTATTGGGAAAGGTTTTATGCTCGCATGGAGTTGCTACTTAACTGCTTGACGCTCCTTGTGATTTATACGCCAAATGTACGTATGTCCTTCTAGTCCTACTTTCGTAGCGTTTTACATCCCAAATTTCGCTACCAATCTAAAGGCCCTTACGACGTCAAACTGAGTGACCACATTCAAATTCGACCATAAAAGTACCACTATCCCGCTCACTGCTTTTGGAGCAGTGGGGGGGGAGAGCGAGATGGTTCAGTGGTTAGAGCGCGAATTTACTGACCAGAAGGTCCGTGGTTTGAACCCGGCCTCTGCACCTTGACGTCTCCTGTGTAGTCTTGGACAGCCTGGCAAGTATCCCAACCCTCGTGCTTCCTTCGAGTGGCATGGCAGCTAATCACCGAAAGGGTGTCACAGCTGAATGATTATTTTATTATTATTATTATTTATTATTTATTTAACATATTTCCTTGTGCAATGATTGTCAAGCAAGCTATTTGAAGTCAGTGAGGGGAGCCTGAAAGCAGATGCACAGCTATTCCTTGAATTCACCGTACTCTTCATCTGTATTCCAGATCCAGATGGGCAAGATGATGGAACAGGGCCCTGTATTGGTCATCAGTTTCCAGGCGCAGCAGATTAACTGTATTCGTGACAAAAACGGCGCTGTGCATGAAGGTGATCCACACAAAGTCCTCAGAGTCACACACGTCTGGGCGTTATGTCGCGATCAAACCGAATTTCACCCATGGGCTGCTTGGCGTCTCCTTGATATTGCCATGATGCCTACTGAGCAGTGGCTTTGAGCACCCTGTGGAATCCACTTGGAAGTGGACTCCCTGTATAGTTACTGCTATTTTATCACCGCCCAAATTACTTTTGTACAGTATTAGTTTACTGATGACTGCCATTATTCTTATCAGAATGGATAAAATCAACCCCTGAACTTGTGTTTCGTACTTTTGGTAAGTACTGTTAGGATTGTATCGCTTAGTTGTTCGGGACTTTAATTCAGAATAGCAGTTTGGGGTCTACTCATCCACGTGGACGTATGGAAATTGTGCCTTTTTCGCTTGGATTTATCTTTCAGAAACGCTTCTCTCAGTCATGTTGTAGCAGGACTTTCCCGGATTTTGAATTATGCTTGCACCAACCCGCTCCCATTGGCGGATACTGTTTAGGTTTCACCTGAAATGCCTGTTCGGCAACTTGGTCGCCCATGCGGGTTACCTTTTAGTGTCAAAAAATCGATGGTGTGCACTTGCCACCGTTCGGTTATCTGTGTCTATGTTAACACCTTGCAAAGCCTTACCTAAGACAAAAACAGTGACATTGATGACAGGAAACGCTGTTTAATATGGAGCTGGAGAATGCTGTATACATCCTGAGGAACAGGGACTGTTTTGAGTGACAAAACCGCGTAGATAAATGGCTACATTATTGCTAATGAGCACCAACCTCGTTATTTATTACAAAATCCTCTCAGCAAAGGACGCCTTGCTTCTAGGCACATTTTTCGGACCTATCGTAGAGATCCCAATAGGAATTACGGATAATTCACTGAGCCAGACAGGACGTTAGACAGCCCTATTAGGCCGAAGAAACCCTACAACAAGAACGTGTTATTCAGTGGCGGATATTCCCTATAACTGGGGGGTGGTTGACGGCTCATTGGTTAGAGCGTGAATTTATTGACCGGAAGGTCTGTGATTTGAAGCCGACCTCTGCCTCTTGACTTTCCCTGTCTAGGCTTGGGCAACCTGGCAGTGTCCCAGCCTTCGTGCTTCCTTCGGGTGGCATGGCAGTTAGGCACCGAAAGATTGCCACGGCTGAACGGTTTTTTTGCTCCCTATTATTCATTCCCACTCGTGAACCCGTTGGCGAATGAATTCTAGTTTCTGAGGTGCTGGTACGGTGTTGCATTTCCAAAGATTATGTAGCCAAATCACAGCGAATAGCAATTTCGCTTCAAACTGATTAATTTTGTCTCAGACCGGTTCTATCTGGTAGTACAGGGCTTGCCTCCGTAACCGATTATCCACGTTCACATGTTTGCATACCAAAACCAACGTGTCAAGTTTTGCCTTGGGTTTTTGTGAGCTGGGAAAGCTGCTTGTTACCTGCTCTCATGAGGTTTGGAGGCTTCTTGATTAGCGTATTCTCAACACGATGAAATTACGTATTGAAGTAGGGTGTAACAACCGCGGCGACAGGACGAATCGCCACCATCCTTCACCCAGTTAGCCTTCGTGTGCGCGGATGATTGCGAGAAACGATACCCGGAGGGATCTTTGTATCTTTTTTGTAGCAGTGATTTTCGACTTGCTTCGCACCGTGCGTCTTTCAGTATATCATGACTGGTTATTTTTTCTTCAAAGTTATTCTGACCCACATAATACGAACAGCAGTAAACGGTACAAATTTGAGTCACCGCTAGAACTACATGTGTACCGTTTGCAGGTGATGGATATGATTACGTTCATTAGGGAAATCCAAAGGCTGGACGGGCGGGAGGGGTCAACCAGCCATGCCGCATTTATCGTAAGTGCGTAGTCCGCTACTATTACTTAGACGACTAAGGTACATCTCAGGATCGAAGTTTATTTCTCCCCATAGCTATCCCAAGAACATTGTAAAAATTTTGCCACAGGAACGTAAAGCGGCAGAAAGATCAAATAAGGCCTGTGTACTTATGCCGAAATAAGGACGGTCTTAACACCAAGTAGAACAAGTCCGCCGCATAGCACACCGAAAGTCAGAATTATGAAGGAAGCTGACGTAGGACCGGTTGGCCGAGTGGACCCACTGATACGGTGTAACAAGACAGACGTCGGCGGTACGACAGGCGGAACAAGCAGCCTACCGAAGTGTGCAAATCCGGTTCCGGCCCGAGTGCGAGATAGTGTGTAGGATCTGTTTGCCTTTCCGATCGTCAGCTCCAACTTCTTTATTATCTTACTTTTAATCGCCCAACGGGGGTTGGTGACACCACCGTGCACAACTGTTTAAGACATTCTAACTGGTGGATGGTTGGGACCGGAAGCCTGTTCGGGTCTCAGGCACCTGCAGCATCCGCAATCCTGGGACGAGAGCAGCGGGGACACTGAGAATAAACTTGACGGTCATTGGGTAATGACAAAATCTAAAGAACAGTGTCAACTGATTCGAACATTGGATCAGTGATTGTTGTTTTCAAGTTGAAGGCACTCCTTCCCTGACAATCCCTGGAAAATGCCCCTGAGGAGTATTCCGTCCAGTTGAAAACCCCTGTTTAGGCGTAAGCCACTCGAACGACAGACTTGTTTGTGAATAAAGCGTCTAGATATCAAACGCTGAGATGTCTTTGCAAAACACATATCTCCATCTGAGTACTTGAAAAACCAGTAAATTCATTTACTATATCTTTGCGTTTTAGCATATCAAATAAGCTCAAGGATGAACGCATTGACTCGGGTATTGGGTACTCGGATCCTGAAGAATAGGTCATTTTAGCTACCCGACGGGTGCCCCTTATTGAGGGTTCATCTACCGTATTTTGTTGTCATTGAAGACATTACTGTCTCCGCGAAAGGTCATTGTGAATAGGGGAAAAACCAAGCGTCTCCTGCAAACAAGATCATCTGAAACAACGTTTGGTTTGCCTAAGCGAAAGCTATTTGTCTGGAAATTCACCGACCCAAGCTTAAGCAGAGGTCAGAGTCTTGTGCTCGGGAAACATCTCACAGTACACAGTACTCACATCTACAGTAACTCCACCAAGAAAGCCTACTACAAGCGTCTATCCTTACTGTCTTTTAGGGTTCCTTATGTGTATGTGGCCTTACCGCTATTTCAAACAGTCCCAGGCCCAGTTACTGAGAACTTCGAAACCATTGCTATCTCGACGTAACTGAAACTGACGAAAAGTCCATTTATGGAAGTCGAAATGTGAAAGAATAGCTCTAAGCCCGAGGCAAATTTTACTATTGGAAAACTTTGGAAGCCGTGCTTGAATTATGCTGGTTTTTATCTCCAATCTCCGGTGCAGCTCTTAAGCTTTGCTAGCTTACCCATCATGACTAAGTTGCTTGTTATAAGAAACAACATGCCACTCACTAAATCGACCGAACGCAGAAAACACCAGTTTAATCAGCAAACAAGCGAACGATATTGAAACAGGCCTGAGTTCCGACCCCCGAGGTAGCTTAGTGATTAAGGTGCGGACTTATCTACCGGAAGATCCGAGGTTCGAACCGAACCTTTGCGTCTCGACTGCTCCCGTCTAGGCTTTAGTAACCCGACAGTATCTCAGCCCTCTTGCTTCCTTCCGGTGGAATCGCGGCCATGCACCGAAATGGTGTTGCAGATCAACGAGCGTATTATTTTCAGACGCCCCAACAGAGGGACATAGCATACCGCATGTTTTCTTGGAGTCGTGTTATTTCAGAGCTGACATAAATTTGTTTCACAAATTTGAACTTTGAAACACCGAAAACTACGACTAAAGGTGATGCTCGAATAACAAATACTTACATGGGTATCAACCCATCGGGTGATCGCTGGATTTCGTGGGTTGCGTTCAGTAACTGTACTACGTTTTCTATGTCGAGAATAATGGGGCGTGAATAAGTATCCTAATGAAGGTAATTTGAATAATGGTCAGAAACTAAATATTGGAGAACAATTGACGATAAAGGGCTCGGCAAGAAACCCATTCCAAAGTGATATGATTGTCATCGATAACAAAAGACTAATTGACGATAAAAGGCTCGGCAAGAAACCCACTCCAACGTGATATGATTGTCATCGATAACAAAAGACCTTGACCACCTCGCCGCGCAGAGTTAAGCGTGACATAGCTTGCAGAAAATAAAAGCATGCCTGGCACCCTGTCTTCTCAACCGTTCTAACTTCGACATAGATCCGCGATCGCGGACTGCTTGAAGGGCAGATTCCTCCTCATACAGCAATATCCTCACTTCGAGATGGCCATAATCCAATATTTGTTTTCCCTTCGGGATCCTGCACAATATTCTCTCCTACTATTACTGGTCAGCTGGAGATCAACACTATCCAATTATAATCAGCTGAAAACATTATTTTGTTTACTCGGGGAGTAACAATCAATCTGAAATACTAATAGGGTCTAAAGTGCAATAGATCTGTACAAATTAGTAAGTTTCTCAAAAAGATAATCACAGTCTCAACCAAACATTCGCATGACAGAGTAATCTTCCTGAGAGAAAAGTTACTACGGAGATTGTGAATTCATTCCGTTCAGCTGCATCTTTCGACAACGCGTTTCAAGCTCCATCATCAAGTATGAACGCATGCTGACATCCGAAATCTTCGATATGTGCTCCCGAATATTCGTCACTACTGTGTCCAACTCGGCTTTCTTTGTCGCGTTACGCATATCCGTTCCACATTCTAAGAAGTAGGCAAAATATCGGTCCGCATAATCTAGCCAAACACAATTGGCACAACCTGTGCCACAGCAGTACACTTCTTCGGGAGGTGTGGGTGGCCTTCGAGTTGACCGTGAATTGGAACTTGATGACATTTTAAGGCAACGCCGTCCGAACAAGGTGCCGATGCGCACAACCGATTCGAGAGGCTGAAAAAGACATACAGGGTCAGGTATATTTGCAGCGGCCTACTTTTTGGATATTACAAGCATCATGCGTCTTTAATGTTCAGCATTGTTGAACTGCCGATGTGTCTTGAAGTACATATCCCCTTTCTAGTCACAAGGTTCCGACCTGAAGTTGCAAAACAGTAATAAAGCATGAGTCTTCAGACAAATATCTGCCATATGAGGAGCGTTTGCTAATTAAGGATGTGTTCGGATACCGAACAGCTCAAGTGCACAAGGTATTCCAACATCATTGAGGCATATCAATGGATCGCTTAGTTCACAGTTCAACGCGAGCTGATCCAAACCCAGTTTGTGTACAGTACTTTCTTAACAAAGCAGGCGGTGAAAAATGTGGTTTTGGACTGGGTTCGGAAGAGTTTCGTTTGGGGAACGTACTTTATAGGGTGTCCCCGATCCATACTTGGCCTAATCCTCTTTTTGCTTTTCATGCAGTAAGCTTAACATCCTGTGAATGAAATAAATAGGACGCCCAACTAATCCAGGGATTATGCGTCCGCCCAGACTTTTCGCTTGAATGCTGTTAGCATTGGTGTTCATCCCTCGTAACACAGTATGTTCTCATTTGGTTTCACGGTAAGGGTAAAACAGTCTCAGACATTGGCTGGAAGACAGTCTTCCTGTGGGCACATTGGGTGTGTAACCACATGACCGCTGACGTTTCCTAACTTGTGCTACTTACTACTTACCACTACTTACAACTAACTACTTACGAACTTGACTGACTAAGGTTAGTTCACTGGTAGTTGGAAAGCCGTAAGATCGAAAAATGAGCTTCCCTGTAAACGGACACAAACAAGAAAGTAAACCAGCAGATTTAATAGTCTGCATAAGGAATAAAAATATGGTGATTGAGCAATATTACCAACGACACTGGACCCCGGGGTGATTCGATTTTCGCTTCGAAATCCGAATCTTGTCCTCCATCAGTAGGGTTCCTTGGAAAATTGCTGATCTCCTCAGTTCAAGATATGCTTCTCATATCTGGCAATCCGTTCACATCTTCTCCACTTCGGTATTCCACTTTTCAACCTACCGACTCCGTGTGTTCCGACTCACTATGGAGATTGCTTTTGTTTTCACAGACCAATACGGTGTAATAAATGCAAAAAGGAGATAATCGGTCGCACACTTGACAGACAATTACGCGAAAATCCATTTCTGGTCTGTTTCTCAATGCTGCTAAGTGGATTACCATGATTCCGACATGAATGGCATTACCAACGTAAATTTGGAAGTGACATTTTCAGAAGAAGTCTTTTAGGAAACAGGGTCCGGACGGTCATGCGCATATGTACCCAGGTGAGCACACATCGTATCCCTTTTATTCACCTCTCAATAAATTTCAATCTCGCTGGCTTGTTTCCGAAACGGGAACTATTAGTTTTCCGTGTAACTGATGAATTCAATAGGGTCTGGTCTCGGTAGGTCGTATTTGTGATGCGAAATACAGTTCCCGTACCAAAATGGTTGTCTTTTCGCTGACCACTATAGGGTACATCGTTCTGTCCAATTCAATTAACAGCTTTTATCGCTGTATTTTTGTTACATAGACGTCAGATTACGAGTGATAGATATATAAACAGGGCTGACGATCCCCTACTTAAATGCATGACCTATGCCTGCAGCAGCTTGAAACAGCAACACAACCCGGAGGGTTGGAACACGAACGACATAAGGTTCCCCTATGTTGGATGGTGATGCATAAACGGAAGACACTGTGAGCTATCTGCCAGCTGGCGCGCTGAGGTAAATTAATAGCGAGGTGATTGTTTGCCTGTTTGAGCAAACCAATCGGATCACGTAATCCCTCATGCTCTATCCGACAAAACAATGCACAGAAAATCACTTGGTCTGTGTGATACTCATCAGGCTAACTAAAATTGACTTTACAACTTACTCGTTGTTGAGACAAAGGTGTAATTGCACAACATATATCTGCATGGAAATGGTATGTTCGAAAAAAGAAGCTCGGGTACAGTCTGTCGCGTTGAAGCCAGTTATGTTGACTACGTTTTCTTTCTAAATCGACAGGAATAACAGACGAACAGCACATGGGCAATAACAGTTCAGACGACGGCTCAAGTGAGAAATTCGACACTCACTTAAAATTGGTCACTTTGGTCCGCGAGTCCAGAGGTACCCATTGCAAAGGTATATCGCCCCGTCACCCCAGATGGGAGAGTATCCCATCTAAGCCATTTGTAGGGAATTTTGATGTTCTGCACTGATTCACAACACACGCCAGACTTGAGCACTCAACTTGATTCATTGTGCAATTCTATTTGAACCATGGTACATTCAGTTGCACACTGAACAAGAATACGCCACCCGTGCGTTAAGTCAACTGATTGCCGTGTAAACACAATAACAAAGACACTTTAAGCAGCGCGCATTATCCTCTCTTCCAACCCGTCGGCCAATCACTGTGCATAAGTAAGAAGTAAATTACTTCGAAGGAAGTGGTGTATTTGAAAAGCACAAAGACAATGAAAATAAGGCCATGATCCAGCTCACATTAGTCATCGGCTTTTGGCAGTTCGAAAAGTGTACCAGCAGCAGCCAACAGAATGGCACCTACTCAATCGGTTACGCTACTAGCTTCCCAACTCTGGTGTATCCGCCTCAAGTGCCTGTGCGCTACTTCCGGGATATTAAGCTCCGGTAGAATAGGCTCCAGTTTGTTCACATGTAGCCAGCGAAACTGGTCGAGCGGCTCCATCGAACGTTCGGATGTTGACTTATCTGGGTCGCTACTCTCAAGGTGATTGGACTCCACGGCCGCCACTGTCTGGGCCTTTAGACAAGAAAGACCGGATAGTGCCAGGAAGGAATGTAATGGATCTGTAATAAATAGAAAAGTTGTAAAAATCACCACAATACTTAGAAAAGACTGTGGTTGACTGGTACAGATATATTACACGTATGTGACACGCATTACAAGACCTGCACATGGCTTGTTGTCTGTGACTCAGTCGCACGTCTTAAAGCACGTGACTTTTAAACAGCTGACTTCGGTTTCAGTGATGAGCGCTTGAGACCCAGGTGCAAATAGTACTCGGTCTAGCAATGTACACACACTCGGAAAAGCTTCGTCTAAAATACAATAGCGTACTATCACCATACTTAGGAGCAAGAGGGCGACGATGCTGGTTTAGAATGGAAGCATCATGCGTTAAACTGCTGGATCAGTGCTCTCCACCACCCGTTCGAGTCACAGATTGAGAGTGAAAGGCAAATATTCGGTGTTAACCCGGTTCGATATGAACAGGCGCGCACGGAAGTTAACTAATCAGCGGTATTCACATACCTCCTATGGTAACAGCTTCAAGTGATTAGTGTGTGCAGTCTGGTGCCAAAATATGAGGACACTTCACTCACGGTAAAATAATCAATCGTCAAAGAACCAACCCAGATTTACACTGGAGTAAGAGCTCCCCCGTTGGAAGGAAGAAGAGCAAATGTAGTGAGGAAAGCCTTACCAGCAACACAACCCGGGCTGGGGTATTTTCGAATGCCACCGATAACTTGATCCCAGCAACGCGCGATAAACTTCAACAAAGCGCCCTGGTCGATCAGGTCCTGTGCATTCAAAAGCTGACGGAATTAAATGGGTCAAAAAGTGGAGGTGGTCAGGCCAAAGGAAGCGAACCAAAAACAGGCAATAGCCTATATAAACGAAAGTAACCAAATCGGTTGGTTTCCTGTGCCCATTGTCGTGATTTGGCATTGTCTAACCTGAAACATTATCAGAGATTGATGCTGCCCACATGAGCAGGGTGCCCTATTTCCTTTTAAATGTGCAACCAGAAAAAGAACTAGTATACATTGACACTAAAAAGAAAGTGCTCCTCATGTAGTAGGATTTCGAAAAAGCTAAACAACTGCCTCGTTAAAGAGGTTGTGGTGATTAGGAGGTATGAGAATTTAGCACGTCCATCACAACGTGGTATGGGATAGAACACCTGAATAAAATAAACTTTTAGCACATGGAACAGCGATTGCTCTCCAAATCTCTCAAAGCCCCTCTAGAAGTTTACCAATAAAAATCGAGAGATCCATACGATTGTGGTTGACACCATAAACGGGTCACGTGTATGACTGATCTGCCACCGTGACTGAAAGTGGCTTGACAATCCTATGTGCATTACTGGATACATCTACCTTCCTCTTCATGAACTGAAGCAATTCACCGGTGGAATGCCGTCCAGTATCTATAGTGTTCTTGACAAGCTCTCCCCACCCCTTCGGTGGCTTACACAGAAGGCGTTACCATCGATGGTGACTCGCAAAGCAGCATTGCTCAAATGTTAACTCGTAATATAGGGGAGCGAATCGGAATCTGTCACACTTCAAGCGTGTCTGCGGCTGTCAGCACATCTCCTCAACTTCGATTCCCTGAAGGGTTTTCAGTCTCTCATCTGGGCATTCTCTCTCGTGGGCATTCTCTGCCCACGAATTAAACTCTATTTCTTAAGAGGCTATACCACAGACCAAATGCCAATACATATTAGCTAAAGTTGAAATGCCGCATTGAAACTACCATTCTTGCCACATTATGGACGGGAATCTTCGAAATTGCATTTGTCAGAAGAAAGCCCACACGGATCAGATGCCAGATGATCACCTAACGAGCTAAAAGAGTTGCATCCAAACCCTGTTCAAGAGGGCGATTACAGCTGAAGTGAGGTGGAACGGGGAAAACCATCTACATCGAGTGTTTCGAAACAATGGCTACACGCGAAATTCCATCAGAAGCTTAGAGAGACAGCAACAAACTGATCAAACACACAAACAGATCATTCTACCAAAGAAATCCCTGGTAATCCTTGAACCAAATGCTGCATTACAGGAAATGAGTTCAATATCGCAGGACATGACCGATCGCAACGATAACTACCGAACCAACTGCATGGATTACCATACATACTATATTGAGCAAACTGATTAGAGACTAACTAAACTGGTGATAGTACATAACGCACTCTCTAGTTTCGGGCACGAAGATAAAGTGAAAGTCTTGGTAACTACGAGATAAGTTGACGAATCTCTAGAAGCATGGCAGTCCGCCACAGACTCAATCACCGGACTCAATCTAAGCACCACTAAATGCATCGCACTGTGAACTTGATCGGACGCTCAAACAAGTGTCACATGTGCGGACTGGGTACCAGGAAGGCCAATCAGTGGACCAACAGGATAAAGGTCATCAGGTAGGAGTCAGACAGATCAAACTGAAAGAGCACCCGGACGTAGACCACTCAGGGGACGAGTCAACCAAAAGCGCTGTTAATTCAGGCGACCAATCACGATCAGAGGTCACTTGCCGCTCAACAAGATATACGTATTTAAAGGCAAACACAGCACGGGCGCATCGCTAAATTGTCATGAACTGATGCTGTGAACTCAATCGGTCAAACGGTCGCAATAAAACTGCCCAGATTACGAAACGGAACAACGGTTATCTATACAACGTGAACTGCCAACATTCTCCTCGACGCGATATGTATGAGTACCCTCACCTCCCCAGAAAGAGGCCTCCTCTGGAGAATAAACTCTCTTCGGAGGGTAATGTACAGGATCCATCACAAACGTACCGGATTAAAGCCTAATTGCGCAAAAAGTTGAGGCAGCTCCAAGAAGCGAATTTTCAAACCAAACCGCCACGAATGAGTTTGTTTCGTTACGTAACTGCATCACAATTTATATTAAGTACAACGTCTCGCCTGATGCTTCAAAGAAAGTTCTTGAGCAACTTCGTAGTCGTAATATGGTTGGCATCATTTTCGGTTCCTTACTTGATTTTGTCTCGTTTCTGAAGTAACCTCATCAGAGCCCCTATTTATATCCGCCTTCATCTCAGTAACCCAATTTCACGAACTAGAATCAAGAACGACTAGTGTCAAAAACCAGCGAAGTACTAGTCAATTCAAATACCACTCATGAAACAGTTGCTAGTTGACAATGAGCTACATCCTTGAGCCACATGGTTCGGAAGTCTCATTGTCGATATTTTGTAAAACACCTCACCTGCCCACCTCACTCACCTTCCCACGCCGTACAATAGCGGGAAATAGGTGGACCTAAAATCGATCTTTACTTTAGAGACTACTGACATGTATTGTGTCTTCAAACACTTAATCACTGGTGCTTCCGTAGTAAAGCAGGCGATACCCGGATGAATCGAGTCCGTAATAAACTTATACCTAATTGAGCACCCCCTAATCAAGTGATATAAGTAGAGTAACAAATAGTGTCATCCAGGTTAACGATGATAGAACAAGTACTACAGAGCACCAAAACAACCTTTGCGAAAAAGTTTTCTTTAATCCGAACTCCTCCTACTGTATAAGTCATGAAATGAAAGCGGATAGATTCGAAAATTGAGTTAAATGGGATCTTCTCGTCATGATTCATGCTCACCAGATACCTGTGCACAGAAATGCTTCGCTAACACCCGTACATTTGCTCCATGCATCTGCCTTGCGGTTTCCGGTGCTCACAAACACCGAAAACCTATATCACTCCAAATAAACACGTACACGTAACAGGTGAAGTCCAAAATAACTTTTTGCAAGGAAGGGATGTCTAACAATAAATAGTAGGATTAAAGAAAAGGACTTACTTTTAGGCTCGCACAAACCCAGAATGTATAGCAGGTATCATCGTCCTTCTGTGGTCTGCCATGAAAACCCTCCGCCTGAAGTTTGACCAACCACTTGACCAAACGATCATATACTCTTGATTCCCGCGGCAAGAAGGAATGCAATCGACCGAGGAGGGAAAGGCTGGCCAGGGCACAATAAGTTGCTCCAGCATGGGCTTCCAGACCAGGTAGATTTCCAAAACCTCCTTCGTACGTCTATGAACGATGCGACGGATGGACGAGAAAATTCGTAGAAATTATGGTGACATTGTGCTAAACAGTGGTCGACAACTTGATTTCCAAAAGTGTAGCCGGCAGTGGTCCAGGTGTAGTTTTGAACTTCTACTGAAGAGCGATGCTAATTTTGAATTTGAAGTTGTCACGAAAGTAATCAATCTTGCTGAACATATCTAATTTTCGTTGTCTTCTAACACACTCAACGCATTTGAATGCAGCTTTTCAGAAAGAATTGGGTAGTCATGTAATGCACTTCTGGCCTGAATGACTCATAACTGGTTTTGGTAAAGGCCAACCACTCAGTAAATCTAAGTCGATCAACTTCTGTTCAAGCGATACACAGCTTATAGTTATCAAGTTATGTCTGATGGTCGCTTCCCGCATGCCTTAGCTAAGGTAACTCGGATAGGAATCAATGCGCAAACCTTGGTGTCGCGAAACACTTTTCCATGATCACTCCCAGTGCCATCATAGATACACCTAACTGAAATACATTCAGAGGAAAACAAACCTCAGGACTGACTCTGAATACAAGCGGTATCACGTACCATAGAATCACCAATGAAAGAGACGATGGCTTCGCGGTCCAGGTAGTCCAGTCCATTTAGCATGTAACAACTGGCCACTGCTGAGAACACGAATCGCATATCACGCTCAGGGGATATGAGTGCAGCTCTGAAGAGACCTGGGATGTCCTCACATTGAAGAGCGGCGACACCCGACAGAACGCTGTGACGATCCACACGCGAGAGATCATCACCCAAGATCAGCAACGTACACAATGCGGCATAGACCATTGTCACATGGCTACAGTCATACGAAGACGAAACTAAGTCGTTCTGAAAAGAATAGATACTCAAGCTGTTAAGTGGATAATGATGGAATTTAAATGTATGCAAACACCCATCTAAGTGATGGACAGTGATGGACGGCAATTCACACTGACAGAAGGAAACTTCTACATTATGAGACAGACATCATGAGATTCTGTCACCTTGTCAAGAGAAGCTAGAAAAAGATAAAACTATCCTCAATATGATAATACGTGCAAACTGGAATGCAAAATAGAAGAAAAACCCACAGAACGACAATAAACAACACGAACGAAGTGGTAGCCCCCGTAGCATGCAATGTATTGGACAATTGTCAGCTCTAAGAGAGGACAGAAAGCCACTGATGGTCATGGGAACCAAGATCAGAATTAAAAAGTGACAACCATGCAGTTGTCAAGTGGATCTAAACAAAACCGTGTAGGAAAAATAAACCAACAGTTGACTTATCACGCCTAAGTTTCCACTAATTCCGATGGAGACTTGGGCATAGGTATTGCAACGCATCGAAAAAGTCCCCGTAGCAAAGGAGCTCAATAGTACGGTGAGTGTGCAACTAACCTTGGCAAAGCTGGGCATTTGACTTGTGTAAAGCACGCTTCGGAAGCCGCCATGACATAACCGAGTATCTGGATGTGAAACGTTTACTTGAGTGAGACGTACCTTGTGTAGATATATGGTGAGAATAAATCCATTCAATACAGTCTTTAACACGGGGCTCATCCTGTTCTTTGATAATGGCCAAACCACCAACGCCGAAGTATAGAACTACCAGCCTGAGAAACATAAACGTGTGCTTAGGGAAGTCACCTGGTAGCGTCTAGACTAGTCATCGAATCTGGCAGAATTCCTGTGACACGCCTGAAATATGCTGAAAGCTTTTTTGGTAAGCAGGATTCGGTCATTTTTTGCGCCGATTCGTGCAGCAGTTCATAAATAACTATGTTCACAACTTTTAGGTCATTAGTATGAGAACTCTGCACTGGCACTTCGACTGGTTTGCATACCTAGTGCGAAAGACGACTGATTCTTCTAAAAGAGGAAAGAAGATTATGGTTATTGACAAACCAATATATAAACACAGGACACACGAGGTCGAATCGTCCAGCCGTGGCATCGCTTCGGTACGTAGTTGCATTGGCAAATCGTATGAGGCGCCTGAGCTATTCTGCCATGCCACCGAAACACATACGAAATGTATCGAAAAATGAATGGTAGATTCGTGAAAAACTCGCCCACTACCAGCTCTCAAAGTCCCTACTCTTTGACACACCGTTCAGTAGATGTTCCTCAATCAGACATGACCTGCTAAGGTAGATGCAGTTTGCCTTCAACGTAAGCATCCAGAGTTCAAGCCTGAATAAAACGCCTTTAGGCCAATATAGTGAATCCGGCCATTTCACTCTCCGGGTATCAAATAAGCTTGGCACAGTGGTCCGTAAAAACTATGGTACGACAGCCAGACTCGGTTCCAAGACTGGATTTTGATGGCCTGGACTCCAGTCGGGGCAAATCAAGGTTAGCTTCTCTCATATACAGACGAAAACTCTGGACAGACTACTAGTGGTTTTGCCCCTTTTGAGACTCATCAAGTAGGTTTGACTCAGAATTTCGAGTAAGCTTAACTCTTGACTGAGCAGTAACTTGTACGTGTTGAGATAGACGCTCGTCTGCAAACTAAGTTGACGACGACCGATTTGGTCAAATCGCCTGAACCTCTCGCTTAGGGTATTTTCAAACTGAATGTGCCTCGGTCGACCAAAACGGGAGACAGTTTAGTTCTACTAATGGTCGGTCGACAGTGCTCTATAAAGACGTAATTAGGCACACGCTTTAGAGTCCATGCTGACCGCCTACATAATAATCAGCGTTTCCTTTACGGTCTGTTCCGGATCAGCACTGACTTTTGAAACAAACGTCCAAACCAGGTCAACTGGCGTCTACATAACACGAAGTCAATGCACGAATCTCAAAGACCGGAGAAACGTTTACCCCCTTGCTTCATTGTTGGCACCAAAAAGGCACATCACTGGGTCTCATGGGACGCGTAGACCGCATTGCGAATTATGTTGTTCTGTGTCAGTAGGTATTTGGGTCTGAGGCAACTTCGGGTCTTTGACCACCGACCGCTCAGAACTGTGACTGGAATCAAATGGAACTAGCGAATTTGCAATGGGGCGATCATGAACAGGATCTTTGTTGGAGTAAAAGGTACTTCACTCAAAGATGGCATCTGGTACTTTGAGCTAAGATGGTTGTGGCAGGTGCGACACATGCCAAGCTACGGTCTGTCGTGATGGGCGTTGTTTTCCAAGCATAATTCGGAAAGGTGGAAGCCTAGAAGTGGACGGGATATGGCTTGATGTTGTTCGGCTTTCGACATGAGGTCCATTTGATCCTCCTGCCTGGCTGGCGACATGGAACAATATGGTGGCTAACTGATGTCGTGGTGCTCATAGTGTCAATTACTGTTCAGATTGTCTGAGTGAGTGCTGGAGCTATAGGGACTTCGGCGGCTATCCCTTAGACCTCCTCTCAGTTGCGCTTTTCGTCTTTCTATTGTATGTTCGAATGAAGTTGTACGGTAATGAAGCACATGTATTTCCCTCCGGTATGGTATCAGTGACCATGATGATAACGGATGACTGAACTAAGAACCTGTTGAAGAATTTCATAATCGAGGGATGCAGTTGGGCTTCATGTGAGTCGCCCGTTAAAAACAAATCAAAGTGCGGTCACGAAGAGACTGGACCTTACCGTGGTGTGACGGTTTGCGCAAATTGAGCCATACTGAGGGTGTCCCGCAACACTCGCAGAGCCTCTCATACCAGGTTGGTCAATGGTTAGAGGTCTGATAAACACAGTCCCCTGTTCCTCCAGGTGGCGAGTTGGAACATGTGTGGCGACGTGTTCACTAAAAACGGTAATGTACTTGCAATTCCCGCCAGACACCGCCGCCTTGCAGTTAGGCTTTTGAGCCAAATGCTTTGGTTGAGGACCCTAATTGTCGTCATGTCTAGGTGTGGGCACTCTGACAGTATCCCAGCCCAGGCACACCCAAGATACTTACGTTTAACAATAAACAAATGTTACATTGGCCGTCACGTGGTACCATCATCCGGGTCACCTTACCCGCTGCATACAGCAGGGTGGGTAAGCGAAGACATGCTACTGCTGACGCCTCCCTTCTTTCTCTTTTACATACTTTTCCCCCCTCTACCCATCCCATTGATAACTTCATTCTTGAAGGCCCAGTACTTATGACTGATGACTCCGTTCGTCCTATAACGGTTTCGCAAACAACATCTGCTCGTCACATTGCGCCGGCATCCTCAGGTATCTCGAAATCACTCTTCAAGCCTCGGCACTCAGTCTGTCTGGCTTCCTTCAATATCCGCACTCTTAAGTAAGCAGGTCGACAACCTGCTCTTGCTCTCACACTGGACTCGCCTAGTACTGATGTGCACTGTGTATCAGAAACAAGAATTCTAGATGCAAGACCTAACCACCCCATCACTCTCCACTCGATTCCGGCTATGCACCTCTGGTGATCCAGAGGCTGCTGCGGCAGGATGGGCAGGGGTTGGTATCGCCCTAAGTCGCCGCGCGGAAGTATTCCTCCTTGACTGGATACCTGTTGATAGGCGCCTCTGTGCGGTTCGTCTGTGAAGAAGTCTCACAAGCAGGAAGTTGACCGATATCTGTTTGTCGTATCTGCTTATGCCCCAACTGACTGTAGCGCTGACATCACCGAAGACAAGTTTTATGACGTCCTGAATGCCCTGTTGTGGCGAGCCAAAAGCTCAGATATCGTTGTGGTTGCCGGAGATATGAATGCACAAGTGGGTAGGCTTAGCGCATCTGAGACTCGATTTAGTGGTAGGCATGAACTAGACTCGGTACAGACAATGGTGAACGATTGCTTCAACTGTGTGCTGACCTCAGGCTGTTTTAATGCAGTACTAACTTCCGAAATAGCCGACGTCGTCTGGCCACATGGTGTCTTCCGACGGCATGCCGGCCACAAACTCAAATCGATCACATTGCCATCAGTTGCCGATGGCGCGGATCAATAACCGACTGCCGGTCGTTTTGGAACACATTTGTGGATTCCGATCACACACTCATCAGGAGTCGCTTCTCCCTTCGTTTTCCAGGGCCGCGTGAGGTGCGGAAAAATCGCATGGCAACTGACTGACATATCCGGACGTTTGACGAACTTACCATAATCGTCTCCTAGAGTCTCTTCCGAATGCTCCACCACCAAATGTGAACTCATACTGGGACGAGATTGCCACCTCTTTGCACAGTGCTTGGAATTTAGCCTGTGGTACGGCACCACCAGGCTCACTCAAGCACTGGATATCAGACCGAACGGTAGCACCGCTTAAATCTCGCAGAAATATCTCACCCGGTCCGGAACATAGCTTGACGCAACGAATTAGCAAACGTCAAGTGAAAGTGAATGTGCGCGGCGACCGTGAAGCCTGGTGGACCCAGAAAGCCTTGGAAATGGAAAAGGCCAAGAAAGCCAGTGATGCCCGAAGAGGAGTTCAGTTGGCTCAGTGGTTAGAGCGCGAATTTACTGACCGGAATGTCCGTAGTTCGAACCCGACATCTGCCTCACGACTTCCCATGGCTAGGTTTAGGCAACCTGGCTGTATTCCAGTCGTCATGCTTTTTTCGGGTGGTATGGCAGTTGGGTACCGAAAGGGTGCTACAGTTGAACTATGCATATGCATTTCAGTTGATCCGCGCGACCGATCCCAGGAAACTTCCTGTGGGCGAAATTATCAAGGGTCAGAAGGGACTGACTATCTTGAATAAAGAGGAACGCCTCGACCATTGGGCAGAATGCTTCGAACAACAGTTATCGTGGCCACCAGCTGCCACTCATCTGGGGCCCACAGTTGACATAGAACCCTGGACGGTGAACTTGGGACCGCCAACGGCCTCGGAGGTTTATGACTGCATATGTCCTCTCAAGCGCCACCGGATTTCTGGTCCGGATAACCTCCCACGAGCATTGTCCAAAGTCGGGGGTGAAATTCTCCGTCAGCGCTTGTCGGATCTGTTTGTCTGCATTCGGGAAAAGGAGACTGTCCCAGCCTATTTTCAAAAAAAGAGATTCGTGGTGTGTGTTAACCACGAGGATATCAGCCTAACTCTATGAAGGCCAGCCACGCCCAGTAACCGAACAGCACGTCAATCGAACGGATGTGTCACGTGCGGGCTACGGAAGGCGCCGAGTATTCACACAATGGAATTGAATGTTCGAAGGCTACGACGTGTCCCTGATGGACATAAACAGACAAGCAGCTGAGTCCAGGATATCAATCCACACTTTTGGCCCCCATCTAGGCATCCCGGGGTCCCAGCGATGCTAGGAAAGTATTTCATCAGAATCTTTCCGCCAGAGGTCTAATTGCTTGTGTGGATAATGAAATTTGGTGAGTTGCGAAGATATGGACGTAGATTGGGGCGGTTTTTGGTTCGAGCACATACGCAGGAAAGTGCAACATTTTGGCGTATTTTCTATTCGCAAAGGTCTTTTGCGGTCAAGAGCACTGTGCGGGCAAAGAGCCCCGCTATAGCCCGAACGAAGGCATGCCCTGATTGGTCAAAATGTCGACCAATCGGTATCGAGCATCTTTATCTCGACGCTTCTCGCCCCCTCACGGAGATTCTAGCACGACCTTGTGGAACATCCTGTGATTACCCTATAAATACGGCTGTAATAACCTTCCTTTGTCTCCATAAAGGGATGTCTTAAACTACCGTGCGTTTTGGTATACTACAGTGGGCGGAGCGGAAACCAAAGGCCAACATAGAATTGCACGACCGTTCAGCAAGTCACAACACCAACCCCGGTTGCAACGAGACTGCTGGCGTCACTTATGTTTCGTCGCATTATGGTGGCTCGAGAGCAGCAAGCGGGGTTTAAGCCTGGTAGGGTTTGCGTTGACCAAATCTTCACACTCTGTCAGGTGCCACAGCAACGTTGTACACACAAACGATCCAGAATTTTTATTATTCCTGGATTTCCAAGGCGCATTCAACTCGGTTGACCGCTTGACACGCTTGCCCACCAGGGAATGCCCCGGAAGTTCGTGAACATACCAAGCTCTTTGTATTCTTAGACTTCCGGACGTGTGAGAGTATATCGAGAGCTCTCCGAAGGCTTCCGTGCACAAAGCGGTGTCCGTCAGGGGCTCCCACTCTCTCCAGTCCTATTTAATTTCGTTATCGATGGGATAATAAGACGAACTCTGGAAGGTGTTCAAAGGGCCTATGACGAAAACTTTGTCGATCTGGAATAATCAGGCGATGTTGTTCTCGTCTCTGGAGGGGAGGAGAAGGCGCAGGTGTTTTTGGATGAACTGACCAAAGTCATTCCATCCTTTGGTATGCACTTTGCATCCACAAAGTGTAAGGCCCTGCTTGTGGAAATGCAGTCCCTAAAAACGCCACTTACAATCCAGGGAGAGGCACTGGAAGTTGTGGAGCGTTTTACGTACTTTGGAGTTTGTATTAGTTCTGATTTTAGTGACAGATGAAGTCAATGCACGAATCTGCAAGGCTCGGGTCACGTTTGCTGATTTCAGACACCTATGGGGTCAAGGCGGTACAACCTCGAATCTCAAGAGACGTGTGTATCAAGCTACAGCGTGGGCTGTGCGACTGTTGTATGGCTGTGAGATTGTGTATGGCTGTGAGAATAGGCGTGTTCGAGCACAGGAACTGAGACTTCTTCGAGTGTTCGGCAATCCTTCTCTCAAAACCATAGCTCGTGTGGATTGCTGTCGTTGAATCCTTAACGAGGCAATTAGAAAGTGAATTTTTGGTTGCGCAACGGGAACCTCCATTAAAAAAATGTGTTCAGCACCTGAAGCTGCGTTGGTTAGACCATGTGTTACGTAGGTCAAACCATCGTCTGCCGAAGGAAGCGCCGTTTTTCGTGCCCGATTCAGAGTGGTGGAAACAGAGAGGTGGCCAACCCTTGACCTGGCAGATGGGCATGAAGGGGATGCCAAAGCGTTTGGTTGCTGTCGGTGTTACTTGCTTACCAGGATGGGAACCGCATGGAGACGCCGCAACACATGGCTGCTGATCGATGTCAATGGCTTTCTTAATGTCAATTTCTGTCCAGGCTGCCTGAATGAGTGTCCCTTCCCTGTCCGCCTTCATTAGTTTCTTTACAATAAGGCCTTTAAATTAATCATGTTTGTATGGTAGAGAAGCCTCGTAGTTGAACACTGATGTCATGCTGTCCATGTTGATGAGGATGACGATGATACGACGGTGATGATGAAATCAAAGGGCGAATTGGTCCCGCTTGGGACAAATTGGTCACTTCGATTGACGCCTCTCTGATGTGTCCGAAGTTAGACGAGACCGCTCATAAGCTGTTGAAGAGATTTCAAACGCCTGCTGATTGGGCTTCATATAAGATATCGGGTTCCGACCACTGCAGCTTTCAGTTAGCTCCACTTATGATGATGGATCGGTACAATTGAGAAATGGTACGTAATCTTATATCGGACAGCGCGAAAAATACGCAATAAGTCATCTGTCGGTAAGCCTGTTGGGTCGTTTCCCTTGAATTATCAAGGAAATCGTTGGGATTGAGCTGGAAACGAAGGACTGCCGACCAGCGACAACATGAGCGTCAACTTTAGAATCCTTGACTTTGGAAGTTGTCCACCTGTTTTTGAACCACGTGGCGACTCGTAGTTAACGGCGAGCCTAAGGTAACCGGACGATGTGCCCTATATACATGTAAAATAAATCGTTCAGCTGTAACACCATTCCGGTTCCTAACTAATAATAATAATAATAATAATAATAATAATAATAATAATAATAATAATAATAATAATAATAATAATAATAATAATAATAATAATAATAATAATAATAATAATAATAATAATAATAATAATAATAATAATAATAATAATAATAATAATAATAATAATAATAATAATAATAATAATAATAATAATAATAATAATAATAATAATAATAATAATAATAATAATAATAATAATAATAATAATAATAATAATAATAATAATAATAATAATAATAATAATAATAATAATAATAATAATAATAATAATAATAATAATAATAATAATAATAATAATAATAATAATAATAATAATAATAATAATAATAATAATAATAATAATAATAATAATAATAATAATAATAATAATAATAATAATAATAATAATAATAATAATAATAATAATAATAATAATAATAATAATAATAATAATAATAATAATAATAATAATAATAATAATAATAATAATAATAATAATAATAATAATAATAATAATAATAATGTTTATTCTCAACTTGTGGGGGCATGCCGTCAGGCATGATCATAAGGTTACAGTCAGAATAAAGGTATGACTGGTGGGACTGTGAGTACAGGGGGTTTTGGGTGGGAAAAGAGGACAGCGCCATAGGCGGTGAGCTGTATCCAATGTAGGCGTGGTCGTCACTAAACCGGCAAGAGCAGGGAAGCTCTTTTGTCGAAGAGAACATCGAGCAAGGTCAGATCGTTAGGATTTGAAGGTGGCGGGCAAAAACAAAGCGAGGGAGGGCAAAACAAGAGGCTTCTTGCCTGAAATATGACAAGAGAAATGTAAGCTGTGGAAAATCAGAAACCAGAACATCAGATCTGGTGAAGCAGCAAAGTTGGCATCATCCAGCCGATCAAATTGAACTGAAGCCAAAAACAACCGCTGAGGCCTCGCGGCCTTGGACTATTGGGCTCGTGGCCAGGGTCACAAAAGCGTAAGTGGGGATGATGAAATGGAGGGACCAGCAAAGCGGGTAAATGGTAGCAGGGATCTCAGAGACATGGTATACAGTTAAACTGTAGTGACTCACTGGTGTCGCTGTTGTGGAGGCGGGCATAATAGTTCCTTTGGAAGAGAGAGATGGTGGCAACACACGAGCCGGAACGCGAACTGTATAGAAATTTATTGGATTTGGTGGGAAGCACAGTAACACAGAGATGGTTAAATTTCAACCAACAGTTCAGCAGGTTGGAATGAATGTGTCATGGAGTCAGCTGGGGTCGATTGGGGAGTTCGTCGTATTTGCAGTTAATGGAACGAGTGGGCGAGGGCACGGTCGAGAGAAGGAATGGAATAGTTGCGGGAGTGCTATCGAACTGGGTATGGCAGTGCCGTGCCATCATTGGCCTGACATGCTTCAGTTTTTGGACAGCCCCGTAACGGACGTCACATTTTAAGGTGAGTGGGCTGGGGTGTGCAGTTCTTTGGGCAGCGGGATTCATTTCAGGCTGGTCGAGGAAACAAGGTGGAGCGAAGCCGATATGGAATCGCAGGGTTCTTTTGGGATCCTGTGGTTGAACATCACCGGCCAGGTGGAGTGGGTAACAGCCAACCAGGTCCTCCAAACCAGGCATTGCCGAAGTTCGAAGCTTGGGAAGATGAGGGGGTGGGATGAAATTAGTAAAGCATGGTGAGTTTGAAAAGACAACAAATGGGGTAATGTGCATTAATATACATTGAAAGAAAAACTTGACGTCTGACGCGATTAGGGTGATGACAAGTGATTGTATGGAATAGGATATAGACTAGCGACCAAGGGGGTGGGTTTGCTAACAAACGATATTAAATTACAAGGGATCTAGTAAAGGCCGATATAAGCATGCAAAGTGGTGGTGTGGAAATCAGATGTATAAGGGCGGACGGGAGTGAACTTTCGAGATAACTGGTTGATCTGTTATTTATTACATGGGTTGGACAGTATCAGGAGAGAAAGCATGTACAAGAGAAATAGTCACCAGTCCCCGAAGCATTGCTATAAGCTTTAATCTGTAAGTGGTGCAATGATGGAGACTTTCATGTCTACCACTGGGAGCGGCAGATAGATTTGTTCTTTGTTTGGTTGACGGAGTGGGCTTTGGTGCGGTGTAGCCTCTGTTCTGGTGAAGGCAGATACAGCTATGCTCTTCGATGTAAGCCATGGGCATTGCAGATTATCTTCAGGCTATTCCAGGTGTATTTTTTTATTGTTTTTTTTACAGATGAGAGGTCAGTTTTTTTTCATCTGTGGTTTATGGCGTTGCCAGATACAAAACTCAACCGAGGCGAGTCCAGCACCAACGGCAACAAACAGAAGTCAGCGGTACTTTTTTTTTGATTTCCTGAATTTAAAGGCCAGGCTCAGAACCACCGGCGATGGGCGATGCACCCGTGCTACTGGAGGGGTGACGGGTATACGAACGCACCATGGTGCAACGTAACAGAGCGACCCTCCCTGCAGGGCGTACCCGTCCACCACACGAGGTTTTCATCCCTCGTGCATGCTACCAGATCTGCAAGGTGGAAAACCAACCAAGCAGTCATAAATGCGGTTTGTGCATTAAAAAATACTCCAGCTACCAATTTTTTCCTGGTCTGGGGAAAGCAAGGCCAGTAAAGACAGCTCAGTCAATTTGAGCAGACAAACGGCATACAGACGCTGGTAGAGGCAAGTCGCGGAGGAGAAGTGAACTGACAGCTGCCAATGAGACAGTAGGAGTGGAATAGTGATATTCACAGCGATTGCACCATGGCTAAACGGCGTCGGAGCGCTGATGTGAGCTATCACGTCGAGCAGAAGCTTACCGCGATGTTGTGTGAGAGTGTATGGTGCAGTAAATCGTCAGATGGATATATATATAGGCGCAGAATGCGCTCTGGTAATGAAGAAAACAAGCTGACTCTGGTTTGGTTCTTGTCAGTTAGAGTTAGGCTGAGGGCACCAGTCACTAGACAGAGCTGATAGAGTAATCCGGGGTGGGGACTATACTAGAACGAGGTGTAAGATGTCTGGGAAAAAAGGAAAAACAACCAAGCCGGTAACACAGCACATTTAGCTCAAGTAGGCATTTAAGTCCTACATTAGCTTAAAGCGAGTCAAGAGGATAGGAAGCAATGATAACAGGATCTTTTACTTGCCCACTAACTGTGTCGTCGCTAAACTCAAACGCGCACTGGACCCGATTCGTAGAGGAGGTCAGGGGGTAGTTGGGTATTAAGTAAGGCGGCAGCAGTTTCACAGGTAAGGAATTTGTCTACGGACTGGGAAAAAGTATGACGATGCGTGATGCTTCGCAGCTGCTCAGGAAGGTTGTTCCAGATGCGAGCGTAATAAACTAGGAAGAAGTAGTGGCGTAGGTTTGTACTAGCTCGGGGACATACTAAGAGGTTGCAGGAGTTACGGAGTCTGTAGCGGGGTTGCGAGTTTATATTTGGTCTGGCCTCTGCTATAAAGGTGTCTTTGTGCAGCAGACGGTGTAAGAGAGTTAGATTCAGCTTTAACCGTCTAAGCCATAGTGGTTCGAGGCCTAGGATTTGGCAGCGGGAACGGTAAGAGAGGGGGTAGAACCGAGGGAACAGCTTTTTCGTGAATGAGCGTTGGACGCTTTCAATTGCAAGTCTGCAACTGTCGTGCCACCTGAAGCACGAGGGCCGGGAAGCAGCCCGTTTGCCCAAGACCAGACAAGGGAAATCGAGAAGCAGATGCGGGGTTCGAACCACGGACCTTTCGGTCAGTAAATTCGCTCTCTAATCACTGAGCCATTTCGCCACTGCCCACGCCATCTTCCCTAATTGGTCTTGCTCAGAGGTTGACTCCGTGGTTACACATACCGCCTTTATTGTTCCTCTCATTTTTTGTCTTCTTTTTCCGCGCTTACTTAACTCAATGACGGCATAAACTAATTGCTCTCTGGATGAGGCTTGCCTCCTCCAGAGCATCGCTGCCCTTGGAAGTCGCGGGGTCTGCGGTGGTTGAGTAGAAACTGCTGTCCGGAGTCGTGGTCGATTGCCTCGGTGTGCTTTCATGAGCACAAGGGACTAACTACAACCGGTTTGGCCTTAAGTTTGGGACCGGCCGATTTGGCGCCATCCGGAAGTCTTTTGCGCACCTCTACCCCAGAACTGCTGTGGCCTAGCTTTCGTGCCTCTAGAGGGCGATCCTCAGATGAACGCCTGATCTTTGGGTATGTCTTTTGAATACTGACAGCCCGCTCCAAGATCTTCTGTACAGCCGACGGCGAGGAAAGGGTTAGGAGAACCCTTGCTCCTATTGTGCCGTAACCAGTCTACGTGAAGCGACTCGTGGTCAGGCCTTGAGAGAACACTGCTAAGGAGCGAGTGTGCCTGCTTCGTTGGCGTGGTTTTTCTGGAGAATGACCCTCAGATTATCGGTCTGCTCTCCCTTACATGCCTGTCCACTAGAGACGCTCTGGTGGTCTTTATTACCGTATCGAAAATCTGGATGACCTTCTTCGCAGCCAGCGGACCAGGGGTGGATAGTGCTAGGTACTCGTTCAGCGAGAAAAGCTCTTTATCAACTTTCGTCAAGGTTGCTGCGTTCTTTGTGTTTGCGTCTGTCAGAGCCTTTGAGAGAAGCTCCAGTTTCGCCACGAGTACACCGATTAAGGCAGAGCACTTACGCTAGACTTTCTGATTCGGTAGTGGGGAACTGGTTTTGCATTTGGTGGCTTTTTTTCTAGTTGGGGAATGCATTGCACCCTTGATATAGCGGTAACTGGCGCATACAAACGGGTCGGGAGAGTTAGCCAGTTGGCTTGACTTAATTTTCACACCTTGTAAAAACGTGTCACGAAGTTGAGTGTTGGTGGTCGACCACCATCCACGTTGAGTGGTAGGTGATTTTGCCGATTTCCTAATTTCGCCGGTAATTTCGGGCGATGGGTTGGGCTTATGATGAATGACCGTAGTTGGCTGACATTTCGAAACATCCGATTTGGTGGTAATTGCTGGACACCGTCAGGTCAAGTTGTCAGTGTAGGCTAGCTTGCCGGTGGCCGGGGGGTGGAATAGCCCATGTGACCTCAGTTAAACTTAATGCTAGCCACGGGCTAAAAAATCCCACTGCCCCGTTTATGGTGAAGCCAAAGGAAGACAACATGGTTGTGGGCTGTTCGAGGGTTGTCAACCAAATTGCTAGTGGCCTCGTACGTCTTCACACTTTTCCCGATAAATTTCAATGCTCTATTGGCCTATCAAAGAGTTAATCCACGCGATAACTGTTAGCTACACATAGAACGTCATGAAAGGCTAAAGCTACGTACATATCACGTTATTGTGACTGACTCCACCGGAACAGAATGTCAACGTAAGATCATGCACAAATCCTGGAAGTTGACGTTGATATAGTCATCATCAGCGTCATCATCGTTGACAGTACTGTACCAATAGTAATTGTTGGTGCGTACTACTGACGCTCTGCATACAAATTAAGAGGACGACCGGATCACTGACTCCATTATACAACTGAGATGAAGTAATTCAGTTCATTTGTCTCCAGCTTCTAAGTTCGTCGGTTACATATTCAATTCCATGCAATATTTCATCGTCATTTAATTATCAGTCGATGTTTGTCATGGGATTCTCTCGTTATTGTTTGCCTACACCTCACCACTAACCGTTAACTAAGGGACTCAACTTCGGCAGTTGATGAGCGCGATTGTACACAAAGTTATTACCTAAACAATGGGTACCTCAGCATACGTAGGATAAACTAAAATCGGGTATATCTACTTTCAACTTTCCCCTCTATCCCAATTTGCGCAGCGTTTAAACTGTATTATCCAGTAATGCAAATGTGCAGTATTTTTGTCAACGCATGTTTAGATCTCCACGCGGATGCATATGGGGACAAAATCATTATTGACAGCACTGCACCAGCAACAATTGCTGGTGCGTACTTCAAATAAGGCACCGGTTACTTTGCGTACGCATTTTATTCGCATAAGTTCTGCACACTATTAAAGTGGACGACCAACCAGAATGAAACATTCACGCCACTATCAGATTTGCATTGTGGAATGTAGTACTTTTGTCCCTAGCTACGACCGTTGTCATTTCCTGATGTCCACTCACGTTCATGTAGACCGCAATCTTTGTGGTGTCCTGCAGGATTTACACAGAGCTCCGTCTAAACCTTTTGTCCCATGACCGTTCCACTAGGGGAGAAAAATTAATCCATAGGCTGCACATACAGTATAGCATGGCCAATATCTGAGTTACGGCAGATTGTGTTGAGCATTCTTAGAATACTGCATAATCGAAAACTTAATTTGTTAAATAAGTGGACACGTCCCAGTAGAGCCCCAAGTACTCTTCGCTCCACGTTTTGCTCGGTATTCGATCATTTGGGTGTCACTGCGAGCAGGACACTTTCTCTCATTTCCTCGGCCATTTAAGTTTTCACCATTTTTTACAGCGATTAACCGGTACAATTTACTGCTGCTGACTGACCACACAGCAATGGGCGCTTTCACTGTGCGGTGTTATGTCCAGTCAAAGTTTCCGTATTGTTTACAAGGCGCCCACCAGTAAACCCAGATCAGCCCATCACTGCACACTACTTGGTCATCCAAAAAGCTTTGTTCACATGTTAGACTTGTACGGTCTAGCTAACGTCCCTCCTCGATTATCCATCCTGCACAGAACACACGGTAACAGCACTGCATGCACTGCCAAACTCAAGTCATCCTACCCATGACTAAAACTGTGTTTTTCATATACCTCGTGCTCATTTAGTTGCATCCAATGTTTCTGTCCGATCAGTCACATGGGAATCTCTCCCCTGGTAAACCAAGGGACTAAACGAAACCGTGTTCACCGCCAATCTTCAAACAGCGTCCGGTGCAGGCGTCAAAAATTTGACAATCCACGCGCCTCAAGAAGCAACCATCCAAGCTTTCGACCAGGAGGGGGGAAAGCTGACCAGGCAATCAACTGTGTGCATTGGTATCTGTAAACTATGGTTTCCGGAGGAGAACGGTCTACAGTGACCATCAGCTGTGAAAGGCAACGTTACGTTTTTTGATTAGCAAGCTGTGAAGTGTAAGAAGCCTGGAGCACCGCATTACACGCATATCCTGACGCATTTGTGTTATTTGTCCGCCTGGTTATCTAAGACGTACCACATTAAACAGCCCGTTATCTCTCAGACGCAAACATTGCACACTTGATTGCCCGTCATTTTGTTTCCGCATGATTTAGTGAATGCTTCCAGTGACGGCATTTGTATATTTAATGTGACCTCACTGAGCCAGCAAACTCCATGTACATGCTGCAACAATGAACGCCATTTATGAGATGCATTGGTGTACTACTTCTTCGCTTGGTTCACCAAAATCCACCACATTGCCAAGCTGTTATCTTGCAGATGCAAACATTGCACATTTCATTGCCTCTCGGTTTCTTCTCAGTATGATTGAATCGATGATTCTAGTGACGGCGTTCTTGCATTTCTTGGCCCATGAGGAGTTCATGAATAGCTCCGTAGGACTTGGTAAACAATGTAACCTACGTTTCTCTACGTGCAGCGGTGTATGTATCTTCTTGTCTGCTACAGTTGCATTCCGTAGTTGACAAAGGCATAACATATTTTACTACTTCATTTCCGACGACATACACGGTGGGCACATGCCCAGAGTATTCACATTAGGTACAATAATTGCACCTGCAACTCAAGGTGGGACCATACTGCACCAGCTCACTCCACGTGCATACTGCAACAAGACCCACCATTTCTGTACGCACTACCAAATTGTGTTTGACGATCACCTTGTTCGGTAGGCGTAACACGAAATAGTTGCTGACAGTTAGCATGTCCAATTTGCTTAAAGTCTAACGTATTTCATGACGCAATGATGCGGTGATGCTGCGATACACTTGCTTACATTTTCGTCCCCGTTTGTTGTGCGACATCAAGCACCCCTCCTGAAATTATATTGAACGGCAATATTATATGCGGCAATTTTTCCGAATAATTTATTCACCAGAGCCCCGTTGGCCCAGTTAAACACTCGTTACGACACCTACCATGTTGAGGTCGGGTTGGTTGAATGCGGTACAAGTGAAAGCAAAACAACTCAGCAAAATGCATCTCTTTCCATTTTTCTATTTTCATCTGCAGTTGAATCACGCGCCTCTTGGCAGGGTGATGTTTACACCCGTTTCCTCACATTCATTTGTTTCACTCTAACTAAACGTAGGATACACTTTTCATATAACCCTACACAATTTAACGCGGAGTGCTCTAAAAATCGCCATTCACGTATTCCTTGGGACAATCTTTACGACAAAATCATCTAACCGCGCAATATTTCTACAAGCTCGCTGTGAACATCGGCTAAAGCAGACTGCACTTCTATCACTGTTTACGCCACCGTACTATGTTGAGGACGGTTGGTTCTCTGCGGTGGATCTTATACATTTTCATTAGGCAAACAGCCTCCTGTCTTATGGTTCTATATTAATGGGGTTTTGTTTTATGTGGTACGCCTGAAAGATAAACGACCTAGCAAAATGCGGCCTGTTCAGGTTGTTGGTATTTCCATCTACATTTAATCCCACCATTAAGTAGGGTGAGTTTTACGCCTGATTGCTTACCAACTACATTTGAGTGAACGCAAAATCCTTTATTTCCTTCACGATAGTATGAGATTTACACATTGTTAATCCACTATTTTTCGCAACCAAATATCGACATGTGATCTAATCAACCAATATCCCATACAGCTCAGAAATCCCCCTTTTTTCTCGCCGGTCTTCACTGAACTCGACCACCTTTTACATTGTGTCGCTGCTACCACGATTTAATGTGACCTCACTGAGCCAGCAAACTCCATGTACATGCTGCAACAATGAACGCCATTTATGAGATGCATTGGTGTACTACTTCTTCGCTTGGTTCACCAAAATCCACCACATTGCCAAGCTGTTATCTTGCAGATGCAAACATTGCACATTTCATTGCCTCTCGGTTTCTTCTCAGTATGATTGAATCGATGATTCTAGTGACGGCGTTCTTGCATTTCTTGGCCCATGAGGAGTTCATGAATAGCTCCGTAGGACTTGGTAAACAATGTAACCTACGTTTCTCTACGTGCAGCGGTGTATGTATCTTCTTGTCTGCTACAGTTGCATTCCGTAGTTGACAAAGGCATAACATATTTTACTACTTCATTTCCGACGACATACACGGTGGGCACATGCCCAGAGTATTCACATTAGGTACAATAATTGCACCTGCAACTCAAGGTGGGACCATACTGCACCAGCTCACTCCACGTGCATACTGCAACAAGACCCACCATTTCTGTACGCACTACCAAATTGTGTTTGACGATCACCTTGTTCGGTAGGCGTAACACGAAATAGTTGCTGACAGTTAGCATGTCCAATTTGCTTAAAGTCTAACGTATTTCATGACGCAATGATGCGGTGATGCTGCGATACACTTGCTTACATTTTCGTCCCCGTTTGTTGTGCGACATCAAGCACCCCTCCTGAAATTATATTGAACGGCAATATTATATGCGGCAATTTTTCCGAATAATTTATTCACCAGAGCCCCGTTGGCCCAGTTAAACACTCGTTACGACACCTACCATGTTGAGGTCGGGTTGGTTGAATGCGGTACAAGTGAAAGCAAAACAACTCAGCAAAATGCATCTCTTTCCATTTTTCTATTTTCATCTGCAGTTGAATCACGCGCCTATTAGCAGGGTGATGTTTACACCCGTTTCCTCACATTCATTTGTTTCACTCTAACTAAACGTAGGATACACTTTTCATATAACCCTACACAATTTAACGCGGAGTGCTCTGAAAATCGCCATTCACGTATTCCTTGGGACAATCTTTACGACAAAATCATCTAACCGCGCAATATTTCTACAAGCTCGCTGTGAACATCGGCTAAAGCAGACTGCACTTCTATCACTGTTTACGCCACCGTACTATGTTGAGGACGGTTGGTTCTCTGCGGTGGATCTTATACATTTTCATTAGGCAAACATCCTCCTGTCTTATGGTTCTATATTAATGGGGTTTTGTTTTATGTGGTACGCCTGAAAGATAAACGACCTAGCAAAATGCGGCCTGTTCAGGTTGTTGGTATTTCCATCTACATTTAATCCCACCATTAAGTAGGGTGAGTTTTACGCCTGATTGCTTACCAACTACATTTGAGTGAACGCAAAATCCTTTATTTCCTTCACGATAGTATGAGATTTACACATTGTTAATCCACTATTTTTCGCAACCAAATATCGACATGTGATCTAATCAACCAATATCCCATACAGCTCAGAAATCCCCCTTTTTTCTCGCCGGTCTTCACTGAACTCGACCACCTTTTACATTGTGTCGCTGCTACCACGAACGTCATCCGTCAAGCTGGCATCAGCAACGCCTACCGACACGTTCCAGAGGGGTTTCCTTGGCGGCATTTACATCTCATTGGTCAGTCACCTTTACGTCAGTGTGCAGAATATAATTGTCGTTCTACTCTTATTTAAACGAGTAGTATATAATTATTGCTATTCCCATTTTCACACGCTTCGGAGGTTGCGGTAATAGCATCAGCCCGTGAATGTTATGTTAGCGTGAGAAAATTCAACAAATAGCACGCGTAAACTCTGTAAATAGTTTGAACAGTGAAAGAATTCTTTCACGAACTTGCATGAGGGAAAAACGAAACCAATTTCGAACGTACCGTGCTATCATTCGGGGCGGTCACACCTAGGAAACCTAGTCCGAATTAAAAGATCTCCCGCTGCGGAGTCTACGTTGACTAACTTCCAGGATGGAGTGTTTTGTTAGGTAGGCAGCCCTTAGGTCCCGCGAAACCTGTGAGAGTCTTATGACTGTGTAAATGTTCGGAGACAATCCACTCAAAAAATCCTGCGTCGATCTGATTCAACGAATGTGATAGCAGCCGGTTGCAAAATGAACTAATGCCACGATTGGTCAAAATATGAGCTATCAAGGGCAAAGCACCGTTGTTCCTTGGTATATTCTAATCTTCTGTAGCTAGAAGAAACTATGGCGGAACGGGTATCTCTACCCGCAGAAGGGTAATCTCCTCTTCTTTGGTGAAGCTTGAGCTGTGGTAAATAACGATCATGGAGGTCATTCGTGAACGCGCAAGGCAAAATGTTTTGAAACCAAAGTGAGTCCAGTTCTCCGCATGAGGTTTGGTTGGGCCAGGAAGTCCCACCCATTTAACCCACCAGTATCATTCCTCATTCATCCTTCGGATACCATGGCATCTATGCGCCGGAAGGGCGGTACAGGTGACCAATTTTAAACTAGTTGTTGGTTGGACGAGAAACTTCGGGGATCTCTTCAGGAAGGTTGTCATTGGATGAAGAAATTGTGCCAAAAAACCAAGAAGAACCGCACAAATGATACGCCTCCCACCATATTACTGCAAGAGACACTTCAGCAGCCCAGGCTACCGCGAGTTCCAAATGTAGTATCCGTCGGAAGAAACGTGATGAATGCCAGCTTCTGCCCGGAATACCGAGCAGTGGCTTGCTCATTCAGCTTTGCCTTAGTCGTGCATAAACTATTTGCTCAGTTAACCACTATCACAACCTTCATTTATTTTTTTAACTCTGCAGCCATTTGTGTAAGTCAAAAAGGTTTGATGGCCTCCTTTTGTATGCCAAAACCATCCGCGTATACCTCCCCCCTCCAACGACGCGGTGATTCCGGAAAGTAATGTGCAGTATACCATCGTTTGTCTCTGCTCAAAATCTAGCGGCACTAGACTGGAGCTCAAGTTCACTAATTGGCACATTCAACTATTGACATATGCCCTAGTACTTGGATTAATTTTCAGCCTAATAAGCAGTCTGCAAGATGCGAAAGGCCGGGCAACTGGACAAAGAATTTTAATGGCGGCAGTGAGCGTCTGCTAGCACTAGCCACCTTTAATAATGTCCGCTTCATCCAATGGCTCCGGCAGTTTGTTGTTCACAGGTGCTGCACGTCACATGAGGAAGGATAAGTAACTTAAACGGTATTTGAAGGTGTGGCTTTCGCTCTCGGTGGCCCTCTTGGACTAATATATATTGAAGAGCAAGTCGACCCGGACCAGCACACTTAACACAACGACATTTACGGGAAAACCACATTATTGGTGGGGTTGCTTTATACTTACACGCGGCCCTGCCAATCCCGATTGTCCTCTCTGATACCACTCCTGCACCTTTTTGTGATGCACTGTGGCTTCAAGTCCCGCTGCGCGGGTCCGATTCTCTCCTTCTCGGTGTGGTCTACCGTCCCTCGAGTCCTCCGGAAGATGACCAATTTCTCATACGAACCCTTGGGCAACTCTCCTCCAGCTACCACTTCCTCCTGCTGGTAGGTGACTTCAACGCTCCAAAGGTCCCTGGACGGAGCTCCAGTGCGTCGGATCAAGTGGACCCTTTACAGCGGCGTTGACCGAAGTCGTTCAACAGAGCGCTTGACTCAACATGTCGTTGCACCCACCAGATACCGCGCGGGCCAACAACCGTCCCTCCTGGATTTGGTCATCACCAACGAAAGACATTTCGTTGATCAGGTGATAATTAACGCTCCACTGGGACATAGCGACCACTGTGTGCTCACCTTTGATTTCATCTGCTATTGGGCCAGAAATCCCGAACCCCAAACGTGGATTCGAAACTTCTGCCGTGCAGACTTTTCGGGAATGCGCATCTTTCTTAACCAAGTTAAACTGGGGCCAGCCTCAGTGGAAGACTTATATAGGACTATTGTCCAGAAAGTTCACGAGGCTGACGCGATGTTCGTCCCAAAAACCAGCACGCAGTCGGATGAGCCGTAAACTACCCAAAAGGATCCGGCGTCTTCTGAAAAGAGGTCACAACTATTTTTCAAAAGTTGACTACAGGAGACACAGAAGATGAGCTGGCATTTCGTAAAATGCGGAACCGCTGTAAATCGGAAATCCGCCAATGGAACATACGAAAACAAGCCACCATTCTAGACCTCGCCCGGAAGAACAGAAATGTGCTGTTCAAATACATGAGACATCGCCGAAGAAACAAGCCATCCGCGTTCTCCTGAGGGACAGGAACGGGGAACCCACGAGTGACCCAATAGTGGTATCTGAGTTCTACAGAGATCACTATGCAGGTCTGTATTCAGTCCCAGCGTCCTCGTCACATCCAACCTTGTCAAGGCGTACCTACAACGGCCTCTAACCGACTTGGTATTCACGGTGGAGGACATTCGTCAACTCCTGCACAAGATCAACCCATTCTGCGCGTTGGGGCCCGACGAAGTCCACCCAAGGATCCTGAAGGAAACGTCGTACACACTGGCAACTCATTTCCATCTGCTGTTTCGTCAGTCGCTTGACGAAGGCCACCTTCCCTCTGTTTGGAAGGAAGCGATTGTCACGCCAATCTACAAAACTGGTGACCGACTATCGCCTGGCAGCTACAGGCCTATAAGCCTCACTAGCGTGCCATGCAAGGTGATGGAACGCATTCTGAAGCGAGCCATTCTAGATCACCTTACTTCCAACAACTTGATTTCTCCAGCTCAACACGGATTTCTCCCAAACCGTTCCTGCGTGACGAACATGCTCGTATTTATGGACAGCTTAACCCAAGCCAAGGACGAGGGACTCATATCGGATGCCATATTTTTCGACTTCTCAAAAGCATTTGATCGAGTCCCACACGTCCCTCTGCTCCACAAACTCGAGTCTTACGGGATTCAAGGGAAAATCCTACACTGGATCAAGGCATTCCTATCAGACAGATCATTCCGAGTGAAAGTAGGCTCGACCTACTCTTCTGCGGCGCCGGTCTCCATTGGAGTTCCTCAGGGCTCCGTTTTGGGACCTTTGCTGTTTCTGATATACGTCAATGACCTTCCAGATGTTCTTTCAAGTCCATGTCTACTTTTGCGGACGACTTGAAATCGTGGAGTTCCAATGCCAGTGCCCTCCAAATTGATGTAGACGCCGCAAAGCAGTGGTCGTTGGACTGGCACCTTCCTCTGAATGACGAAAAGTGCGTCCATATGTCATTTGGAGGAGACTCAGCGAACTCCTTTGTCATGCATGGTGAGAAAGGACCAGAAGACATCACGAGGATAGATGCCAAAAAGATTTGGGTATCTGGCTCTCTCCAAACCTGTCCTTCTCACTGCACCTTGAGAAATCGGCTCAGAAGGCATTCGCTGTTCTACGGATGATTCGGCGTACCTCTCGTATTACTCGCACGGACTCCCAAATACTCTATGGGGCCTATGTCAGACCGCTCCTTGAATATGCCAACCCGGTTGTCTACTCAGGACGCACGAAAGACGTAATCCTCATTGAGCGTGTCCAGCGAGCTGCTACGAAAATGGTTGCCGGTCTCAAGTCCATGGACTACGAAACGCGTCTCGTGGTGCTCGACCTCTTCCCTTGGAGTATCGTCGCCTCCGAGGGACTTAATTCTTACTTACGCCCTGTTTGAACAAGGCTTGGCCAACAGGTTTTTCACCGTTGACCCAGCAAACACACGGCGGGGACATGGTAAGAGATTTTTAAGGTCAGAGCGCACACCTTCATTAGGCAAGCTTTTTTCTCATTTCGGTTAGTTGCTGCGTGGAATAATCTTCCTGAGACGGTTGTCCACGCTCCCTCTAGAACTCAGTTCAAAACACTATTAGACACTTATTTACGCGAGTCCTCGCGCTGGCAAACATACTGCCCCGCGCTGAGAACTTAAAGAGCAGTGCTTCACCCTTTTTTCACTTGTGCCTTTCAGGTGAACGACAGCTGCTGAACGACAAGAACAAAACCGACCCGGGAAACTTGGGCAAAAGCCTCGCTCCTGTGTATCAATCCGTGAATCCGTGAATTGGCCACAAGTTTGAACAATAGCCTGCCTGGCAGGGGAAGCCACCGGGCTCAATGGGACATCTCCCAAGTAATCGGAGTGACCGAGAGGAAAGCTTTTCCGATCTCATGGCTGTAGCCATACACCCAACTTATTGAGCAGAAAAGAGCAAAATGTTACCAGAGGAAAGTGAAAAATCGATTGTATTGCTGCACTTCGTCATTACCAGCAAGAAATACATTCCGCTAAATTGCACCATTGCAGCAGCCTTAGCGCCACGCACCTCTTGGCTAAAAAAACACCTACGTATGTGTGCACTTTCGTACCTATTAGGCTCGTGATGATGACTTTTCACGTCAAACCCATGCTGGCACTGAGTTTACTTCTCCGTGGCTAGTTTACAGCAAGCACAGAGCTTGGCGTGGCATAAAATACATCCGTCCTCTTTATCAATTCCTCCTACTTAACCGGCTTCCATTGTTTCCCTGGTTACTGATTCTACCTTCCCTGGTTACTTTCCACGTTATACATCAATGCGCTACCGACTTGTGAGGAGGTGATTGGTGCGTCACGGCTGCACCAGCATTTTGCAACTGATGGTCTGGATCCGTTGTAGAAATGGCATGACGTAATGAGGTTTCTACCGGTGATAGTCGGCGGATGATATTCGGAGCTGGTAATAGGCAGCTCCCAGACAGTGACACATGGAATAGGCTTTTATGAGGAGGAAAAGCAGTTATGCATACCACGCCGATTTAGACCAGTAATCAGGGGATCTAACAGAGGATTGAGTACCTCTCGTGCTAATGACCTGAACAGTCATTAGGCTGTCACCAGTTGCGTGCTTTCCACAGTCAACTACAGCACCCAGAATCCATATTCACCGTATAATGCATTTTGGTGACGCCACAACGGGACAGGAGAAGGTAGCTTTAGGGCAAAAAGCCCCAAGCAAATTTACCGAATTATGCAGTTTTTGAATGAAGTAGGCAAGAAAGTGTTTTTCCGAGCGTTTTCATAGCGTACATACAAGAGCCAAATATCTGTATAAGAGTGCAGAAAGCAAGATAAAGGGAAGCTGCATAACACCAAAAATGTCTGTAGTGAGAAAAATGGAGACATTTTTCCGTGCCGGCGGGAAACCGTAATTTATTTAAAGGGCTAATCAACCTAGTGGATAACATGTTGGCCCGCAGGCGAGTTCATTTGTGGTCCATTGACAGCAGTGCGTTTTTTACCTTGTTGAGAAAAGAGATCAATTTATGTGATTAATAACAATATTTTGAGGACCTTAGAAGATTCTGTGAGACCCTCCTTCATGCATGCCTTTCCTGACGGCGATGGTCGAGTCCCTTGAGCAAACTCTTTTCTTTTTTGCTTATAAAAACCACAAAGAGAACGCCGTTCTGGCCTCCAGAACGAGTCCCTATTCTCCACAGGATGATAGCCTTTAATCCGCACCCAACAATCAAGAAGTTGTTTGGCGTGAGCTCGGTGTGGGAAGACACTTGCGACAACCTGGATATTACGCTTTTCCTTAGGCTGCACGGAAATTCCGCCGTTTACTTGCTACCGACGCTTCTTGTGTGATACGTTCAAAACTGGTGGGATGAGCGGACTGGTTCGCAGGCCTCCTTTTTCTTTCTTGGGCTTACTGTGCCTCACCCAGAATTTTTGCACTGTTTTCAGACCTCTAAGGTTTAGTTCAGTTCAAAGTAAGTCTTTATATTTTGGGTTGTTATCAAGTGGCGTTTTAATTTGGTCGCTCCGCAACCTGCTGAGGCACCTCCAACTGCTTCAGAGTCACCGGAAAGCTTGTAACCGGAAATTGCCAGGTAACTAACAGTCTCATTTAAAAACACGGAAAGTATGATGGTTTCAAGATTTATTCTTGTGGGACCCTAACTACTAACCCTAACCTTGCTAAACCCATCTCTCTAAAAGGTGCTCAGAAAGCGCAGCCTGAAATAACTTGTACCCCCTGTCCACGATTTGTGGGACTACTTTCAGGAATTGTTTCTGTTGGAATGTTCGGTGATAGCGAAATTTTAATAAGGGAAAAGGTGTGCAACTTGTAATGATCCAGCCAACAGACTGAAAAAGCTTCGGCTCACTTTTGCTGCTCTTTCGTAGATTTGTGGAGTTTCTACCGCCCTGTGAACTTAGTGGACCCCGGGCTTGTGACTACCTCTGGATGTGACACTGAATGAAAGGCAACATCAATTCCCCGCCGTGCACACCGTCGGATACGACCGCCCGTCGTTCAGTGTTGTGTAGGCTAGAGATGGTATGAAGGCGGTTTTTCGCCGGCAGCCAGGTTCTGTTTATCGCATTGACATTCATTTGAACATGCAGACATGAAGCTGTAGCAATCAGCGTAAAGGCTATAAGCTTTGGCGTACATGAGCTATTTTCCTTGAGGTGCGTTCCTCCAGCCCATGAATGGTTCATTTCACATTTCTAATAATGTGATGTTCGTGTATTCTACCCTTTACATCACCTGACAGTTTCCCATTTTGTGAGCTGTCCACTGGCCCACAGCTTTCATTAAACGTGCAGCGGAACACAGAAACTCCATTGCCCCCTTTTTTAGTTACGAAGAAAGCAGGAAAAAGGCCTTGTGATCCGCTGCAGAAAGCTGTACATTTCTACTTCACCAACCGCGAGATCTCCTGGGGTCTTTTTCGGTGACCGAATTCCCGCTATCTGTTCTATCCTGCTACAAGCGGCTGTCAGAATGGATTTTGGAATTTGATTTCATCTACGGTGTCTGACCTCACGTACTTAAGGCCTGCTTAAAGATTAGTGCGCTAGATGCCGTAAATGTAAGCTCCGTTAAACCTCACGAACCAGCGCAACGACGTGACTTATTTAGGTTTTGACCGGATGCCCTACCTACCGAAGCGCCCCTTTAGCTTATCCGCTAATATTCGAAATGGTTTCCATGCTTGCTTTGAATTCGCGGTGTGGTCATGACCTGAATTAATTTGAGTGAGAAAGAAAGTACGATTTTTGCGTGATGGTGAAATTCTGTCTGTCGGCTGATTTCATTAAGTCGTAGTGGTTGTTAGCCTAGGTGTGTTCATTTCAGACCATGACTTGCATACACTTTTGAGGTTCCTTTGCGCTATGCTTGTATCCTTCCACGGGGACTTGTGCGGTTCATCATAAAAACAAGGGGAGGATTCCCAAATGTGTTCGGTATTTCATGGCACATGTAGGTTACCCTGCAACGTACGCCAGACCGAGAAAAATAGAAGTGTCCGTTCACAGCATCAGCATTTCTTAGATTTCAAAAGCCCTTTTGAACATACTCGCGCTGTCTTCCATTCCATCGGTATGACACTAAGGTATTCTTAAGGAACTGCCCTCGGATATGTTAAAAATAGCTTTGGAGAAGCGCACGCTGAACACAACCGCGACAAAAGTATACTGAAGGCGCATGCGGCGAGTGGTGGTAGACCGTTTGTACACGGAAAAAACGTAAAAGTAATTTCGTCGTGTGCAGGTAAAAGAAGGGCTTGGGCTGCGCACCAAGGCACCACAATCCGGTGGAATCACAGCGTAAGATGTACCTGACATAAGGGAAGCGCTCTCAATGCAAGCTGTCTGCAAGGCGCGCCCAATTTTGTCCGTCATGAATGGGACGGCAGTTCCGAACTGGCCGGAAAAGAAGAATATAAATATAAAAACGACATACGTAAGAAGGATTAGCTCGTAGCGCAGAACACCAACGTAAACTCAGGCACCATGTTGCAAAGTGCGACGTAAAGAATCAGAAGGTTCCTATCATTATCGGGTCTCAACCGCTCGTGCATCTCCGTGAACCTATACTGTACGATGGTTGCGTTTTTTGTCTGACTCACTCTTTCTACTGAGAGCAATTTTCACTCAATGTATGCAAGGGTTAACACTCTGGATTCGTGGAATATTTCAGTAGTAGCACAATTTAGCAGTCATTAACATAGCGTTGACAGGGACTAATTGTTTGCAGGAGTCTGTGTCCAACATTTTGACCAAGAAGGTACCAAAATCTTTTATTTTACTCATTCTAGTGTTCTCTTCCAAGTTGCACTTTCCTACTCGTTGCGTGGATGCACTTAAAATGGGGCTTTGCCCTATGCAATTCTGCCATACATCCGACATTTCTTCCGGTTTTTGAACAAGCAATGAATGCGTACTATTATCTCACTTTGAAAGGCAGCAACTCCAACAACAAATCCAACAACGCCATCAATAATTATTGAAGATTTTGGACTGTATTTTCTGAAACATTGACTGGTCATTACCAAAATTACCTCTCTTGAACGCCACAGTGCTGTGAAAGTAAGTCTGTGGCTCTGTATTTGAGGCGCCGTCGCTGAAGCTCAGCATTACACGGAACTGGACGGCTTCTGATTAAGTTTCTGAAGGCGTGTTAACCCTCAGTTGCACCCTTGCGTAAATCGTACCCAGCTTTTAGATGCTCATCACAGTGCGTGTGATGCGGTTTGAAGGTAAGCTGTCTCAGTTTATCAGCGGGTGTTCCATAGTGTCGTAGTCGTCGAAGATCCGCCATGAAATGTCACTTCCATCACAAAACCATTCTTCAATCTAGTCCCAGATTGTTCTGTGTCCAAGAATCTGAACACTGCTCACAGTGTGAAGGAAGCAGCAGCATGAGTGAACTCAAACAGCAGCGGAACTTGGCTAGGTGGGTTTTGAACAGGTAGTCAACGGTGAGTTTTATTTTTCCAAATAATGCAACAGTTGGATAAAAATAAATTCATCATCAGCCGGAAGCGCATATGACTCACACATAATGCGACTTAAAAACTGAATGTACGCACGTGTATTCAGTTGACCAGCACATAAGATAAGAATAGCACGCGAGTGATATCTTCTTAAATGGAAATGGGGGAGCCTCGAAACAATGCACGGATGGCTGTCAACAACAACTGCATTGTCTCGTGTACAGTGTCAACCTCGGTCAGTCCTTGGTTGCTTGGTCAGCCAACAAAAATCCAGTTTTCCGTAGGTTCATTTGGCTTTCTGTCATCCGCTTCTAGATTTTTTTCTATTGGATACCGTTTTATCTGAGTTCTCACGGAACTCACCGGACGCTACAGCTCTCACCCCATTCCCTTCTCCCATCCTTTGCTCTCCTCATTCCCCCTCTTCTTAAGCCCACGGGGTCTTCCAAATGAATCGAAATTACTCGTGACTCTGTATCGGCCTGATGCCATTTGTGCCAATTTCCAACACAATTCAATACAACTGGCCCTACGTAAAGTGAAAACACTATAAACTCCGCAGCTTTCCAGAGGTTACTGTCCTCGAGATGACGCCAATGACCCTGGGACCCCCTTGAGGCGTGGCAGTGTACAGACGAAATGCGGCTGTTAATCTCTGTCCTCACTGTTTGCAATAATCTGTAAAAAAAGGCGCGCTTGACCAACAAACCGAAACTTTAGAAAGCGTTTCATTATACCCATGCATATAAAGTGCATACACTTCAAAGAGAAACACTTAATCATGTCTGTTGTTGGCCGCCCAACTGGTGAGACACCAATATGCTGTCCAGCCCTGGTCTTTGAACAGGAGTCAGACCACGTCCTCAAACTTGGGTCCAGTTGTGGGAAATTCAATGGGCTTTTAAACGCGACTTAATGAACAGCACAGCAGTCGCATTCCTAATAACCAAAATGTCCCTTGATTTGCTACACAAAACGACCTGGCTGGTTTGCAACAAAAGATGCGTGACAGATAGACACGCACAGTTTCTTGATCATATGGAGGCCTAAAAGCACTGTCCATAAACAATTGCAGTTCACCACTCGTGTCTAGCAAATAGATTCCAACGGGTGATCCTTAGCTGCATAGTGCTCTTATCTGGAAACTTTTGTGAATGGAATAAAACTTTTTCCGCTACAATGTTGCATTTGTTGCATGTATACTCAAACCAAAAATTACTCTACTCTACCTTCATTTTGTCGCAATTTGTTTCACTTAATCTCCCTTCTAACTTTTTGTGCGCACTGGACTTTAAACTTGCTGTCCTAAGGCTTTACTAGTGCCTTCACTTATTATTTACTACTCCCACGCGTAGACAATTCGGTAGTTTCAGGGAAACTGCGGGCGAGCAGTACCAAGTGAACACTCCTGTCGTGAACGATTCGGCGGCACAAATTCGGGCGGCGAGATTAGTGTTTGGCCGCAAAGTTATGTTACGCCACTTCCGTATTGGAAAAGCTAGCAGGAAGCACGTATATGTCACATAACATGCATTAATTTTTGGTCGCAGACATACTGCAAACGGGCGGCACATATTCCACCGCATGGCTCGTCTGGACAATGCCGTGCGGTAGGTTTTTGTTCATCATACTACTTGCATACAGATTTCGGCAAGTTCTGCAAGTGCTACGCTGCAGGGACCCACGATTTGTTTCTTACTTTACGGCCCGCTGGTTGTACGTTATCTTCAACTGGGCTGTACACGCACAAGTTGATATGGTACGACCTGTTTATATGACCATTAACCGTCTAGAGAATGCGAACCGCCGCCTGAAAAACCGGGTGCACCACTCAGTTACGCTAGAGTACGTCATACTAAGGTACCCCGGTACGCCGGTTACTCATGCAGGAACATGAGATGAATACTTCATAGATCCGCGACCGACAGGTAATCCTGGAGGACGACGGCTACACTCTGACCGTCGTCTGTCGGTTGACTACGTATGGATAGTCCCTCGTTTTGAGACACTGGGAACCGCTATCACCAAGCGCTGGAACAAACAAAATGAGGTCCTCTCTAGTTGCTTTCCAATCCACCAACGGTGGTTGTCGGATTACAGCTCACCGGAACAAGGTGTACTCTTCACAGTTGATTCCAATCCACCGCCAACAGCTTTCGACGGTCTGCATGAACAACAACAGTAAGTGGTGGATAGGCCTCAGAGGCTACAACGCAGGGGGGCCACAGCCGTCATTTAGTAGCTGAGTGTTCAGGGACAAATCCTGCTGCGCCAAGGCTCGACGTCTGTAACTGACGGTGTGCCATCGGTGGTCGAGGGTGCTGCACCATAACCCTAGTAGCAGCTTGAAAACACAGACTAGGGTTTTGTTTGAACGGGCTTTGTGGGCTTTGTGAACAGCAAACTAGTACCGGTGACCGCTGGCGTGCAACGGATCGCGTAATATTTCACGTCGACTGTTGTGTTGGTGAACCCCACCCGCCGTGCAGTGACGCTCTTTAGGCTTGTCAAAAAAGTGAGTTCACAGGTGAACAAGCTATTTTTGGTTCGCAACCCCCGGCCCATCCAGAGAACGTGAAGATTTACTTGCTAACCGGTGGCAAAAGGGGCGTCTTATAATTGTGACATGGACTAAAGCACAGGTCCCCAGCACAGTGTGTCCCAAAAGTCCGTGTGTGTCCGTATTTTTGACTACAGAGGGGCTGATCGGCAGCCACTAGTTAATGTCTTACTACTAGCAATAACGCGCAAGAGCAACAGCCAGAGGAGAGGGACGACGATGATTTCGCGTACCAAGTACAAAACCCGTCGGCTCATTCAGCCCATCGGCTTTTACTTAGACTTCATGCATATCATGCAAGTCTCGTAGTTTTTGAGACCTCATGGTCAGTAGGCACTGGGCTGTAAGAAACTACACAATGCTAATCAGCCGTTGAAGGCGGCGTTGAGTAAACAAACCTGTACGATATTGTCGCCGCCGAAGTACTCTGGTTACAGGGTAAGTACCTCTCCCAGTTTATCAGCCGCATTCCTCATACTGATATTTCGATAACCAAACTTGTATCTTCCTCTCATTTTAAGAAGTTAACAGTTCAGTGAACACTGTACGAAAAAGGCCATACGCATCCCAGCAGGACACGTGTACTAACCAAGGCGGCCGATAAAATTCAACTCGTCATGTCGTGCGATTTGAACCTTCGAGTTTTCCCTGGTAGAGGTGGGTGGGCACGTTTCAGCCATTTGATTAGGCATCTTGGACCACCAGCCGCATGGTGGTTGCGTGCGCCAGCTAGGTTTGCTTAGCTGTCCGCTATGATCGACGCAGGTGTTGCAAATTTGTATTTTTTTAAAGTTGCCTCCCGTCTTGAATGAGGTAGTCGATTCATGCACAAGCCAAACTCAAGCAAATGATTGGCTGCTTCGAGTCACGTGATCCATACAAAAACATACGACTGTTCCTTGCAAGGCCTAGCTGCTTACCAAAGGTATGCACCGATGACCGCTTGCGGCTCGATGACCTAGTGGGATAAGCTTGGTCGCACGTACCTGGTGTTTCGCTTTTCAAACTCCGGACACGTCGTCCGCCTTTTCGACTTTCCCAATCAACACGTTTCTTTTTAGACACTACCGCTTTTCCACTATAAACAAATGATTAATTAGGATGAAAGGAACCTAAAGTTCCGAGTGCGAAAATTCCAGCATATGAATACATACCCAAGACTATTGTTAAGTTTGAATCGAGATTTCCGTAAACACAAATGTCGAGTTCCTGCCAAACTTTCATTGGAAGAAGTGACATGGGTAGTCACAAACATGTTGTGTGAAGAAAGGCAGGTCGACGGAGACATTTTAAGGTACTCGGATACGTTTTGTGATGTTAACTTCACTTAATCATTGTATAAACGGTAAATTGTAAATATTTCACGCGGAGAAACAGAGACCTGAAATAAAATCTTTAAATTGTTTCATGCTATTTTCTCGCTTGCACTGACAGCCCATCTTCACTTAGTTTATGCGCTTTGACCATTTAACTCGTTTTTTAACTTTAGTTGCAATCCTGAGTGGTTCACTTCTATTCAAAAAATTGGCCGCCTGGTCTCTAAAGGCACATGCTGGCTTGTGCGTGAATAGCATGCCCATGAATGACTGCCTTCCCGGTTATCATTTCAAATGAAGCGCCCTTTTATTTTTGGTATGACTGAATTCCATTTCAATTTGACAAAGACACTGGTAGTTTCCGTTTTACTGGCCACGCAAATCGTTTTTATTACGTCTGTTATACTATTTGTGTATCAAAACCTTGGACAGCTTTAAATTTTTTTAATGCATCAGTCTGCGACCCGATTTCGATCACGCGTAAACTGCTGATCCATATCGGCTTTGCTTATTTTTGGAGTACCTCATGGTTTGTCGAAAACCGTTGAGGTTTGTGATTTTGTATCCATGCGACTACTTTTATTTTTATAATAGAGCACGCTTGCATAACCATTCGTTCGGAGCTTTGACGGTGTGGTTGCTAACGTTGGTGCTCCTTGCTCAAGAAATAAAAACGATCCTCACAGTAGGTTTTATGTGGCTAGTTGCTAGGCGTCATGGAACCATGTCCTATGTTGAGCTTGTGCGCCGGCTATGGTCGTTCAGTTGTCCGCCGTAATCAACGACATGGTCGTTCTGGCGTATTTTGCCAGTTACAATAGAGAACGCTGCTGTTTACCACCAAACTTGCATGGGTCATCAACATTTGCAGGCCTCAAGTTCCTCCCGCCTCGCACGATTTATTCGCATCAATGAACGCGTCCTCAACGACTACAACTCAGAATACCAATTATCTAAGTCGTTGAACATAATTCAGAGTTTTTTTGTACCTGAGAACGTATTATACGCCACGCATCACAATAAGCACACAACATTGCGGCACGCCTCTGCTTGGCTTGGTAGCCGATACTCCGTCAGCGCTTGGTCATGGCTCACATGCCCTGGGCATTCCATCCTGTTACCACTGTCCCAATGGTAGCTGCCGCCTCAGTTGCCTACCCGCCTTTTCCAGCGGCTGTTTACCGCTTGCCTGTTGAAATGACTGAGCTGTTTTACTGGCCTGGCCTTCCTCCGACCGGATAAAATACCTGGTACACGGAGCTCTTTTTTGAGGCACATGCCACAATTATAACTGCCTGATGGCGTACCACCTTGCAGATCTGGCAGCGTTCAGAAGTGATGAAAACCTTGTGCGGTGGTCGATACGTTCTGCAGGGAGGGTTGCTCCGTTGCATCGAACCATGGTGCGTTCGTATACCCGCCAACCTTCCAGTAGCACGGGTGCTTCGCTTATCGCCAGTGGTTCTGAGCATGGCTTTTAATTAAGTAAATCCCTAAAAGAGCGCTGTTGTTTCTGTTTGTTGCTGCTGGGCTGGGCTCGCTCCGGTTGTGTTATTTAGCTGGTAACGCTATATACTACACACGGTGAAAAAATGACCTTTCGTCTGTTAGAAAAATTCATGAAAACCACTGACAGGGTAGACCGAAGACACTCCGCATTACTCACTGCTTACATCAACGTGTAGAACTGTACCTGTTTTCGTCTTCCTTGGGGTTGCACCGTGCCAAAGCCCATTTCGTAAACAAAACAAAACGCACGCACCAACCTACGGCTCCCAGGGGTGGGTACGTACAATCAAATATATATATATATATGAGGTTCCTGACCTTCCACTACCAGCATAAAAGACTAGTGGTCAAGGGTTTTTTCGCCATGAACCACTTGCTAATTTAAGTCTACAGCAGTGCTTCGGGGACTGATGACCATTTTTGTCACATTCACTTTTTCTTCTAGGTTATGTTGCTGGCCAACTCATGCAACAAGGCCCATCATTTCTGAAGCCTATTACCGTCAGTCCTTATACGTTTGATTTCCATAACCACACTACCTCTCTGCGTGCCCCTACTGGTTTGTTCTGGATCTCGTGTACTATGATATCATAAATTATCAAACTCACCCCCTGATTGCTTGCTAGCCTACTAAATACTAATCCACCCTGTCGCGTTTAATCACTTGTTGTCACCACCCATATTGTGGTAATCTATAAGTTTTCCCTCTCTTTTAATGCACATTAGCTTATCTGACTTTGTCTCCAACTCACTAGACCTTATTAATCTCATCCCATATCCTCGTCGTTTCAAGCTCTGGCCTTCAGCGATACCTGAGTTGGACTCCACGTTTGGCTGTTATCCACTCCACCTGAGCAGTGATCTACATCCACAAGGATCCCTAACCAAATCGGATAAAATACTGCGATCTCACATCGGCTTAGTTCTACCTCTGCGGATTTCCTTGGCCTACCTGAGAAAATCCCGCTCTCAGGGAATTGCACAACCCAGCACAATGACCTCAAACATTAGATCCGTCACGGGGCTGTCCTAAAACAGATGTATATCAGGCCAGTGATGGCACGGCACTGCCATAGACAGTTTCATAAAACGCCCGCAACGATTCCCTCAATGCTCTTGCTTACTCGTTCCGTTGACTGGAAATACGGACAAACTCTTCACCCGCCCCCGGTCGCCTCCAAAACGCGTTCATTCTAATCTGCTGAACCTTTTGTTCGGAGCCAAACACATTGGTGGATTTTCAGGTTTTGCTCCACACAAAGTCTATCATTTTGCGTTCCGTCCCGTGAGCTAACATCAACTCACTTTCCCAAGGAACTTTTACACCCGACTCCGCTTCAACAGCGTCGTCAGTAAGTCAGTGTGGTTTCACTGCACACCGTGAGCGATACCAGTGAGTCTATAGACCTTCACTGTAGGTCATGATTTTGAAATTCCTGCTACCATTTATCCGCGTTGCTTATCCCTCCACTTCATCATCCCCACTTACGCTTTTTGTGACCCTGACCATGAGCTCAATAATTCAAGGCCACGAGGCCTCGGCGATGGTTTTGGTTTCCAGTTCAAATTGACCAAGTGGATTAAGCCAACTCTGCTGCTCCACCGGATCTGTTGTTCTGGTTCCTCATTTTCCGTTATTTTCAGTTTTCTTGTCACGTGTCAGGTAGGAGGTCTCCTGTTTTGCCTGCTCGTTTTGTTTTTGTCCGACACCTTCAAAGTCTAAAGATTTGCTTTTGCTTCGGCTCGATGTTTTCTCCAAAAGAAAAAAGCATAGTAACTGTTCTTCCCTGACCGTACCGGTTTAGGGGTGACCACGTCTATATCAGATAATGCCCACCTTTCACGACACTCTCCCTTTTTCCCGCAATCCCCTGTATCCACAAATCCCGCCAGTGACGGTTCTGTTCTGACTGTAACATTAAGTACATGCTTGACTGTATGCCACACACCATTTGGGTATGAACCTCATTATTATTAGTGAAATTGTTCAGCACTGATTCCCACCTATATTTCTTGCAACGCTGTCAGGACATCAATGCGGCCCACAACACTGCATTGCGGAGTTCAACCCTACAGCGCTCATATCAATAAATGTAAACTACGGCACTTTGCCAAACAGCCGCTAGGGGTTTTATCGGTGTAAACCCCGGGCCGGTTTGCTAAGACTTCTGCCGATAACCTTGTCTGTGTCCTGTTGTATGCAGATACACCAGGTAAAAACTGCCAAGTTACCCTGTACACAGCAAAGATGCTGCAGAAATCCACCTTTATGAGTGAGGCGTACATACTGCTACAGGGAACAAGATAACATTATCAGACAATTACCGTCCGAATCCGGTTCAAAGTCCACCGAACAACAGTCTAAGTAGTCCACAGTGTACGGGTGAAATCATTGCAGGCCACAGTCATCCAGTCAGTAAACTTCCTTTGTTTGAGTCAGCAACGCAGATTAACAACTGGGATACTGCTAGGAAACGGCGGATCAAACATGGACCCATCTGGATCATATGGCCGTCAGCCAACAGTAGCTAGAAAACTGTCTACAGTGAACCGGTACTCTAGTGCTAGTGTGCGCGTGAATGAAGCACGGCAAAAAGTGAGAGACTCTGCTAGCTGTATTCAGGGCTGTCTGCCCGACTTCTTCTATTCGATCGCAAAACCACTAAATATCGTTGAAATCGTGATCCATGATTGATGCCAGGAAATCCATAGAAGCAGCCAACGACTATGACGACGCACACAAGTCTCTCAAACACCAAATAGTAAAGAGCTTAACGAAAGACGTAGAGATGCGGTGATCATCGAAACCTCGGGATATGAAGAGGGCTTTTACCATCGAAAACAGTCGTGTCCTATATCAACTAATACGATCGGCTGGCCCTAGGAAAGCAACGGCCAGTGAAACGACGAGTAAAAATGGCTCATTAATTCACTCGCAAAAACGTCGACCGGAAAGTTGGGCCGAACACTTCGAAAAACAGTTCAGCCGGTCTCCTGCAACAGCCTCTGGAGATAGTGAATACGCACGGAATGTAAACCTTAATCGCCCGCTGGAGGAAGAAATAAATTACCGAACATCCACACAGATACACGAGAAGGCACCGGAACCTGATGGTCTGTATCCAGCCCTGTTTAGGCAAAGCAGAGAAAACTCGGTGACCCATTCGACAAAGTTTACTGGTGCGATTATGGGCGAATGTAATGCAGCTGCAGAATGGGACATGTCGACAGTTGTTCCCATTTATGAAGAGGGTGTGCGAACGCTGTGTGACGCTACAGTAGACAAATTTATCCACCTGGACAGTTGTATCAGTCCCTGAGGTTTCACACAAGATGATATTTCCATCCGGACTGAGAAGGCCAGGGCTGCTTTCATGAACCCGCATCCTGTGGTGTAGGCACATTAGCTTGTCCGTCAAGGGTCCAGTTTACAATGTTGTGGTGCACTCTACATTATTATATGGGTCAAAATTCTGGCCGGTTTGCGCTGAGGGCGTCAAATACTTTCAGTGTTTGACAACCGACGTCTACTGAGCATTGCCCGGGTCTGGTGGGAATAGCGGGTGAATAATGCTGAAGTACATTGGATGCTTTTTGGAGAAATAACTCGCCCATGACAGATGAACGGATCACACTCCATAGGTTGCGTTTGATTGACCACATGCTCCGCACTCCAGTCGAACGAAGTATTCGAAGAACTCATTCTGCACAACCACGTGAAGGTTGGAAACGCGTCAGAGGAGGTCAAAGAGTGAGTTGTCAGCGAGGTATGAAAGACATTGCAAGCAAGCCCAGTTGCGCCGGTCATTGTCGTCCCCCTGGATGGGAACCCCCGAGACGGGGCATTTAAATGGTTAGAGACATCGTCAGACATGACAGTCCCCCTCGAGCTATTGCCTTCAATGCATAGCTCACCTCCCAACCCAACCCCCAGTTATACCCCCACCGACAACCCTGTATTTGCGTAGGACTTATCATCATCTGCCAATCCCGATGCGCAGCTACCTTCCCAAGGCATCAACGAAAAACTGTAGCAGTTATAGCCAGTGCACGACATGTATGCAGCCCTTACAGCCGATGATAATGGTGAGCTACCGGCCACCTAACACAAACTATTAATGAACCAAGCAAGACCGAACTAACCAAAATCAGGCATTGCGAGGTTTGGAATGGCGTCAAGGGAGATTGCTTGTGTTTTAATCAAAACGCAGTGATTTTGCTTGGTAGATTTAGAGAGACTTTTTTGACCGAGGTCCGCTGTCGCGACAACGTCGTCACCGTCGGTTACTTCCCTCTGCAGAACGACCGCGTAGTGAGTAAGTAGGGAGCATGTATGATCATGCCTGACGGCGTGTCCCCCACAAGTTGGGAATAAACATTATTACTATTATTCACTCACTTCAAACATCCCCTGAAACTCCAAAAACTTAGCTCTCTCCCATACCTCCTTTGGGTGGCTACGGAAGCTCCGGTACAACCGTGGCACTCCAGGGCTGACTTGCTTCTCGTTTTGGAGTGCAGCTGTCGGAGTAGCACTGCTGGCTTAAGCTCTCTCCTATTTAGAAGGGATGATCCCAAATTCACACTACATTCCCCTTGTCTTGACGTGATCACAGCCAGTACAGTTGTGGTTTTCTTGGTTCTACATTTGCACATGGTATAACCGGTCTCTAAAGCAGTTCACTTTGTGGTGATCAGTGCTCAGTGGATCAGTGCTCCCCAACAAACCAAACATGAGTGATTGTGTCTTGTACGACCTTATGCTGGCTATCACAATGTTATAGCCACGGATGTCTTGCTTAGTGAGGAAGGAAGTTCCGATGGGCCCGACCCCCACCTAGCGGACTATGAAGTAATCACGGAGCGCCTCTCTCAGACTGATTGTGTTAAAACGGCGGTAGTTCACACGGTCGCCCACCACCGGGAAGTCATTGCTATCAGGCCTCGTATACATACAGGTGGTACAGAGAGTAACGCCGACAGGAAGAACAGTGTCCTAGGCTAACGCCAAGCCTGATTGGTGAATCGGAAGATCTAGCTCACGACTTTCTACTGCTCGTAGACTAGAAGTCCGAGCCAAGCGCTGGGGAGCTCAAAATCCATTATCAGCAGATGAAAAGCTCATTTTCTCACCGTAGTCGAGCGTTTCGTCCAAAACCCACGGTCTTCTTTCTGCATATCCCTACTCTTGCCCATTTTCGGGCTGCTGTCAACCTACCCGGCCCCCAGGTACACACTCGAAATGAAGGTTGCATAAGTGTGGGTCCATCTCTGGAACCGCTGCAAGCGGCCCCGTGCTGACCTCCAGGCATACAGCTGGTACCAGTGTATCCTCAGTACAGTTCGCACAGGGCAAAACCATGAGAGTCACTTTTACTAGGGTCCGAAAAACCCCATGTTGCCGAGCTAGTTGCTGTAAGAGTTTCTGTCATAATGGCCAAGTCGGCAATATCACTTGGTAGCCGCGCGCATTTCGACGCAATTCTCACCACTTGAAAACGAGGGGTCCAATCACTCGTTTACAAGGGTAGCAAAGGGACCATTCAGCCCAAATACAATCGGACCGCATTGTCTCCCACTACCTCTTACGAAGATTATTTCCATTAACTTCCGCCGTCCAGACAGTCAGTCTAAAGTCAACCTAAGACAGTATGCGGTAGGTAAGGGCTCGGGTGTTCCTACTCCTGACAACTGGACAGAGGTTGTCAAGAGCCACGTCTCGGTGGCGGTGACTTAGCCATATTTTTCAAAAGCACTTGGCCGGGTTAATTATGCCACAACTGTTTTACGTAAACAGCGGAGTCTGGTGATGTGTAAACAAATAATCGCCTTGTTGATCGTCTATCAGGACAGAATTGTCAGCTGCCAGCCTGAGGTTGCTTCGCAGTCCACCAAGTGCGACGACTAAAGAACCACAGAGGTTTCTCCTTGTGACGGCACTGTTCATCACGTTCAAGAATAATCCGCCTGTTTTCGTCAGCAGATAAACTTTGCTCTACACAGACAATTCCATTATGCGGAGACCTGTCCCTGTGCTTCGAAAGGCCTGCTCCAGTTCAACTCTGGCAAGTGAAACATCGTGTATATTAGGCACGACACCGACATGGCACGCAACACCGTCAGTGCAACTCTTAACGGCACTTCCCAAGGCACCATCATGTCCACCGACCCGAACCCAAGTGGCGAGAAGCCCCGGCCGTCATCTGGCTCTACTAGGACGCACACTGGGATCATTTCCTAAGGATAAATTCCTTTGCTTCTGAAGAACTGCTTTAATGGCTGTCAGTGTGCGACGTACTGTTTGTTGTGACTTCCTGTACGGTCGTGCAACTCTGTCGGTCCTTGGCTTACTGCTCCGCCCACTATGGTATATCAAAAGATACGGTTGCTTCAGACAGCCCCTTGTGAAGACAGAGGAGCATTAGTACAATTGTATTTATAGGGTGATCACAGAATGTTCCACAAGGTCGTGCTATAATCTCCGTGAGGGGGCGAGAAACGTCGAGCTCACTTGTGTCTTTCAGGTGAACGACAGTTGCTGAACGACAAGAACAAAACCGACCCGGGAAACTTGGGCGAAAGCCTCGATACTGTGTATCAATCCATGAATCCGTGAGTCCGTGAATCCATTAGGGGTGGCTGCTGGCATTCTGACCATTCGGGGCAGGCCTACCTTTGGTCCGTAGCCCGCACGTGTCATCCGTCCAATTGACGTGCTGTTCGGTTATTAGGGGTGGCTGAACCGCGGACACCAGTCCAGCTTTCCTACCTGGGGAATAACTAAGCTGTGGTGGAGGACATCCGGTGATGAACTGCTAAACATGCAGATGTACGAAGGGCGCATTAAGGTCTCTGAACTATCTTTACTAAAATGTTGAAGGTCACGAGATGACCTCAGCCCAGCTGACGCCATTTGACAAAAGCGCGTTCCACAACGCCGACTTGCCAGTCCGCGCCCACTCAGGTTACCTGATAGGATATTCGCTCAAACGTGGAACACGTATGGGCAGGTCTCCGCGGTGCTTGTACAGTTTGACCATACCTGCTACTAACATCTGAAACTCTACCTGATGCTGTTGCTTTCGCAAACAAAAGGAAGTCTTAAAACAAGGTTCAGGCGCTTGTTTCTGCAGAGGCCACTCATTCCCACTTCGGTCGTTGACTGATTGAACCAACCCCTTAATTCTACCTTCGAAACGGCGGAAGGTGTCAATATATTTTGGGGGATAATTGGCTTATTTGCGGGTTCTGAGTGGTAACTACTAGGTAGTCCTGAGTGGAAAGCCCAAAATGGGCTTACTTTTATATATATATATATAATCACCATTTTTCACTGCGATATTCTTCACAAGTGTTCCGCCATCTGCACCGTGGGTATTAAGTATCACAGATTATCCCGCCAAGTAAAGTGATTCCTCAACTGACACGATGGTGTTTGTGGAAAGCAGATGGCTTCTGTGCATATGAAAGTTTTGGAAGTCATACCTGACGGCAGTGAAGCATCAGTGTCAACACTGATGTTGCTGTCTTTGATGATGATGATGACCTGACGATCCGGAATTCCTTGCAGATACATTCAGCATCCGGGGAGAAACATAGCGATCCGATTACCTGGTAATAGCGCTTCTGGTTCTAGATGTCCACGGTGTGGTAATAAACTCGCCTGCCTACACTCCTTTCTCACCATAAGGGGCGCGCTTTTACGGCGCACGGCGATTTGAACAGCTTCTGGACGACATACCAGAAGAGATCAAGAGTGTTTTGTGAGTACTTCGAACAAATACACGGATGAGTCATCACGGGGTTCAGGCCGAGCAGTGAGGGGACAAAAGCGTCGCTCAAACAGGTAAACGCTGCCCCGCAACCGCAGTCCTCATTTTAGTCCTCGAGAGTAGGCTGAACGAACTTTAGGCTCATAGTTTTGGCACTGAGTGGTTGCAGACGACCTACATCTCGGGAGGCACCATCACAGCGACAGTATCCACTGCAATCGAGCGATGCATCTTTGTGCCATTAATCGTTTAGGTCCAAAGCACGAAATTGCAGCTGGCAACGAAGGTCCTCAATCAATTTGTCAGCTGCAAACCGTGTACCATAGACACATTGGTCCAGCTGCTACAACTTCGATCACCGAAAAGCGGGAGAGTGCGGTAAGTACGGTCAATTTTGGAGTTGGTGACATGTTCAGTTCGGGAATTAGATAGCCATGCACTGAAGGCGGTAGCTTTGGTTCATGCGCGCCACTGACTGCGCGATTGGGTCATTTTTGCCAGCGTCGTTAACCATCGGTGAGTTGAGTCCCGGGGTCCCCATCCAGGAAGTCGACAGTCGTAGACTCGACTAAGTTTACTGGTTATTGTTTTCATACTTTGTTACCAGATCATACACTCTCGGTCATGGCGCGAGCTGTTTCCTGAAGCGAGAGCCTTCTCCATTTCCTCGGACTTCGAAATCCACCATTCCATCATTCTTCAAGCTCATGACTATCCGGTGTTTGAGGGATTTGCATGTGCCATCACAGTCGCTAGTATGGTATGTTGGTATGGCCTTTCTGACAGCAGTAGGATCTGCTGATCTCGATGATATCCAGTGTTCATTTGGTTGAGTCCGGTGTCCTGGTCAAACAGTTCCCAAAGCTGAAAGCACTGCCTCTTTAGCCCACTTCCATTCAACCTCCATGCATCTTCGTCATCCGCATGACTGTGCGTTTCCAGTAGCTTTCTAGCCAGATCAGGTACTGAAACCTGTCAAGGTTGATGAACGGAGCTGCTCTCTTTTGACACACAATCCTGGCGGAATGCGAAGTGCTAACTAGGCTCGCACGATGGTATGATCAGAGTGAAGTTGCGTACCCCAGAAGGAACGACAGTCCTTAACTGCGGTATTCCATCGGTAACTGATAATGGCATGGTCCAGTTGAGTCTATGACTGTCTTGCGGTAGGTGGTCTCCAAGTAACTCGATGTAAGCGTTTGTGTTGGAAGTTCGTACTGGTCAGGAGCAGACGAGGATCTGCACATAACTGAAGAAGTCGCTCCCTATTATCCGTACGCTCTGCGTCGACTTCAAACCTGTCGGATGCACAAAGTACATCGACAGATAGGAAAAGCAAGGTTTCAGAGAGAGATACCTGTTTCCCAATTTGACCTGGAGTACGGACATTAAAGGCCGCAACTTGGATCAGATCTTTCGAGGTTAGTAAGTGATTATTTTGTTCTATCTTTCTGGGAGACGGCTTAGCCACTTAAAATTGGCTAGGGGACTGGCAGATGGATAGGTGGCACTATATCGTTCGACGGGTGGGGAGAGGATTTAAGGAAAGGCCGGTGAGCGAAGACCTGCAAGAGCAATGATACTTCCCGGTTGCCCAAGCCGAAGAAGGGAAGTTGGCTGAGCCTCTGACTCAAAAGTCTGACCCACAAGGTAGTTGGAATTTATCGGGTTTTTTTTCGGGAATCCTGCCTCTAGCGTCTGACTCAAAAGGCTGAAGCGCTAGGCAGTGATTGTTAAATTTTCTCGGGGGACCCTCCCCGGAGCCAATGACTCAATAGTCTAACACACTTGCTTGCACGGGACCGGCAAGGAGTAAGGCATTACTGTCTCGCTTCTAGTGAAGCGGATGCCTTCAGAGCAGCACTGGATTCTTTGGTTTTAAAAGTATTTCGACCGTATTGAATGAGGCGCAGGAGGTTACGGTCGATCGCTGAGCGATCGGAGTGTGCGGTTTTTAGGACCGGCCTTTTCTAACCCGTCCTTCCTCGGGGGAAGGCAGCATCGCTGCTTCCATAAATATGGACATGCTGGTTGTCTGGGGGAAACGTCTTACTGCCTTCACACTTCTATCACAGAAGACAGTACGACTTTACGCCCAGACAGCCTCGTAATACGATTGCTCGCAATAAGGGGACTCGCTGTTCTTCGTCGGGCTGCTCCCCGTTGGCTTTCCTGGCATGGTTGAACCTTTAGGAACTGTGTTCCAGCAAGTATAGCCCGCCAGGCTTTTTCCAGAGGGTACCGTTCATACGCTCAACCTGACCGTTACACTGGATTATAAACCGATCTATGACTCATAACAACACTTTCCTCCAGAAGAAAGCGTTTGATCTCAGACGACATGAACGGTGAGCCTCCGTCGGAATTGATATTTACCGGCATTCCGAACAAACAGAAGATTTGTGTGAGACAGTCAATCACAGTTACTGAGGTTATGTCTGCACGTGCACATGCAGATGGGAATTTGGAGAACTCGTCAATTACCGTGAGATTGTAATGCTTGCGTGCGTTAGATAGCAGGGGACCTTTAAAATCCAAACTCAGGTGTTCAAAAGGTTGTGTTGCTTCAATGAGTCTACAGGAGGATTTCGAGAATCCTGGCTTCAGTTCGGCGCACACGTTGCAGGAAAAAATAACGCGCTTGAAATCGTCGACGGAATAGGGGAGATTCTAGTAACGCATAAAATGGAACACACGGGCAATGCCTGGATGGCAGAAGGAGTTATGGAGCTAAGTTGATTGTCGCTCTCCATGGAAGCACATATGAATATGACTGAAAGCTGATCCGTGGTCAATTTGAAGGGTCTTCCGAGTAGATAGTGCCGCCATTTCCTGATGGATTCGACGTTAGCGTACGCCTCCTCGGTGGCGAAATTTCCTCAATCATTTTGTCCAAGCGTGGCAGAGGGTAAGCGTCCAGATATGTGAACAGGTTGATAGTTTGGCTGTAGTCAACAACCATCCGATGTTCGTGATTGACACTCTTGGTAACCAAAACCTGCGCCCTCCAGGGGCACGTTAACGATTCGGTGATACCTCCTTGCAATAAGCGATCAACTTCGACGCGAATGAATTCTTGATTATCCGGATGATGTTTTCTTGATGTTTTGACAACAGGCTTGCAATCTGTAGATAAGTTGGCGAAAAGTGGTGGTGATTCAACGTTCATTGTCGTTAGGCCGCGGATGGTGAACGCATCACGATCCCTGCCGAATGAAATCTCTATCTTGCCATGTAGACCTAGGAAGTCGTACCCAAGTAGAACGTCGGTGCAGAGGTTTGACGTTGCAAAGAGCTTCGGTTCATTGTATGATGTACCTCTGTATCGGACAGAAACACAAGCGTCACTGGTCGTTCGACAGGATATTGATGTGACGCCACTGTGACGACTGAGAAAGTTTGGTAAATTTTCCAATTATGTAGTTTCACGACGTTAGAACTAATGAAACTACAAGAACTTCCTGTATCGACCAGTGCACGGAGAGCAATGCCATTGACTTCGATAGTTGTGATGGCACGTGCCAGGCAGGTAGGTGCTGCTGCAACGAATAACGACGACAAAGTAGACCTCATTGTACAATCTGTATTGAAATTGGTGGTATTTTTCGAACGGCACACGCGGTGGAATTTTTTTACATGTTTACCACAAAGATTACAAACGGCTTCTTAAGCGGGGCATTTTGAAGGAGGATGTTTATCATAACCACAGAAATAACATGTTTGAACGGATTTTACAGGAGCAGTGGTCGAATTGACACGTACTTCGGGATTCTTTGAAATGAGTGGAATCGTAGAGCACTATATAGATTCGTTACTAACCTATGACTGCGACTATTTGTGAACCAACTCGGGGGATCTAGCAAGCTTATATGCTCGGTCCAGAGTGAGTTCGCTCTGTGCTAGAAGTTTTCGCGAATGGGCGAGTACGCCAGGCCATTACTTATAGCATCACGCACGTATTCATCTTGATATTCAATTGCAGATACTGATTTGAACTCAGTCTGTGGCTAACGATTTCAGTTTTCGTACGAAATTATCTATATTCTGTCCGTACTCTTGCTTGTAGATCTGTAGCAGGTAGCATGCGTATATAACGTTTTTTGGGTGGACGTATAATTTTCGTAACATGTCGATCACAGATTCATAGTCGGTGTAATCAGCAAACGGATCGTATGCCAGCGGATCCAGAATCAGGTTTGTCGGGTTCAGAAGGTTCAGTAGTTTTCAGATAGGTGTCAAAGGTATGAAACCAGTGATTCCAACGTTTTGCTGCATCTGCGGAGTTCGGGTCAGCGTCCAAGAACCGAGGTCTTAGTCTCGGATCCATTGTTTTCTTAAACAAGTAAATTGAAACGTTTAGACTGTGTCTGAGAATGAGTTGGAAGAGTATCCGAGTCATCGATGCTAACCAACGTTTTATTTATTCGTCGTAGATGAGCTGGAATGTACATACAACGATTCACTGCGAGTATGTAGGGTAATTTTAATAATGAGCAGACAAGAATCATGACACACGTATGGGCGCTGTATCTCATCCTTGAAACCGTGCAACAATGAATTTCATCGCTTCGTTTAGCTCGGTGTTAATTAGTACATCTGACAATGGGCCCGTTCCTGTCTCTCGTGCGAATGCGCAAAATTACACCGCCACACAATGAGTCCAATTGGTAGCATTCCCAAATTAAATGTCTATTTTGACCAGGTTATACTGATTTTTTTATCTTCCCATACTCTCAGGGCTTCACCCGCATTCAGATGTGGGTTAACTGATGTATTGCTAATGGTCCTTCTGGGTATGCGCTACTCTTTGACGTCGACATGAAGTGTGCATTAAGCTTAGTCGCATATGGAGCATTCTTACGTTTACCAGCGGATCTTTTTACTACCACTCCACTGAGAACGTCTGATCACGCATCCTACCCAGCCACGTGAGCTGTCTACGCCATGCGTCCACATGGCCTCAAGCCACCATCTTGTGTGTGACACCAGAATTGTCGTAAGCCACGTATTCCTACGTTGTGATGCATACCGACTCCCTTTCCAGACACTTTATCCTGCTGTCCATCGGGTATGACGTTCGTGGAAAGCGTTTGTAACTGACCGCGAAGTTGACCTAACACTGGTAGTATCAGCCGACCGAAATCAGCCCACCAGGTCTTTCATCCCCGAGTCCCAGACCAACATTCCGGTTACTGGAAGGATAGAGCCCTGACTGATTCCCATCATCTCCCGACGACATCAACCTGTAATATTCCCGTGCCTTTATTTGGACTTTTTATGCGGCACGCGGAGCATTTTTTTCTTTGCCATCCGTTTTGTACAGATATTAATTCTTTCCGGAATTTCCAGTGCTTGTCAAACGTCCATTTCACGAGCTAGCGTGCCCAAACAAGGCCGTCGAAATCCAACACCTTGCATGCTTGTTCCGTTATTTGCCCACTCGGGTGCTCAGTTTTGTTAGGGATGCTGATGATCCCGGTTGGCAGTCAAGAAAACGTAGGAGACAACTACGCAGCTCGGTAGCACCAAGTGGGAAAATTATCTCCCATATTACACGCTGTTTCTATGATAGGTGGTCCCCGCGTGACTGGCCTGTCGGTGGGTCCCGTTGAAAAATGACCAAATAAAGTAAATAATTACTCGAACACGGCATTGGCAAGGCCTCTATGTTTTGCATCCCAACCCCGTAGTGCACACTTTAATTTTTAATCCGCCTAACTATTCCATCCTATCAAGTAACATTTTTACCCAGCAATTGACAGTATTTTACGGTGTATGCGTTGGAATCCGTTTTCATGAGTCCCATGAATGGATTGCTTTGTCTTGTCAAAGGTTGCTCTCCAACAGTCAACCTCCTTGAGGGAAGCTGTACACTGTTTTTTTGTACGCGGCGTGTCAATTGCCTGAAGATACGCGCCGCACAGTTCGTTGTTAATATGCTCTCTAACATGCTGTTACTTCATATACTTCTGCTGCCGAACTATGTATTCTGGGTAATATTTGTCTTATTTTCAGGCTCAGAATGTCAAGCGCCGGAGTACCTAAGTATGACTCAGAAATGTTATTTCTGTTCATGTTTTATTTTGGGGCCTATGCTTTACTGTTGCCTTCCCAATTGGGGATGAAAGCGTCAAAAAGCTGAAAAAGCCAAAAATGGCATTTGGTCCCTGCTGAAAAAGAGACCAAGTGGCGGAACCCAGGCTCAAAAAGGGGCCCACACATGCAGTCCCAAGCCATAGGCATCAGCCCATTGGACCAACGACCAACTTTTTGGTGGTTAGTCTATCCTTGGAATATCTTTTGTACAGTGGTTGATGTGACGCCATCTAACTGCCCACATCACTCCACAATTTTTGAGTCAATCATTTGCTTGGGCATCGCTTGTGATCTAGTCGGCGTCCGTTATTTGCCGAGCTTCTGTCCGAAACGTGCTTCATTGATGGATTGTTCTGATTCAATTCCCAGGAAACTTAATAATTTATAATCCAATTGCTCCGTCTCTCTTCATTTTTGGAGTACTTATCATCCCAATGACGAATATTTCCAGGTTCTCAGTAATCTTTCTTCTGAAGATCGGGTCGGAATGAGAAACTGATGGGTCACCGATGAGACTAATCTCACAATCAATATTCCTGCATGGTAAAAACACCTCGAATCAGGTGGTTGCTAGTCTTTTTGTCCCCCGACACAAAGACAACAAATGGATTGCGAATAACTAGTAAGAATGCAAAAGGCATTGGATAAAACTATGTGAAATTGAATTTTCGTTGAATAAACTCTGCCTCGACTTGCTGACGCTTACCGAGGCTTTGTTGTCGTCGGATATCCTCAGCTCGAAAATCCAGTTGCCTGCTTGCCTCTTATAAAGCTGCTTGTCCGACGGTAACGACTGTGGGTTGTGTCATCCTCTAATAAGGGACAGTTTGAGGACTCAACTAACCGAAAACCTGTGAAATAGACTGATGGAGTGGATACTCTGTGGTTTCTCATTCACACTGGGCAAAAATCAGCTGCTGTCGGCGTATTCTATGGAATCACGGTGTCCACTGAGGGTGCTATTTTAACCTGTTATGAAGAGACTGAACCTTACCGTGATATGACGGTTTGTGTGCCTCCATGCCCTGTTGAGCTATAGGGTAGGATATCCGTTTGACACCTGCTAGGCGGCATGCCAGTTTGCTGGTTTCATAGAGGTCTGACAAAGATAATCCGGGCAAGGGTTGACACTTCTGTGGAAACTTGTTTTTTAAACAACTGTGAATCGCGGATATTCCTGCAAAGCACTGCTGCCTTGTGGTCAGGCTGTTAAGCCGAAAGCCGTAGTTAGGTACACTAACCATTATTTTATCTAGGTCTGGTACCTTGGTGGCATCTCGGCCCACCCGTACAAGCAGAGATAACCAAATACCATCCCGCTTCTTGTGAACCTTCCTCAACCTGGTCGCTGCTTGCAGCACACAGCAGGAGGGGTGGAGAAATACAAGGCACAGTTGACGCCTACGTACTTTTTTCCTTCCTCCCACTGTTCTCTTGATATTATTTCGGCAGTTTCATCCTTTGAGAATGAAGACATCAGTTGCCTTCCATCAGTTATACCACGAATCAATCTTCAAGACTCGGTGCCTCATTTTTCTGACTGTTTTTAGTTTTCGTACTGGAACAAGCAAAAAAACAGACCGCGCCGACTCGCACATGAGAGTCGTTTGAAAGTGATGCATTTCAGCGTAACAAAAGTTCAAGATCCGAGCAGAATCGTTAGCTGACTGCTCGCTTGTTCTCCATTCGATCTTGGTTGCGCTCCTCTAGCAATCCGGAGGCCGCTGCGACAGGCTCTGCAGAAGACAGTATCGTTCTTGTTTTCAAAGACGAGAAGAATACACAAATGCTTTCGGATGGATTGGCCAAAGTTGTCGTGTCCTCTGAAATGCGCTTTGCACCCATTAAGTGTATGATCATGCCAGTGGATATTCAGTCACTTAGAGCAACACTTACAATTCAAGACGAGGTACAAAGTCGCGCAACGTCTTACATATCTTGGAAACCATTTGTATGCATATACATCTGCAAACATGGTTTTGGGACGTGGTCCCTACAAGTGGCAGACCTGATGCCCCCAGACCTCTGATAAGTGGGCATGTCACAATTCCAGGGTTGATAATCTAACTTTATCCTATAGCACATATTCATTGTCTTTTTCCTGTATAACTTTTATGCGCCTGTGTTACAACACGTTACTAAATTATCGCTCAGCTTGTTAAGTATAGTGCGATTTTGCAGGAGCAGTCACTGTTTTTTCTCAATTTTCTTTTCAGTTGGTTACATTCTCCCGTTTTCCAAAATTTTCCGCGAAGTCTCCATGTTGAATCATTTACTAACAACCTCGAGTTCAAAGAATGGTGGTTCCCATCAAAGCGACGACAGTCACGAACTAGACATTCTTCCGGGTCCCCTTCGAAACTTTTTGGGTCCTCGAAATGACAAATCAACAACGGCACCGAGTACCTCCACTACGACCGCAACACTGGAAGTTGAATCGCAAGGCATACTGTCTTCGTGGTTTACTCAATCTGATACTGACCCATTGATGCCAAAAGCGTTCTCTCGGCGCCAGCGGCTTCTAGGTTTTGTTCTTTGTCTACTTGCTGCTTCTTTTTGTCTTTGTCTGGCGATGGCATTTCTGCCACTGATTGGCACACCTTTCGGAATTAGGAAGTATGTGTTGCTTCATACTCTGGGGAGCGTTTTGTTAATTGGTAGCTTTTCCTTTCTCTGGGGACCTTGGAATCATTTGAAAAGTATGTTTTCTCGTGAGCGCCTGGCATTCACGCTCTCTTTCTTATTCAGCCTGTTTGCTGGGCTTTACGCAGTCCTTTTTTGGCACAGCGCTCTGTGTGCAGGCCTTGCTCTGTTAGTCCAGATTTCTCTTATATGTTGGCAAATCGTCAACAGTATACCAGGTGGACAAGCTGGTCTTAGGGCCATTGCCCGTGGTGGTTACTGGACTGTAAAAGGAGTTGCTAGGGGATTGCCTGTATAGTAGCTCTATTCGTTTATCGTGAGCTATCCGCTGTGATCTCTATTTTTGTGCCTATGTTTTTCACTTACCGTAACATTTTTTCAAATTTATTCTTACGTAGCTACCATTTAAGGTTGTCACTGACTTGCTGTGAACGACACATTGTTGTGAAACGTTGCAGATGAGTTCGATTTTATTATGCACTCAATCCGCCACTTCATTCTACTTTCCACCGAATAAAAACCAATGAAGAACAAAATGTTTCATTGACGGGGTCGTTCTCTTCAAGAGGAGTGACTTTAATAGACCTTTTTTTCGAGCACTTGGCTGATGAAGGTCGATCAATTGCAAGAGTTTTCATTAGCGTTTGTCAGAATTCTGTATGAAGGGGAAATCATTTTGACTTGAAGAATTGTTCCAGTCATTTTTGTGCGCACATTGGTATGCTGAGCTGTACTGTTCGGCAGATCCACTCATCTGGGTCGTTAGGTAAACTCGAATACGACAATCCTGTGTGCAATACGTCTTCCTGTGTCATAGCTTTGTTATCTTCAATCCTTACTGCAGTGATGTGACGTTCTAAAAGTGCAACCGTTTGTAAGACCTCGGCTGGATGTGATGGGATCACATCGATTATGCAGGTCCAGTTGGTGGTAAGCGATTGAACACCTCAAGTTGAATTAAGGTTGGTTTCACGCGACAGCTTATCAGCAACGTTATTGATCTCACCCGTTTAACGTGACAACCGACTGGTAGCTCTAGACCCACGGCAAAGTACACTGTCGTAAACTTTCCATTTGGGGACAATGATTTTAGTTTGTTTTGGGTTCAGTAACGTCCTGTTGTTCTCTCAGAGGGGTAGAATGAGTATACACTTGTATTTTTTTTCATTCACACCATACTCACAGCGTCATCTGTTTATCAAACAGATCGGACTTCAGTAGGTGGTTTTACGGCCAGGTTTAGGGTGGCTTGCCTGAACCACCCCACTGTGGTGCTACCTTCAAACGAATTTGACCTTCGTTTTCGGAAAAGTTTGGTAACAATCGGTAGATTTATTATCTACCCATCTTTTCCGAAAACGCTGACTACTCAATCGGTTCCAAGTGTTTTTCAACTGATTGAATTTGACCTTGTTGTAGGGGTTGAACAGCTTCCCGGTTTCTCCTACTCTTGCTTTTTCTTGTAAGGGAATTCTCGGCTTAGAGGTTCCCAGGTAAATTTTGAATAACACTGTGTATTGCGAACAATTGTTTTCTTGACTGATCGATACGGTAATAAGTGGAACGCAAGGTTAAAATATTCGCATAAAAGCAGTTTAGGTGGCAAATGGGTATAAAGTCACTCAACTAGAGTCAATTGAGAACCGCGATTGGTCGATCAAGACAGGTTCAGTGCTTTCATGTGGTGCTTTTGATAAAACAAAGTTGGTTTGTAGTCGAATGATGATCGCCTCCGCCGTTACGAGTGCGTTTTGACCAGTAGCCTTGGAACGATTTGGTATCACTCGGTACATCACGAAGAAGGACTCAGCCGTGGCTCGCCGTGATTTCGACGTAGACAAGAAACACATGGTTTCATCAGACGCATCTTTTTTCCGCCGGCGCACTCACAGAAACCATTTACATCTGTGATTATATGTAAACTTGAGTATTCTTATAAATGATCTAAAGAAATTCTTACTGTGGTACACATTCGACGTGCGATTTCATTTTACTGATAGGCTGTACCAACAAGTCGACGGGGTTGCAAAGGCTTGTCCACCAGGCCCACTTTTCGCTGTTTTACGGGACGCCAGTCAAGTATAGAAAAGCTGCGGTCCGTTGGTGATGTATTCGCCCCACAGCTTCCAAGAATTTTGATTTATTTTAACCAAGAAAATCCAGTAATTCAATTTACATTCGAAAAAGAAAATGAGGTCTTTTTTATTTCACCTGCTGTCGTACAGTCGAATACACGGCGCATGACGCGGCAGTTGTAGAAGAAAATCAAGGAACCAATCCGTTTTGGCTGACAAACCAATTGAGGTCAATTTTTAGTGCGGTAGTTGCTCACTTAGCTGGTACTAGTCATGTGATTAGTTCTATTACTGCTTTTACTTCATCATGTGCCAAGCTGTCTGCCAACATCCGTTCGATATCAATGTCTGATAACAGTTGGGACATTTGTGATTCGCTCATTTAAACGGTGTCTCTTCAGTGAAAGGTCGTCCATGCGTGCAGTGACATTTCCATGGTCTACTCACGTAACCGCTCGCCACTCAGGCCAATCGACCTTGACGTAAACCTTTTTTATTCACAGATTCCGCCTTACCTTTATCCTACTTGTATGTGTCGTTTAGTTTTATTTCCGTAAACCCTAGGTTTATCAACTGGCATTCTGAACTTCACAATACTCCTCGCACATGATTTACGCACCCGGTGATTTATATCGATCTGCTCAGCTGCGATCGCGTGTTTCATTTGTCTGGTTCCACTTCAATATGGCATGTGTTCAGCAGTTCTTTGAAACAGGTGTCAAGTCGTCCAATGGACGATAATGTTTAAGTTTTTATTCCATGGTTCTATTCACAGACACATGGATGGGGTGGCTCACTTAGCCGATATTATTATGGGCGTTTGAAAACCGGCAATTGAACAGTTACTACTTTGTCGACGCTATCGATGACATTTTTATTGTCCACCACTGTCACACTACAACCGACGCGATTCTGAACACTTTTAATTCGACACACATCACTCCACCGCAGAGCCGGAAACCTCAGCTTTTTCAGGGGACGCGCTGGTCATAGTTTCCCAGTTTATTGACGCTGTCTTAGTTCGAAGACAAGATGGAATGCCTAAGCGACGGACATACGCATTCCCACAGTTTCGTGGATATCAATTACAGAAGGTAACACACTAGATGCATAATTGAAGTACACGTCGAGAACTATGATGGAAAACGAACACTGGAAGTCGGTAGTAAAATACATACTGCATCCCTTAACGGTAGAAGGTAGAAGCCCATCAGTCCTGAAGATGTCCTTCCATATTGAGCTGCCAGTCAGAAACGAATATGAGTCGAACAGTCGAACGGAAAATTCGTCCTCCAAACAGAACAGCATTTGATACCGCTTCATTGAAGATCCAATTCACCGATGATTGAGTGCTCAGTATAAACATCAAGGATAATGTACCGGTCCACTCAGCGCCTAGTTCAAACAATTCCTGAGCACATGATTTTACGCAATGGAAATGGACAACTGGAAGACGTCACCATCGCAAATGTAGGTCACCTGGTACATATAAACCTCGAGATCAACCCGGCTGAGTCGATCTGCGTGTTGTATCGAGGACCACCAGCTTTACCTACATAACACTCACAAAAGTCGGGGACATC
>NIRI02000029.1:0-48875 GCA_003604175.2 Clonorchis sinensis
TGATGATGATGATGATGATGATGATCGGCGCATAGTGGCGTTGTACATGCGCATCAACTGAAATATAATATTTTTGGAAAGCCTGGTGCATTTTCCTGTTTCACTTAGCTTTCCGAACTTTTTATATGAGCTGTGGACTGTTCTATGGGAGCGTACTTCCTTTCTCCCGGTCAAACCCTTCCCTTGTCTGAGTTTGCTGTTTACTGCGTCTACCTATTAGACTCGATATGCATTTGTAACCCCTCATGAACTTTTAACCCTTGACATGTAGGACCAATTTGGTTGACCATCTCTTACGCGCGCTTTTTGACCACTTACGTTACCGCGTGTTGTGCGCAGGAGCGTGTCACTAATTAAGATCGATTTGCCGTCTTCTCCGGGCTTTCTTTGGACTTGCACTACTTCGCGCAACAATTTAGATGGAAACCCCCATAATCTGAGGTTTGTGCCCCTCTTTATTACGTATTTTACACATGTAGTACCGCATTTTATTAATAAATCTCAAGAATCCACAATTTCTGGCTTGCGATTTTGCGCGTCACGCAATTGGGCTTCCTCGAATACGTCAAAGTACTCTACAGGAAGAATTGGAAAAGCTGGCTTCTGATTCATCGCAAGCCTCAAAAAATGACACGATCCGGTTTATGTTCTGATTTTTCAGGACCGTGGTTTTTACCCTCACCATTCTTATTCCATTTGGGAAGCTCCATTCGCTGGTTTTAAGCATACGTCCCAATTTTACCGCAACGGTCAAAGTGGACTGATACAGTAGTTAAAATGGGCGAGCCCGGGTGAACTAGACTTTTGACTCGTTCCCGCCCGCTGAGTGGTCCGGATTTTTTTGTGTCAAGACGCGCAGGATCTTCGCTCCTGAGTGGATTCTAGAATTTTTTATCAAAGATGCTGTCCCAGGACCACTTCTCATGGACCTTTTGATTGTTGAACAACAGCCCGTCCTCCATATCCGTCACCTTCAGTTCGTGAACATGTCAGGGGTTGTTTGACTTCTCTGGTCCTATTCCTGCTTTTTGCGTAGCCACGTGATGGTCGATTCTTGTTTTTGCTCTCGCTTGCTTCGGTTTATTTCATTTTATGTATTGCTAATGTAAGAGACTCAAATAGAGCAGTTTGGAATTAATCTTCACTCCACAAATTCAGCCCACTCAACGATAAGTGGGCGTTTTCAGTGTGTTTTGAGCTTTTTTGGAGTTTGGCCTATGTAATTCCCAGTACACGAGTCAAATACGATAATAAAGTTGACCGTTGGCGTTATCTGCCTAATAGTCTCACCGTCCTTCTAAATCTCTTCTACCTGCCAAATTATACCTCAGCTCTCTAGCTGTTATTGCTGTGTTTACCTATCTCTCATCATGGAATGGGATGCTGTACGGAAACTACGCATCCGGTTGTTCATTCAATGTCTTGTTCTCATTTTTCTGGTTCGTTTTCACAGGCGGAGGACTGGTCTGCAATCACTCCGTCTGCACTACAATTTCTCACCGCTGAAGCAATACCCAATAGTAGTACTGGTTCTTCTTCTGGTGTCATTCGACATTCTTCACGGCGTCTTGTCTGCCCCAGACCTTTCGTTGATCCCAAGCCTCGTGTACATCAGTGGTCATGGCTTCTTGCTCCACCTACAGCTTTATCAGTGGCGGGCAACGCTCAATTATTAATGTTTGAAGCCGAAGCGAAGGAACTAGCTGACTTATTCACAGAATGGTTGCGCGCTCCGCGCGGCCTTGGCGGCTTGGCAGATGCAGAGTGGCTTGCTAGCGCTACCGCTGTTGGCGGAGCCGGCCGCCGTCGTCGCAAAGCTAGAACCGAGTTGGCCGAAAGTGCTGTCTCCAGGGACCGCAGTGACTCAGGGGATACTGATGAATCGGGACGTTTACGAATTACTGATGACCTTTCTGAGTCTGATGATAGCGAACTGGTCCGTGGAGTTAAAATGTCTGATCCAAAATACCGTCAAGGAAAGTTACACAGGAAAACCGTTATTTTGGATGATACGGTACCACCACCATTCTGGTATGTCTTGGCATTCATACATGGTTCTTATACTTTTATTGAAGCATTAGATTAGTTAAATTTTCAGTGTCTGTTATGTCGGTCTGTCCACATAGTCAGCTATATACCCCAAGCCGAAATTTCGGTTATTGCATCCTACCGAACATATTTTATAGGTAAATAGTCCGGTAAACAGTCCCCATCAGAATCATAGAAATGCTATTTTAATCCAGTTCCGTTTAAAATACCAAAATGACTACGTGATCACTTTTTGACTGTGATGCACATTTATGTATTGATGTGTTCTTACGCAAACAACTGGGGGCGAAAATACCCCGTGACGTACAAAAAATTCACTCTCATCTGTTATGCTCCCTGCATGACTGAACTGTTGTGACTTTTGACCGCACCACACTTTAGCGGTTAACTTGCGGATATCATACCGCACTGTTCAGCGGAACATTTGACCGCTGGAGGGGAAACACTTCCAGCACGTAATTCCACTTTTTCTTGGGTTATATGACAGGTTACAACTAAAAAAAAGTAGGGTGAATTTCACCTGAATGGAAGAGAATGAAATTAATATATTTCTTGGCAAAACTACAGATGAGATAGGTAGGAACTCCTCAAATGTCCTCATCACAGAGAGACTAGACCTTCCAGCGGTGTTACGCTTCCTCCACCTCCATAACCCAGTGAGCTATACTGGGTAGTGTACGTGTGACACTCACAGAGCCTCTACTACCAGTGTAACGGCGGATACTACTGATGGGCATGCGAGTAGTATGTGTTTTTCTCCTAACTGCCTCGCGTCTAATGGAAGGTGCACCTCCATGGGGTTTATTACTTAATCTATGAAACCGCTTTGCAGCGTTCATTTACAATTGCGTGATAGTCAATGAATATCCACGAAAGTTGAAGAGGACGTGTGGAGATGTTCGGGTTTTAAAAATAAAGTGCATATGAGATTTTTACTTTCCTGTCCAATATTTGTAACCGTTTAGTTGGTGTTTCTAATAAACAACTCCGTGGCGAAGGGTTTTCCTCCTGACACCAGTTCGGTCAATGGGTAGAGGTATGACTAACACAGGCTCCTGGCCATCCAGATTTGGGGTTGGAACATGTGTTGCGACTTGCTCCTCGAAAATGTAGGGTGCTCTGACGGTATTTCGTCAACCACTGATGGCTTGAGACTAAGATTTTGGCTTGGCTTGGCTTTGGCTGAAGACCCTAATAGTCCTCTTGTCTAGGCCTGGGCGCCCTGGCAGTATCCGAGCCCAAGTACAATTATGGTTCAACTAACAATACCCTCTGCCACATCGCCGTCGTGTGATGCATTCAGTCGGGTTGCCATACTTACTGCATGCAGCGAGTCGGGTAAGCGAACACAGGCTACTGCTGACGCCTTTTTTCTCTTTCACATGTTCGTTCTTCTCCCTCTGCTCATCCGGCGACCAGTATCCTCTCCGTGGACCCATTCTTAAGGACTGACGAATCTGTTCATCGCCCTTTATCATTGGCTAAAATATCCACGGTTAACTCGGATACCACGGCTGCAGATACTTCGAAATTATTCTTCAAACCCCAACGCGTAGTCTACCTGACAAACTTTAACGTTCGCACTTTGAAACAAACAGGGCAACGAACCATTTTTAAGTGCACACGACTCCCTGTTGATGCGCGCTATCTTGAACGAAGATTCAAGATCAACGTGCTGTTGTTGGGCTGACTTCCCCAACGGTTTCCGCTCGCCGCTAGCTGCGCACCTCTGGTGATCCGGAAGCCACTAGAGTTGGCATTATTATAAGCCACCGAGTTGAAGGGTCTCTGTTTGAATTGTTGTTGGTTGCAGGCCGCAACTGACTCTCAAATGGGTAGTTTTCTAGTACTGGGATTGAGACGCACGGACAATGGCGGACACCTGCTGTCCACAGAGTGTTTCTATGCAGTAATAACTTCCGAAATAACCGAAGCCAGTTGGTCACAACGTGGTAGCCGCGCACTCGAACCAACCTGCAACACAGATAGACCACATCACTATCAATTTTAGGTGGTGTAGGCAAGTTACCGATTGTCACTCGTTCTGGATCAACTGTGTGGATTCAGGCCACGCACTTTTTCGTTGCTACTTCTCGTTGCGTTTTTCAGGGACGCGTAAGGTGCGCACACGTCACCTGGCCATTGTGGAGCTCTTCAACCCTCATGTGAAGCAAACCAAATAAACCTACCTACTAAAATCCCATTTCGGATAACACTTCTTCTGAGTGACTCCTACTGTAAGGCCTTGTCTGCAACCCCACAAGGTGCTGCGCGCTCCGCTTGTGGAATGGTTTTCAAACTAGACCTAGGTAATGGATCTCGAGCAACACTCTGAAATAACCCGTACACCAGATACGTATTCTCAGTTTCCCAGTTTCTCATCGGGTTCTCAACCGGAAACGCAGCTCTATAGAGTGAACTTGGAACTTCTGAATGGCTTCGGAAGTAAGCGAATGCTTTCTGTCCCTAAAGCTTCGCCGGGCTGCTGGTCCTGATGAGCTCTCTTCTGCTCTATTCAAAGATGAGGATAAAATCCTCAGTCGGCAACCGTCGAGTTTGTTTAATAACACTGTCCCAGCTAATTGGAGTGAGTAGTGGTGCCCATTTTCAGAAAGAGTTAGTAGTGAGTGTCGCCGTCACAGAGGAATTAGCTGTATCTGTGTTTGAACTAGAAACTTTGCATTGCTCATTTTACGTCGTCTTACGAATACGCATGAAGAATGGACCCGAGAACAGCAAGCAGGATCCCAGCCTAAAAGGGGCTGTGCGGACCACATCTTCACACTCTGTTAAGTGCTAGAGCAACGACATGCATATAGGCGTCCTACAATATTGATGTTCCTTGCTTTCAAAAATACATTCCATTCCGTCGACCGGTTAGTTCTTCCCAGAACGCTTGCACTACAGGATATGCCCCAGAAGTTATTGAACATCGTGTGCTATTTGTATTCAAATACTTGTGATTGTGCGGGGTTTTATGGGGAGCTTTCCAAAAGCTTCCCTACGAGGATGTCTACTCTCTCCATTTACTTTTGTCATTGATAGGATAATGAGGCGAACACTGGAATGTTTCCTGAGCGCCGGTGTTCAGGTCTGTCCGAGGGAGAACCTTGTCGACCTGGTGTATGCAGACGATACTGTTCTCAATTTTGGAAAAGAGCAGGAAGTGCAAGCATTATTTGAAAAGTTGATCCAGATCATTCAGTCCTTAGGGATGTGCTTCTCGCCTACAAAGTCCAGTCATTCTGTGGGACGTACAGCCTTTGAACATGCCTCTGAGAATTCAGAGAGGGACCCTGGAGGTCGTGGAACAATACTCATCTTGGAAGTTGTATTAACTTCGGTGGCAGTGTGACAGACAAAGTAAACGCACTTATCTCAAAGGCAAAAGGTGCGTTTGCTAAGTTGTACCGCTTTTGGCGAAAAAAGGCATCTCACTGGATCTCAAAGGGTGCATATATCAGACTATATTATGGGCTGTATTGTTGTGCAGCTGCAAGACTTGGCCACTTCGTGCTTAGGATTTGGAATGTCTTCAGGTTTTTGACCACCGATGGCTCAGAACTATGGCTGGAATAGGCTGGGACTGTCGAATTTGCAAGGATGTGACGAGGAGACGGGTTTTTGTTGAAACAGAAGGTAATTCCTTCAAAGAGTGCATCCCTCACTGCAAGCCAGGTTGGCTGGGCCATGTGTTACACATGCCGAGTTAGCCCCTGCCAAGACGAGTGCTGTTTTCCGTGCGTAATTCGAAGTAGCAGATACCTAGGACTGGAGAGAAATTGATGTGGCAGAAAGGAATAAAGGAGGCTGCGAAACCTTTGGCACTGTTTTTGATATTCGCCTTCCGGAACATGATCCTTACTGTCTGACTGGAGACACTGAACAATATGGTGGCTAACAAGTTTCACTGGCACTCATGTTGTTAGTTTCTATCCAGATTGTCTGACTGAGTGCTAGGAGTGTAGGCACGTCGGATGTTTGTTCTAGCCCAGCTTTAAGTCTCTCTCTGTAATAACGGCTTTGTTCTTGATCCCAACCTCCCCAGCTAGCGTTCCTGTCAAAGTAACAACCAAAGGTACACAACGCGTGTCAACGTCCAAAGCCATATCAAAAACGCATCTTCAGTGTGTCGTATATAAAGTGTGTACGGCGACAACATTCTAGGAATTCTGACACCTGGACGCGCCGTTGACAACCAGTTTCCGACAGATACTGGATCATGATTGGCTGTTGGATCCAGACTTTTGACCAATCAGAGCTCGGCTTGGTGCTGGACCGGCAAGTGGCCCAATCTTTTGCCGATCGCCTCCGGGATAGGCTTTTTGGCTGCAGTAGCGCGTAACTGCGAGCGGTTAAGTGGTATCGGTGCTGAAGTCCGCTTAACATTTCCCATTTTTTTCTCTTTCGGCTGTAAGGAATTGTTTAAATAAATTGACGCGGCTGTACGGCAGCGAAGCACCAGTGTCCTCCTCTGACGTTGCTGTCACTGATGACGACTTCAACCATTCGTCACCGAAATCGCCACTCTGGGAGCGCATCAGCACCAAGTGACCGCTTACGCACCACTTCACAGCGAACTCGCTGCAACTAGCTGCTGTGCTCTGAAGACACCGGTGATCAAACACGAAAGACGCCTGAAATCCTCGGATCGTAGAAGCCAGGTTCAACGACCACACAACAAAACCGCTCTTACAGTTGCTTTGTATGCACGGCCCTTCAGCTTCAGGAAACTTCGGTTCTGACGCCATAAGTGATGCAGTTTCGAGAACGTTGCTCGCCCCTTGACTTTGCAGGTATCAACTACATCTTTGCAGTACAATCACGGTTTATGCGGCTGCCCAGATAGTGGAACTGATCAACAAACTCAAGCCCTTCATTTACAAGTTTCAGAGAAGCACAAGAGGATGGGTAGTCTTGAAGTACTGTTTTGCACTTCGAAGGTGGAAAGCATTTGCCAAAACATGATGTCATCTCTGATATTATGGGTAAAGGACGAATAGTCGTCACACAACAAAACCATGTCGTATACATAATCCGCATCCATTAATTTCTCTCCAGACGTGAGTTCGATGCTTAGATTCACGGTTCCTTGGACTGTGCACTCCACGGTGGCACCGATGAAATGAGTGGACAAAAAAAGAGAACGGACAACCCTGACGAACTCCACTGTTCGTCAGGATGCTTCCGCACTTTACACCCTAACTCTACCGGAGTTATTGGAATAACGAACACGAGGAATGTTTAGAAACTTCAAGGGTATCCCCCTCTGGCCAAGAATAATTGGGAGGGCTCCTTTAAAGTCAAGGTCGGCGGTATAAGTGGTGCTTCTCGAGCCCTTGATGCAATGTAGGGATTTGATTAATCTACCCTCTGTCAGGTCGAAATCCAGCTTGGTGCCCTCATACTTGCGTCTCACGTGCCGAAAATAGGCGTCGCAATACAAAGGAAATTAATTGCCATGTTACGGCAGGCGTGAGGCCTATACCCCCTTTGGTTAAAACAACCGGTTCTGGTGCCTTTTTTGAGCACGGGTACGACCAGCGATTGGCCCCAACTCTGGAACAGTTTCTTGCGGAACACAATGATTGTCCTCCGTCTTTGAAAAACGCTGAGGAAAGTTTGTCTAGTCCAGCACCTCGATGACGCTCCAAGGCAGAAAGACATATTAGCAGTTCATCAACTGAGGGAGTACCTAAACTCGGAGACCACGTCGCAAAATGGGCGGGTCGAATGGAAGACAGGTACAGTTGCAGAAAAATATTCCGCCCAACGACCCGGACTCTGTCCTTGTCATATATTAGATTTCTACTATTATCTTCGATCAACTCACTTTCCGAAGACCTTTGCCCTGTTTTTCGGATTAGATAGATCCGCTTACGTGCATGCATGGTTTCATGCTGGCCTCTTCCATTCCTTGTACTCTAGTTCCACCACGCTTTTCTGTCCACACAAGCTAATTTTGAGCTGTCGTCTAATTGATCGTCTAGCCGAATTGTACTTCGAGCCAGAAGGGGTAGAGCGCCCCGTTCTCACGCAGTGACAGCGAGTGCTTTGGGGTCCAGTGGCATTCATTTACGTACTCGGAATCACCTCAAGCAGAGTTCCTGACGTCACCTATGGTCGTGGTTATCTTATCCCAATTACACTCAGTGTCCTCTGAGAATTCGACTTGTTGTTCACTGCCTAGTAGTTTCCGATGTTTCCCTTACTTGTGGCTGGCGAAATGGGGAGGTCTTCTCCGGCGTTTGCCGAGAAAGTCTAATGAAAATCCGTACCGAACGAGAGCGCGATCTGAATCGGGTCATGTATTCCAAAGCCATCGGCAGTCAAGGATTGAACCTGACCAACAGTCATCATCATCGACGGTATAACATCAGTGTTGAACACTGATGCTTCGCTGCCGTACAACCATGGTTCATTTGAAAGCCTTATTTTTAGGGAGAGAATAAGTGGACGGGCAAGGGACTTCATTCTAGCCTACCACAACCCTTCCGAGGTGCCTACACCTGTAGACACTCATTCAAGTAATCTGGATAGAAACTGATAATAAGGATGCCATTGCCATCGGTTAGAAGCCAAGCTTGCAGCGTCTCCACTCAGGCATAATGAGGATCACGCGGTCCTCATTCTGGAAGGTGAGTCGCACCGACGGCACCAGTCTTTTCGTAATATCTTTCCTACCCCTCTGGCAGGTCAAGGTTTGGCAACTGCTTCTTGCTCCTCAAGCCGGTCGGTGCGGTAAACGTTGTTTGCTTGTCGTATCAGCATACGCCCCAACAGATAGCAGCTCTGAGAACGAGAAGGACGAGTTTTATCAAGATCTGTCACGACTGCTTCGGTCGGCAAGAAGAACGGATGTAGTAATCCTGACGGGTGATATGAATAACTAAGTTGGACGACTAAGTCCGAAGAAGAATTTCAGCTAGGTGGTTCATTTGGAGTCGATGCTGTGCGTACGAATAATGGAAAGCGGCTCCTTCAGTTGTGTGCAGATCATCGTCTGTTCCTGGCCCGTACGAACTTCCAGCACAAACGTTCACACCGAGTTACTTGGAGGCCACCTACCACAAGACAGCCGTGGACTCAATTGGACCATATGGCTATCAGTTACCGATAGAGAGCCTCAGTTAAGGACTGTCGTTCCTTCTGGCGTACGCAACTTGACTCTGATCGCGCCCTCGTGCCGGCCTCGCTTAGCACTTCGCTTCCCGCCAGCACTACGCGTGCCGAAAGAGGGCAGCTCCGTTCATCAAACTCGACAAGTTTCAGTAGCTGAAGAGTATCAAGCTCATCTGGCTTGAAAGCTACTGGAAACGCACAGTCACGTGGACGACGAAGATTGTTTGGAGGATGGATGGAGGTGAGTTAAATAAGCAATGCTCTCAGCTTTCAGAACTGCTTGTCCAGCCCATCTGACTCGACTCAATGAACGTTGGATATCTTCGAGATCAGCATATCTTATTGCTGCCAGAAAATCCATGCCAGCAACTAGCGACTATGATGGGGCACGCAGATCCCTCAAACACCGGATAATCAGGAGCTTGAAGAATGGCAGAGAACGCTGATGGATTTCGAAGGCCCATAAAATGGAGAAGGCTTTCGCTGCAGGCAACAGCCGTGTCCTGTTTCAACTGATTCGATCACCGGGTCGGAAGAAAAAGACGGAACAGCAATTCACTCCTCAATCGTTGTCTTGAGCGGTGGGCTGAGCACTTCCAAGAACAGTTCACTTAGTCCGCTTCAACACAACCACTGGAAGAACCAAGCAGGCCTGAATGGAACATTAACACCAACCCACCATCAGCAACCGAAATCCAGCGTGAGATTTGAATCCTGAAGCTTGACAAGGCACCTGGACCGGATGGTCTGCACCCCGCGCTCTTCAAAGAAAGTGGCGAAGCCCTGGTGAACAGTCTGACAACCATACTGCAGAAGATTTGGAACAAAAACAGAATACCAGCCGAACGGAGCTTCTCGACTGTCATCACAGTTTTCAAAAAGGGAGCAAGGACGTTATGTGAAAACCATCGCGCTATCATCATCCTCATCATCATTTTCATCATCAATCATCATTATCATCAGCATCAGCATCACCATCATCATCAAAGACAGAAACATCAGTGTTGACACTGATGCTTCACTGCCGTACAACCATAAAGTTCGTCTGATTTCACTCAGACAAGCTGGAAAGAAACCGACAGCACTGATATCGATTAGCCGCCATTTATTGCAACGTCTCCAGCCAGGCACCGGCGGGATCACGAGGTCCCCATCCTGGAAGGCGTACAACACCAACAACACCCAAACTCTTCGTGATTTCTTTCACGTCTTTCTGCCAAGTCATGCGCTGTCCACCTTGCGGTTTGCGCCATGCTGAAGGAGGCACGGAGAACAACACTCGTCTCGGTAGACGGTGTTTCGGCATGCGTAGCACATGACCGAGCCATCGTAGTCGGTGGTGCTGGATGATTTCCCCAATTGATGTACCTGCAGCACACCAAATACCCGTTTTCTAATCACCTTGTTACTAACACGCTGACGCCATCCAAAGCGACGCTTCTGAGGCAACGGTGGTCGAAAACCTGGAGACGCCTCACATCATCTGTCCGTAGAGGCCATGTCTCCCACCCATACAACAACACAGCCCTTACTGTAGCCTGGTACACACGACCCTTAAGATCTTGTGAGATTCCTTTTTGACGCCACAAGTGACGCAAATTAGCAAACGTGATTCGAGCCTTTGAGATTCTTGCACTGACTTCATCAGACACACTTCCGTCAGAGCTAATACAACTACCGAGGTATGTAAAGTTTTCCACAATCTCAGTTATTCTCCTTGAATTTTAAGGGATATGTCCGGAGACTGCACGTTCTGAAGCATGACTGCACTTTGAAGGTGCAGGGCATGCCAAAACTGAGATGGTATGATGGTGGTCAGTCTATTCAACAGGAGTATGTGCTTCACTTTGGTCTTCAAAGATGAGGACGATGTCATCTGGTACTCCAGATCGACAAGGCTCTCACCAGCAACAATTTGAACACCGGGGTTTTGAAGACCTTCCAGCGTTCGCCTCATTATTTCATCAATAACGAAGTTGAACAAGAATGGAGAGAGTGGACATCCTTGTCTGACACCACTTTTGTAGGGAGGATTTTGGAGGCTTGTAGCGGCCTTACCAACATACATGACTGTACAGCTCACCGCCACTCACTAGATCACGAGATCTGTCCTTTTTACACTCACAAACACCACGCTACGCAGTCGTGACTAGCAAGCTTGACTACACAGCTCACAATCCCTAGATCACGAGACTCGCTTTTTACCCTACACTTTGCGTTGGCACACAAGGGTGACTCCTCTGATATTGACTGTCTCTACCGTCCAGTAAGCGTAGCAACAAGAGTCATGCTGACACCCACGTACGCAAACGCACCTACATGTAGGAAGGCCGAGCACAGGCAACACACACTCGCCGGGCAGGAGGTCAACCACTCTCCACAAGTCCACGGACAATTATGGAACACGTGTAGCACCTATGCTGCGGAGAAAACACGTTACCTCCATCCGGACTTTCAGCAAGGGACTCTCACAACCGATAAGTTCCCTGTTGTCTTGCTCCACATTCCGCATTGTATTTATTTTTATACGTGTTGCAACTCACCACTGTCAACCATAGTAAAGGCTGTTATCAGTGCATTATACCTTCTGAATCATATTATGGCTATCATCAACTGTGCACCAATAAGCTCACCATACACTCTCACCCGCCCAGAAGTATGTGAATATAGGGATCGGATTATGTTGACAAACTTCTGGGGCAAGTACATTCTGTTGAACAAATACATTTAACAGCACTGACCGATCGACAGAATCAAACGCACCCTTGAAGTCAAGGAACACCAAGATTGTGAGTCGTCTGTACATATGGCGTTGCTCTAACACCTGACGGAGTGTGAAGATTTGGTCACGCAGCCTCTACCCAGTCGAAATCGTTTGATTCTCACGAATCAAGGCTTCGCGTGCCACCGTACAACGTTGAAGAATCAGTGACGCCAGAAGCCTTGTCACAACAGGAGTCAAACTAACACCTCTGTGGTTAATACATTCACTGCGATACCCTTTCTGAAAATGGGCACTACTATCGATTCACCCCAGTTGTCTGAGACGGCCTTCTTCCTCAGATAGACCCAAATAGTCTAGACAGGCACTGGCTGAGGAGCCCACCGCCATCCTTGAAAGAGCAGGTGGAAGGTCGTCAGGACCAGCAGCACGATGACGCTTGAGTAGGAAATACACTCGGACACTTCTGAGACCGAAGGCGAATTTTGAAGGCCCAGGAGATGGAGAAGGCCTTAGCTGCATGCAACAGCCTGATTTGGTCAACCGATCAAAAGAAAGCAGGTGTCAGTGAAACAATATGAGAAAAAGATGTAGCGTTAATTCACTTTCCTAGTCGTCGTCTTGATCAGTGGGCTGAGTACTTCAAAGAACACAAACGATGGAAGAACCCAGCAGGCCTCAATGTATTATCGACGACAAGTCGATATTAGCCACCGAAATCCAGCATGAGATATCAATCCTGAAGTGCTATAACACACCTGGACCGGATGGTCTGCACCCCGCGCTCTTCAAAGAAAGTGGCGAAGCCCTGGTGAACAGTCTGACAACCATACTGCAGAAGATTTGGAACAAAAACAGAATACCAGCCGAACGGAGCTTCTCGACTGTCATCACAGTTTTCAAAAAGGGAGCAAGGACGTTATGTGAAAACCATCGCGCTATCATCATCCTCATCATCATTTTCATCATCAATCATCATTATCATCATCATCAGCATCACCATCATCATCAAAGACAGAAACATCAGTGTTGACACTGATGCTTCACTGCCGTACAACCATAAAGTTCGTCTGATTTCACTCAGACAAGCTGGAAAGAAACCGACAGCACTGATATCGATTAGCCGCCATTTATTGCAACGTCTCCAGCCAGGCACCGGCGGGATCACGAGGTCCCCATCCTGGAAGGCGTACAACACCAACAACACCCAAACTCTTCGTGATTTCTTTCACGTCTTTCTGCCAAGTCATGCGCTGTCCACCTCGCGGTTTGCGCCATATGCTGATCATATCACATCTGGAACCTAGTTCAAAGCACTGTTTGATGCTGCTTTGTGAGTCCTCGCGCTGGCAAGTTCACTTCCCCACGCTGAGAAATTCAAAAGCGGCGTTACACTCTTTTTTGCTTGTGTCTTTCAGGTGAACGGAAGCCGTTGAACGACGGGAGCAAACCCGACACGGGAAGCCTGGACGAAAGCATCGGTCCCGTGCACTAAACCGTGAAACAACCAATCATAGCACTGAGTCTCCTACTAAATTGCGATTCCACTTTTGAGTCCCCTGTCGAGTTTCTTTTCAATGGCATTCGTCAGTGTCCCATGTCGGTCCTCTTCAGATGTTGAATTGAAGAAACCTATCCGACTTTTTGTGGAAAAAACCTATGGTTCGGCAACTTTGGACGCTGTTTCTCCATCAATAGAGAAGCTTAATGACTTACGTAAGGGCACTATTCAGAGGTTACGTGATCGAACGTTAAGCGCCGCCCAGCAGATTGCCAAGTGAGTCCTTATGAATTTTTGTGTTCCATCTTCTTTGAGTATTATGGTTCCCACCATGAGCAAGTCAGTGCCTTGAGTAAGATTATCGGGACCTCCTGTTCACCGCTTCTCGTTATTCATGGATTTCCTATTTACCCAAGAAGTGTGGGCCACCGCATTCGCCCGATTTATGCTGTCCTGTTTGGATTTTGGTTGTTCTGATCGTCGTCTAATTTGTAATCCGTATAGGTGAAAATAGCCCCTTCATTTAGTATTTCTTGGTTGTCAGGCCGTGAGCAATTGCCCGTGCATTTAATCCCATACATCAACGGTCTCGCGCCCATATGAAGATTTGACGAGGTATAAACGGACTGGATGATGTTTACAGACGTCAGGAAGACGTCCACACAATCACAACAGTTTAAAAAGGGCTATTCCCTCAGCCCCTCAGGCCTTGACTCACTGTGCACCTATTCATTTTGTCCACTGTTACTTCCGTATTTCGGAACGAAGGACAAGACAAAGAAAACGGGATACTGTTAGTACTCAGGCAAGGCTGCCAAGACTGATCGGGCTCCAATGTCTATCTATTTTCCACCACCTTTTACTCTACTCAGAACTTTGATTTGCCAACCAGGGGAGGTACGCGGCCGCAAATGTTTTCTCTACGGCTTGTAGTCGAGTTCAAGGCGCCCTCATACCCGTAATCAAGTTTGGGAAGTATCCTGATTTAAAGCACTGAATATCACCAACCGGACCATTTGCTCATCGAAGACACGTGCAAACTTGTCGACTGACCAGTTTGACCTCCACACTCCCACCATGTTTGTCGACCGTATTTTCGTGTTGTCCTCTGCGATAGGAGTGTGAAGACAGTAAGGTGGTTCCCCCAGGCGACGAGCATGTCCCTATTTATGGAAGCAGCGATCCTGCCCTTCCCAGAAATGGGAGGAGTTGGAAAAGGTCGACCCGAAAAACCGCACGCCCACGATTGCCCAACGATTGCCCGTGACCGCCGACGCATTATTCAATACGGTCGATATACTTTTAAAACCAAAGAGTCCGGTGCTGCTCAAAAGGCACCTGCTGTGTGCAGAGGCATCCGGAACGAGACAGTAATACCTTATATTTTGCGCCCTCGGGTTAGGCCGACACCCTGCCACCGTGCAGGTCCCATTGTTGAGTCGTCGGTTCCGGGCAGGGTACCCAAAGAAAAACCCACTGTCCGCTGCCTCGAGGGTCAGACTTTTGAATCAGAAGCTGTGGACAGGGTCCATGAACACAGCCATACGTTCCCCACCGCCTTGTGGGTCGGAATTTTGAGTCGAAGACTCAAGGTAGTGTACCTCAACCAAAGCCCATTCGACCTAGACAACCGCGAAATATCGTTTGCCTGCGCATTTCTGTGTTCACCGATATCTCTCCGCAGCCCCTTCCCACCACACAAGCAAACGTCGCTGAGTCATTTGACTGTCACTTATCTGACCGAAAGGCCCTGTACTCCTCGCTGCCCATTAACAACGAACAAAGTAACACCTCTAAATCCACGAGATCCTTTCTATATAAGAGCTTCTAACGTCCGTACTCTATGTCAAATTGACAAACAGGCAATGATTGATGAAACCTTATGCTCCCTTAAAATTGATGTATGCTGTGTCTCCAAGAGATGCAGTTTTGTGGTTGAGAGAGATAATTTCTGTCGATAGATATCCGGGTTCACTCGTCGAGAGAGTAGCAATGACAATGTGCTCCAATGCGAGCGATATGAATGCCCAAGTCGGTCGTCTGTGCTCCGTGGAATCTATCTGGGCGGTCGATTCGGAGTCGATGCTTGTCGCACAGACAAAGGAGAGCGACTCCAGTTGTGTCCCCTTCAGCAACTATTTCTCGGACTTTCAACATAGACGTTCACATCGCCTAACCTGGCGGCCACCAACCGCAAATCAACCGTGAACCCAGTTGAATCACATGGCCGTCAACCACCGGTGGAGAACCGCACTGCAAGACTACGGTTACCTCCCGAGTACACAGCTAGGTTCTGATCATGTTATGCATGCACGCCTGACAGTCCATTTCCGCTCAGGCCCTCGCAAGTCAGCAAGAGGCTTGCCAATCTCCCATCTTCGAAGAACAACCACACGTCAACCTTATCGATCTCAGCAAGCCCAAGAACTCTCCACAGTAAACCAATACTGTGGTGGTGATGAGCGTGTGGGTGAAGCATGAAAAAATATGAAAAGTGCTTTGCTAGCAGCGTTCAGTGCTGTCTATCCGACTTCTCCACTTCGAACACCAGACCACTAGAAATCGTTGAGATCGCTAGCGCTGGTTAATGCCAGGAAATCCATACCAGCAGGCAACGAGTGCGACGGCACATCCAAATCCCTCAAATCCCAAATAGTGGAGAGCCCAAGAAAAGACCGAGAGCTCCGGTGGACATCGAAAGCTCGAGAGATGGAGAAGGCTTTTGCTACGGGAATCAGCCGTGCCTTATAGTAACTGCTGCGATCGACTAGTCCCAGGGAAGTAACGGTCAGCGAAACGATAAGCAAGAAAGGCGGCTCACTCACAAAAATGCTGACTGGAACGATGGGCCGAACACTTCGAAGGGCAGTTCAGCTGGCCTCCTGCAACACAGCTCCTGGAGATAGTGCATAAGGCCGAACAGAATGTAAACTTTAATCGCCCGTTGCTAACCTGCGACGTGTCTACCAGAGAGAGTTATCTGTTGATTATCTATATGAGTGGCGGGCGATATAGGTGGAGACGTAGAAGAATGCGATGAATTAGTGATTGGAGTGTGTAAAGTCGATATGGGAGTACTGGATTCCACTTGCCGGTTTAATTCGATCAATGGATACGGTTACAGGTTTATCGAGTACTTGGACAGTGAATTGTTTTTCGGAACTCGAAGGAACACGAAGAGGACCATCGTACGGTGGTAAAGGCGGTTTAACACGGTCATCATGTCATGGTTGTACGAGGGCTGGGATACTGCCAGGGCGCCCACACCTAGACAGGAGGACGATTAGGGTCCTCAACCAAAGCCTTTGGCTCAAAAGCCTAACCGCAAGGCAGCGGTGTTGGGCTGGAAATGCAAGTGCATTACCATTTTTACGGAACACGTCGCCACACATGTTCCAACCCCCAACCTGGAGGGCCAGGAGACTGTGTTCGTCAGACCTCTACCCATGGACCAACCTGGTATGAGAGACTCTGTGAGTGTCACGCGGGCACCCCCCAGTATAGCTCAATGGGTCGCCGAGGTACACAAACCGCCACACCACGGTAAGGTCCAGTCCCTTCCTGGCGGGCAGTTAATGTCATCATTCAATGATGTTGGTTCAAATTCCGTCCGCAAGCAACATTGGTTAGTCAGAACAGCGTAAAATTTTAAGGAGCAAGTTGCCACGCATGTTCCTGCTACAATCCAGGAGCACCACGATACTGTATCAGATCTCCATCCATGGACCAGTCTGTTATAAGGAGCTCTGTGATTGTCATACGTACACCCTACAATATAGCTCAATGGGTTATGGAGGTGCACGAGCCGTCACACCGTTATGAGGCATTCTCTTCGTGGCAGTCTGTCAATAGTGCACACAATCGGCGTCCTATCTATCCGTGTACGACAAATGGTATTTGATATCGTAGCTATTTTATGGCTTGCGTTCATCTACTCTTCCCTCGCATGTTGATGTCTGTGTGCCAGATTTACCAGGTTGAAGGACTCATTCCCACTGAATTCAGTGAATTAAGCAACTGAGACGCTTAAGAACGTGAATTTATTAGATATTGTATCTCAAGTGCGGTCAGAGTTTACTACCTTTGGTCTTATTGGTGCCGCTTGTTTTATGTGCACAACTGGGCCTGCAGACCACAAAGGAAAGAACGAAATGTAAACCTTTCAACAGGAAAACCCGCGGAGTATTTCCGACTGCTGTTTACCTGATATAAACATTTATTTGAAATCCATCATCTGTCGTAAATATCGATTGGGAGAAAAGATCTGACCATTCACCAGAAGTCGTACCGTTCTGCCATGGTTGTGCATCAGACGAGCGTTCTGATCAATTTTTTGACTTCTTGAATATATTCTGGTTATAATTTGCTTAGAAATTCTGATCGGGGTCAGAGATGAGAGTTGTCTCTTTAGGGTCCTAAATACACTTTCAAAATCACTTTCAAAAAAAGGAATCTCTGACGGTGGTCTCCAGATCGGGGTAACTAATTCATTTTTCTTGTTTGTTCTGGTTCATTATTTCGCGACTACTTATAATTTCTCTTCAACGATCGTTATAGTGAAGTTGATGGAATGCCTCGTCCCTTCGAAATGTTTCCTTGTACCCTTTTGTAGCCTTTTGAAACCCCTGTCTAGGCTTGGGCAACCTAGCCCTCGTGCTTCCTTCGGGCGGCATGGCAGTTAGGCACCGAAAAGGTGTTACAGTTGAACGAACGAAAACAACGCTGAACGTTCATCCTCTAAATGTCCAAAGCTTTCCCTTCCTCGACTTTTATCAGATCAGGCACGATAGATTAGGGTTCCTATTTAATGTCCCGATATCCAAGTTTTTTCTCTGCCTGGCCCATCAATTTAAGCAAAACAACAGCTATTTGAAAAGCCTCCTAAAGATGCTTTGAGCCAGAGGAGTATAGTGGGTTGCAACTTGGATCCAAAATGCTGCATATCCGCTCGTCTTTTCCGTGCTTCCATTATTGATCAATTTTCATACTTTTGTGGCGCCATCCCACTGGGAAGTCTTGACGGGTGGGTCAAACGGCCGACACAACCGGAACAGTTACTTGGTCGCTGTTCGGAGCGTTAGGTAAATACCGCTGGGTGCGTTCAGTGCACGCTGGTGGAGTGTTATTAACACGCTCGAGCCACATGCACCGCTGATGACCTGATTCCAGTACTCTGCTGCGAGCTAACTAGTGTTTGCGCCATGACTGTTCAAAAGTGCTCACGAAACTGAGAAATACTAGAGGACATAAGGAATTCATGACAGAAGACAATGGAATGTCGAGTTCGTTTGAATCACCATCAAATTTATACGGTACCGAATTTTGCTGCGTATTATTATCCTTTCTGTATGATTTTCGACAGGATAACACCTGATTGTGTTTAGACCAATCGTCCTGGGTTGTTTGATCCTCACAGTCGCTTTCCTGAAAAGTTGACCATGAGTTCCTCTCCCTGTGTTTTTTTTCTATTTATGTGGGTAATATAAACGTTTTACATATAAGGCAGCTGAGTTCCTCGTGAGTAGAACGGATACGGTCTGTTTACTCGAAGTGTGAACGGATTACAGTATCACAAATCCATTAGTTTCTAAGTGATGATTTTTTCCTCATATACTTTTCAGCCCTACGAACTGGAAGTTGAAGCCATTCTCTGAGGAACAAGTGATATCATTCCAATCCCAGGTAGGTTAAATAATAGTCGTTCAGCTGTAACACCCTTTCGGTGCCTAACTGCCATGCAACCCGAAAGAAGCACGAGGGCTGGGATACTGCCAGGTTGCCCAAGCCTAGACAGGGGAAGTCGAGAGGCAGAGGTGGGGTTACTTATATTGGACGATAAAAAACGGCATCCTTCTATCACATTAACTACGGTAAATTTTTTTCACTCGAGTACGCCGAACCTTCAATGTTTGCATCCTATTGTAATAAGAACAGTCAGGAGAATGTTGGAGAAAACAAAATATGGTATAGTTACTGGGATGAAATTATCCTGTGGAAACCGCTTAAGGCGGATCAGCTGTGAAGGCTTGGTGCAGCTCACCTAACAACCATCTAGGGAGCTGAACCACCTCCTCGTGGTGCCGACCGGGTAGCCTGAAAGTCAGTCTGGGTGAGCTAAGAGTTCAGCAACTCCAGACAGGGCTAACCACCCTGGTTGGTTTCAATGTGCTGGTTACTTTCGACAATGTACACTACAAATCACCTGACGCCTCCGCACCAGTTCCAACCAGTACACAGGAGAGACTCGTGGGGCTCACGTGTGAGGAATGTGGCAAGTGGTGTAAATCGAAAGCTGGCTTGGTAGCCCACCATCGAGTTCATGACAATGATAGTGTTGGTACGAACATGGTCGCCCAATTGGCCTGTGCTGATTGTTCCCGCCTTTTTCCGACGAAGATTGGCCTGAGTCAACATCGCCGGCACGCACACCCCACCCAGCATAATGCAGATAAGCTCAGCCGAGTGAAGCATTCCGGTGCCCGCTGGTCCCAACAAGAGTCACAATCGCTCTTGCGCCTGGCTAACAATTTATATCCGTCTTGTGAAACGCAAACCGCGCTGTTCGCGAGACTGGAGCAGTATTTTCCTGGTCGATCGGCTATCAGCATCAAAACCAGGTTACGGGTGCTTAACTGGCAAGCACAACAGGACGAATCATCATCTGGTGGACCTGACCAAACCATCGGTCAAATAGCGGCCTACTCGTCAGAAGCCGATGACTATAGCGTCTGGTTTAAACAAACCGTGGATTGCGCCGTGTCACTCTTAGAATCCCATGCTGACAGTTCACTTGCTAGTGTTGACCTTCTGGCATTTGCCCGAGGGTTGCAGTCTGGCATCATGACACCGGAACAAGTCCTCTCGCTTCTGGACCTCCACGCCTCCAGGACATTTCCACACACCTGGAAAACCGTATCCCGACGCCGTCGTCAGTTAGCCCATCGGATGCCGGTCAACCGAAAGCAGATCCGCCGAGCCAACTACGCCGCCATCCAGACCCTATACCACCAAAGACGGAAAGATGCAGCGTCTGCTGTGCTCGATGGGTCATGGAAAGATCTGTACAAAGGCAACTGCGGCCTACCTCCAGACGCCGAGCAGTACTGGAAACAGGTGCTCTCAGCCCCAAAACACGTGGACAGCCGGCCCAGTCGCGTAGTAGTACCATCCGATTGGAGCTTGATTGAGCCCATCACAGGAGAGGAAGTCGGCCGTACGGTCCGTTCAATGGGCAATTCGTCCCCAGGCCTGGACAAGCTCACACCCAGGATGCTCCGCCGGTTCAATGCGAACGTACTTGCTGGGTACTTCAACTTACTCTTACTAGCTGGGGGTTGTCCCCCACACCTGTGTCGTGCTCGTATTACTCTAGTTCCGAAGGTCCCTAATCCGACTTCACCGGATCAACTGAGACCGATCTCCGTATCATCCATTCTTGTCCGATGCTTTCACAAGGTGCTTGCTGATCGCTGGAGTCGTAGATTGCAACTGCCTTCACTCCAGTTTGCATTTCTACATCGGGACGGCTGTTTGGAAGCTACATCGCTGTTACATGCCCTGCTTCGTCACTCTTCAGCGACTGCTTCTAACCTCAGCTTGGCGTTCGTCGATATCTCGAAAGCATTTGATTCGGTTTCGCATGACACAATCGTCAGATCTGCCGAGGCGTTTGGAGCACCGTCACCTCTAGTTCGATACATCGCACAGTCCTATGAGAATGCTGTAGCAGTTTTCCCCAGTTCCGAGGTTCACTGCCACAGAGGTGTGAGGCAAGGAGATCCACTCTCCCCATTATTGTTCATCATGGCAATGGATGAGGTTCTTGGATTGTCGATGCCGCAACTGGGATACCAGTTCCATGACACCCTAGTAGATGGTTTTGCCTTCGCTGACGACTGGGTCGTGTGTGCAGAAAGTCAAGCTCGCCTCAAAGAGAAGCTTGAAGCTGCCGCGGTTGAGTTGGGAAGAGCTGGTATGAAGATAAACGCCCGGAAGACGAAAGCGATGGTGATCTGTGGGGACAGGAAACATCGGGCGACAGCAGTCTCAGTCGAACCATTTTGCTTCGCCGAGGAACTCATCACTCCTCTGGGTCCGACAGACACAGTAACATATTTGGGCATCCCCTTTACTTTCAAGGGGAAAGGAGTCTTCAACCATCGACAGCATCTGCTCAAACTGCTCGACGAGGTGACGCGTGCCCCGTTGAAGCCGCATCAAAGAATGGAGATCACAAGGAACTACCTGATACCGAGGCTGACATATTCGCTCGTGCTTGGCCAAGTCCACCGAAACACGCTCAAAAGGTTGGACAACTACATCAGGCAATCTATTCGCGGCTGGCTACGTCTACCGAAGGATACCCCGATCAGCTACATCCATGCCGGTAAACAACATGGGGGACTTGGTATCCCAAGTCTGAGTGCAACAATCCCGATGCAGCGGAGAGTGCGTATGGAAAAGCTGCTTTCTACTCAGTGCCGTGTACTACGCAATGTGGTCAACGATTCCGCATTTGGCAAGGTTGTTCGGGATCTCAGCCTTCCGATCCGTGTCCATGGTTCATGCGTAAACACCAAGGAAGAGCTGGTGGCTGCTTGGGGTGATAGCCTGCACAACAGCGTTGACGGTCGCGGTTTACGAGAGTTGGTCGCTTCGCCTCTTTCTAATCGATGGCTTGTATTTCCAGAAAGAGTGTTTCCTCGGATATTTATCCGCGGTATCCAGCTCCGATGCAACCTGCTCAGGACGAGAGTTAGAAGCGCTCGACATGGTCACGGTGGCCAGACGATCTTATGTCGTGGAAACTGTGGCCAACCAGAGAGTTTGGTGCATATTTTGCAGTCCTGCTGGATCACGCATGACGCCAGATGTGCTCGTCATAATCGGGTTGCAAGGGAACTCGCAAAACGCCTCCGTCGCCTGGGATACACCGTCTTTGAGGAGTTGAGAGCACCAACTTCGACGTCCTTCATCAAGCCTGACCTGATCGCCGTTCGGGAGCGCCGAGCGACTGTAATAGACGTCAGCATAGTCTCGGATGGGCGCGGAGTGACTGTGTGGAATGAGAAAAAGCAGAAGTATGGTGCTGATGAATTTTCCCTCGCCATAATCTCAGCTCTACGTGCTATTGGTTGTGATGTGGACTTTTTGGTCCACCAACCGATGATCATCTCTTATCGAGGGATCTGCTTTCCTCAATCCGCCAAAGCTGTTATTGGACTGGGACTTTCTAAAGTCACAGTCGGTGACTTGTGTTTGCTCGCCATTGTGGGTTCTCTGCGTACGTACAACACTTTTATGCGTGACACATGGCCTTGAGTGTATATTCTTGCCATTGAATCTCACACCAGACCCAGTATGACGGACACTTTGTGCCTGATGTGCGAGTCTTGACTGTGCTAGCGCTTACCGCGCCTTGAAGAGCATTCAGCATTGTTTGTCCTTTCTTCGGTTGTTAGACTTTACACGCATGTTTCCTTACCAAAATTCTTACGTACGTTGGGATTCATCCTATCTGACTGGAACTGTTGGTTGCATGACTTCGAATGAGACATTTCTCTCGTTTATCTCATATTCTCCTGTAACCCTTTCGCATTCATCGCTTGCATTCACTTTTTATGTCTGTGACCATGCTCTTCAAAAATAAACGATAATATGAACTTCAGCCAGCATGAAACAGTGGTGGTCTGTCACTCACCTCCACAAAATCTGTTTGTTCAGGTCAGGCTAGGGATTGAAAAAAGCACTTTAGGTCATTAGCTCGGCCTGTTTGGATGACGATAACCGCCCTGATTCATAAAACATTCGGAAACGAAATGTGTCTGCCCGTCTGCCAATGAGGCCTGTTTCGCAGGAGCAAGCAAACGCGTACACACACATTGAAACGGCTAGACGAAAAAGTTGATCTTTCAGCGTTTGCCTAAACATCACGTGATTGCAAATATTCAAACTTTAAGCCATGTGAGTCTGAACGCGCTGCCGACTTTCTGATTCGGCTACTCAGTTGCTATATCACCCGCAGATGAAGTACCTTAAGCAGTACATTAGTGTCTGCTGGTGTATCCGTGCTAGGTCTCAAGTTGATATGGTTTTCATCTCATCCATCATGATGCTCCTAGCCATCCAACGGTGCTCCATCTATATGTGACCTACTGCTCAAAGATTGTTAACCATGTAGCCCTCGAGACAAACCATTCGGATTTGATCGATCGTGCCACCGTATTACTGGAGGAGATTCAAGTCAAACAAGCATTCGCGATCGCTTTCAAATAACTGTAACCCACGTCAGAACCCGGTGCGGATTTCCCTCCGATGACGCGGCGGCTGTTGGAGCCGATCACACGTTATGTATCTTCGACAGCCATTTAAGGATTAACGAAAAGAAGTTTCTGCTCATGTATGGACTGTTTCGACTAAGTATTTGTTACGTAAGTCGTCAATCCTCCCTCGCCAAAGAGTGGGCAACATTTCACTTTTCCAGTATTGGCACTTCCTGACTGAGAATACCCGGTACCCAATGTCATGCAGAACAACACAAGGACGGCGGTGAATTCCCCCATCAGTGCCTACCTAGCTTGTTCGCCTGGAAGAAACAAACCTGCCCGGACAACTTTGGTCAAAAGGCTATTCACAGTCAGTGTAGTAATCACAGTGGTGTCAGTCTAATTTTCGATGTAACAAGGCCTAATTTATCCTTTCTAACTTGGATGCATCCAATCCATTTGCCCATCCATTCTGCTTTTGCCTTTTAAAATTTTATAGTCTTGTTATAGGTTTTATAGGCCGTTATGACTTCCTTTGTTTTGAACGATGTCTGTTTTCACTGGTATTCGGCTGTTATCAGAACCTATTTTTTTTATCGTGAATACAAATGTTGTAGTTGTGGAAAGACGTTAAGAAACTATCTAAGTTGTGTGAGAGGGTGAGTCCGTTCTGTAAGCGAATGTAATTCTGGAACCTTAGGGAAAAGTGAACTTTGTGGCGGAAATCCCACTGGACACTCCCGCATAGTTTAGCCGGGTATGTGGGCTGTGTGCATTCGTTGATGAACAGTGAATTCTTTGACTATTCAGTCATTTGGTTGAATAAACCACCCGGTTGTACACTTTTGGTGTGAACAGAAGGTTCAATCGAAATTCGAATTAATCTCCCGTCCCTGATGTTCCTCAAATGAATGTGAGCTCTAACGGTATTGCTGTGTCCTTCCGATTCGATATTTGAGATATTTGAGTGTTTTTCTTTCTTAAGCCACGCTACACGTATGACAACGATATTAGAGTATTTACTGAAACTGACTTATGGAACAATTATATTCGAAACTGGTGACAAGTTAGGCAAAGTAAACGCCGTGGGTGTTATCTGGCTCACCCGCCTATCGTTTGCTGAGAAACTTCCTCTGGTGTGGTTGTGCATCAGAATGGTATGTTGTCCCACGTAACCAGTTCCGTTTTTACTTATCAGTTTGTGAACTTCAACTTGCTTTCCGATGAACATTGAATTAAAGATCCTCAGGCTTATCGCAATTACCGTTCCAGGAGGCTGAACGGTTTGCACGACCGTGGCTCCCGTTTGTCTATCGAATACAAAATTACGAATCTGTTGTCGGACCCCTACGCTCTGCTCCAAGTGCAGCCAGTCAGGGTGCTACGGTCGTTTTGCATCAATCAGCTCACGTCAAAGCACGTGACCACCCACTTTTGCGACCTGACCGGCCAATTTACGTGAGTCTTGCGGAAATCGTTCGCGATGCAGTTGCTTGTTTGCCCAACGGGGAGGGCACACGAGGTGACATCACAACCCTGGTACAAAACAGTGGATTTTTATTACAGTTCATTGATCAGCGCAAGGTATGTCCTTTTTCCTTTTATTTTGTTTATTTTATTTGTTGTATTTGTGGATATTTCTCGCGATACGGTCACTTCAACTTCACGATTCTTCTACCCGTATTTTTGACAAGAATACTGTGTATCCACGGTGAAAATCATCGCCACGCGATTGCTAATGGTGCAAATACCTTTCACTAGAGGGTTACGGAAAAATCTGTTTTTGATTCTCACAACTTCTGGAAGGAATATCGTACCGCAGTAACTACTGAACAGAAGCCTCCTACAGAATGGAGCTCAATGTTTTGGTGTAAAATGTTATATATCCGTTCCAAAAATCATAACAATATTAATAAAATTCACATCGGATTAGGGCGTACCCACGGTCTTGTTCGCCAGGAAAAGTGAAAAAAATATACTGCCCTCCCAATGAAGTGGCGTCTCCATTTTACATTCCGTTGAAGAGCTTCTTGGCCTCCAATATCCTTATCTTGTAGTTATTGCAGTTAGAATGGCTCTCATACTGCTCCGGGACTCACACTGTTCCTTGACCCCCAATTAATGAACTGCAAATCGAGGCACTCATACCATATGCCTGATCCACTGGTTAGGTCTCCAATATCAAGGTTCGCTAAGCTTGGCGGTTTCAAATCGTCCTGTCGAATGAAATCAGTCTATACCGTAAAACCGTGAAGCACTATACAGGTATTAATCACACTGATCAGCCGCTCGTAGAGTTTATTCCTTAGCTGCTAGCCGGAAAGTCGTGCGTTAGACTCTCTCTCTCTCTCGAGATTTGTGAAATGTTCACCGCTCACGATCATGATGTGCAACGCCTGTCGGCTTTTAATCGTAGATTGACTTCAATTATAGAAAGAAATCTCCATTAGAGAATTCCTCAAATCTCCGCATATGGTCAACAGTCTTGGGTGAGACTTACAAGTCAAGCTCTTGTATAACGCATATGTTTTTGCAGTTCGCCCAAGTGTTTTCATGTGCATCACCTACTCGAAAACTGAAAGTCAGTACTACCTGAGTAGGCATTTTACAAGGCGCTGCTTTTTCGCGGTTCTGTGTCTGGTACATCCACGACCTACCCGTTTGTTTTTACCGGTAAGTATGTTGATGATATTGCGATTGCTTGGGATTATCGCGGTTCCAATACTCGCGTGAATGAACTGGTTGAGTGTTCCAGAGGACGCTTCCTTAATGTTTTCAGAACGAGCCAGTCATTAGAGCAGCTAGTTAAACTGAGTTCGGGTAGTCGTAGCACGTACTACGCGGGCCCAGCAACCACCTAGCTAAGAAAGAGTCGTTTCTTATTTCAGGCCGTTGTTGACAAAGTTTCGCTGGGGACAAGCCAACACACGGTAGGTGAAATGAAAGAGGATACAGCCAAACTGATTAGTGTGGGATCTTCGCACCTCCCTACCTGGGACCCACGTGATCCCGCTTGCACGTGGTTGGAAACCCTGCAGAACGTTGCACGCAACCGATCCGAGTGGCGTGCATTTTATCATTTCCCAACCGGATTGCCTACCCAAAGTTCACCTGTCGTGTGCTTGACTTAGGTCGCGTGAGTTTCACGAAGGATCGTGAAGATCGATCCCACTGATGGTGCTTTGATTCAACATGATGCTCAAAGTTGTTGGCACCTTAATCTTGATAATTTACATTACGGATGTAGGACTTGTCGAGATTGCTTGGCTGACTGAGCGTGACACAAAGTCCCATAGTCACGGTCACGAGCAGTGTTCCACGTACGTAGGGTGTGCGAACACGCGCGTGACGAAGTCATACTTGATGGAATACATGGCGTCAGCCAATGCTTCGGATATCTTGGAGGTCCGTGTTTCACCACCATGGCCTTTGAAGAAATACGGGGAATCTGAATGGAACTTTAAATCAATGCTGTTGAGGCACCGCAGGTGGCTTTACGACAGGGTAGCCCTTCCTCGGTATACTATCTGATCACACTTCATAGGTTACGCTAGTTAGGTCAGATACTTCTTATTTCAGGACACCGTTTGCCGCGGTGAACGTATTCAAACACCGGTTCGTTAGTTGGACTTGGTGTCCAATTAAATCAATTGGGATTAAATTGGGATTGTGGTAGTGTTGTCTGCATGATTACGTAATCACACATTACTAGACCACCCGTAGACATATACCAGCTTGGAGGCCAGCTGATATTTTAAACAGTTTAAACCTTTCCGTACTTCACATGGTTACCTGTTTAAAAGTAATTGGTTTGTATTTCTCATGCTTTTGTGACACACTGTAGGTTTGTTCCCAGTTTCAGCTCGCTCTTACTTTCGGTTTCAGCTTCAACAGTGTGTCAGTTCTGCTTTGGATCGCTTGCAAGGAGAAGCATCTGATCCATCTGTATATTTCAACGCGGCTCATCGAATATGGGTCTATCGTCATCGTCATCGCACTCCAGAGGAATTCGGTTCGTATTTAGTTTTTTTTTATCATAGTACCGTTAATCAGGAACATGACCTTTGCCTTATGCTTATGCACGCTGACTTCGCTAGCTCCTTTATTTAAAAGTTTCTTGTGCTTATTCCTCCCTAAGTCGTCGAAATTTTCAAGAAGGCTGTTTAGAATTACCTAGATTATCCTGAAATCGGTTGCCAAGTAATCAGGTAATGAGAACAGTGGGATTTATGATAAGTTGATGTCCACAACAAAACCAGACATGGCGAACGGAGCACACAAAATATCCGTCGAATACTTATGCACACTTCATGACATCGTCGAACTACCTAATCAATAAGTGGGTCACACGATTTCGTTGTTTATAATGTCAGAAACGAATGTCACCCAAGCCGAAAGGCATGAATTAGTCGGCAGTAGCGGGTTAAGGGTGAGGTGTTACTTAGGCTTTAAATCTGTCCTCTGTATATGATTAGCGGTATTCAGTCAGGAGTACACATTGTGTTGGTATTCCGCTATGCATCTTCCTTGTCTACCTTGTAACATCAACTTCACAAATCCTGAGAATCCCTCAACCACACAGCAATTGAACAAAATTAATCGCCCCTTTAGGTCTCGAGACAGCTGACAGTATCTCAGCTGCCGTGCGTCCTCCGAGTGGCATAGCAGCCAGCCACCGAAGGGCTGTTACAGCTGAACGATTATTTCTTATTTGAAATCGCCTCTTTACGGGCATGCGTTTCGCTACCCGACCGAGGGGTCCTGAAAGACTCAGGACGGTCGCACTCAAACTGTTCTTTAGCCACACTTTCAATGGAGGACAGGCTATCAATGAAATACATGGTTTTCAGTGGGAGGCGTGAGTAGCATAAATATAATATGCATAGCATATACGCTATTACTCTCAGATGATCCACGGAGATTTTTTATTTAGGTTCCAAAACATTGACGCAGTTTTTCCCTCTCGCTTCCTTTTCGTTTGCAAATACAATCGTTACTAAATTTTCTCCTCGACAAAGCGTGGCTACAAATATAGTGCATGTCTCGCATCCTCTGCACCTGTTTAACGAAAATCCCCGTACCCTAGGACGTTTTGGCCAACAGACGGCAGGTTACTATGGAACTGTCCACTTCAGCTGCAATGCATGCTCAAAGATTCAATAAAATTGAATAAGTCGGGCGTAGACATGCTGGTGCGTCAACAAGATGTGCCTACATGCTTGTCGTTGGAGTCTGTCTATTGGATCAAAAGACTAATTTGCGTCCCAGTTAGCTAGCTTCAAATGAGAATCAAAAACGAAGGTGGCTGTATGATGTGCTCAACATTAAGATGTTGACCAAGACACACGGAAAACGAAATGACAACGCCCTTTAACATGAATCGAACCCGCGACCTCTGGCCTGTTGAGTGAGTACTTTACCAACTGAGCTACCGTGGATGCTGCCCCACGTCGCACATGTGCAGCTGCGTTCAGTTTGATCCTCCACACCTCCGTCTAAATGATTGACAGTCACCGTCACTGTTTTTTCTAATCATTGTAGGAGAGATGAGGATTTAAAAAATCTTGAATATGGACTCCAACGCACACACTGCAAACAAAAGGATGAAATCTTGACGGGAGTCGAACGTGCCATCTCTCACCTAATGCTCAATTGCTAGAGCACTCACACGATAGGCGATGGGTTGCGCGTTCGAGTTCCGCTCAAAAATTGTCTTTTTTGTTTTATGTGTGCGTTAGGATCCATACTTAAGATTTTCCAAATTCTCATCTCTCCTACACTGATTCAAAAGACATTGCCCTTTGAAAATCTGACGACATCAACTTCTGATAGGTTGTGGTAGGCTATTAGTGCCTCCATATCACGGTCAAAATCGCTGACTTTTACGAGGCCTTAATAGATTGTGTCGTGTATACGGTGAAATTACCTACCCAAGCGAGTATGTCTGCCTATATCACATAATTGTTTATCGAGCTGTCTTCTGACTAGGTGGGATCCTTCGGAACAGTCGAAGTTACTCGTTATTTCTGTCGTCAGCGACATATATGTTTTCTGATCTTACGTGGACTTACGCGCTCGACAGGTAATGTATCCGTTGTGCGGAAGTATTCTTGGTTATTTGCTTTACTTGAATAAATTAGTTGCCGTTACCTTTTGCGCAGTTCCACTACCAACCCACTACACCCAATCGGGTGAGACAGTGCATATCACTAACTACGTCCCACGTTATCCATTTTAGGAGAAGAACTATAGTTTTATGTCCAGCTCAATAGTCTGAGCTCATGTTGTTTTACCGGGTTTTAATGCGATCACAATGCAACTTCTGTCCTTGCTGGATTTCAGCCGAAATCCATGAGACTCGGTGCGCAATGAACGAGGCCAAGAAGTCTGTCCAGCGAGGTGATGTGCATACCAGCAGCACAGCCGCCTCTGCGGCTCCAAAGTTCCGCGGTTCTCGTACGTCCCTACCGCATGCTCGTCATTCTGATCCTTCATCATCAACTAGCAGGTATGTGCCGAGCCACCCTGGTCGGTTATCTATTCACTCGGGCCCCGGCCACTTACAGCGTTACCCATGTACTTTGCATCCAGAAACTACGTTTGCTTCCCAGTCCGATGAAGACGAAGTGTCTGATGTACATATTCCAGATATTGAGGAATTGGAGGCCGCTGATCGGCTACGTCAAGTTCGGGGGAGCTATTCGTTTTTTCCAGAACAGTACTCATTTTATGGACAGAGGGAGGATGAAGATGAGGAAATTGACTATGAATTCGATGCTGTTCAAGAGGAACAACTTATTGTCGAACCGACGAATTATATTCTGGATGATAGTGATGGTCTTTACTCCACATCCTACCAGGGGTCACTGCAACCTCGTCGTGTATTCGGTCCTTCGGTTGGTTACCAGCGCCGTTTTCGTTCGGGCTATCAACGTCGACATGCATCGGATCATACTCCACCGACAGATGATTTCCTTGAACTGCATCGTTCTTTGCGTCACTGATGGTGAATCGTTGTTGTTATGTTACCTCTAGTATGAAGTGACTTTTTCCCATGTTTTCGCCAGACTTGTGGAATTGCACCTCCTACTAGTTTCCCAATCTGCTTCATTTTTAACCATCACTAATGAGAGTTACAGTTATTCGTAACAGGTACGAGAATGGTCGTTGGTTTGTTCTCTGAGCTGGGCAATTTGATTGCAAACCTTTCATCACCAATCGAGGTGACATCATCAGTGCGTTGGTAGGGAGCGTGGTGGAGCGTAGCGATGGGTTGGTGGTTGTGAGTTGAGTAGTGTTGCGTGTGTGTTAATATGCATGCTATTAGCCGTAGGTGACCTTCGGTCACGATTGGTTGTTCGGTCGGTCGGTTCCATTGGTTGTTCTGTTATCCCGTGTCCTGATTGATCGATGACCACGTGAGTTGTGGGCCTGGCCTCCCGTGCCCTCGTGTTCTGATCGATGCTGGGGTGACCTCTGTCGTTGACCTCTCTGGGTTCCGGCTTGTGACCTTTGTTGATCCGACTCCCAGCAGTTCCTTGCTTCTTGGTTTGTGAATCCGATATTTGGCTCCTCTCGAGTATTCCGGTGGAGAAGTTGGTCCTTTGCACGTAGTGGTGCGTAAATTGGGTCCAGTTCAATGCATCGGTTGATCGAATCAGCCGTGGAGTACCATGCCTCCAGAAATTCCCTTCCGTGCTTCGTGTCTCCGTATGCCAAAATTTTCACGTTCTCCATATTGAACTTGTGGCCTTCTTGGTCTTCGTGTATGAATATCAAGGATAGGGGGTCATGTCTCCTGACGGCCGCGTTGTGTTCCTTCATTCGTGTGCATAATTTCCTTTCTTCTTTCTTTCTCCTTTTCTTCAAGCTTCTCTTGATAAAATTCCTTGGATATCCATTGTTCTGGAACAATCTGAATAGATAGTTTTCTTCCTTCTTCCGTAATTCTGTGGTGCTGCAGTGTGTCTCCGCTCTCTTGAACAGGGTTTGGACGCAGCTCTTCTTGTGGTTCATTGGATGGTTACTGTTGTAGTTGTTGTAGTGGTGTGTCTCTTTGCGGTATACGCAGGTTTCCAGAGTCCCATCCATCTTCCTGTTCACTAAAACGTCCAAGAATGGTAGTCGATTGTTCCTCTCCAGTTTGATTGTAAACTTGATATCTTCAAACGTGGTATTGAGCAGTTCGTGCGTCCTGTGTAGTGCATCCCGTTTCATGATGACAAAGGTGTCGTCCACGTAGCGTATCCATAGCTTCGGATTGATGATTGGTAGTACCGCGCGTTCTAATCTTTGCATCACCGCCTCAGCGATAAATCCTGATATTGGAGATCCCATTGGAGTCCCTTTCAGCTGTTGATATATTTGCCCATCAAAGCTGAAGTATGTATCCATGCAAAAGTCCAGCAGCTTGCACATACTTTCGGGTTTTATGGCTCCTGTCGTGTTTGGGTTATTCCGAAGCAGTTCCGCTATGGTTTCTCTGGCGAGGTTGTGGTTGATTGAAGTGAACAGTGATGTGACATCAAATGAAAGCATGATTTCGTCATCTTCTATACTGGCGTTCCGTAGTCTGTGTAGAAATTGGCTGGCATTGTTGATTGTATGTTCTGATCCAGAAATCAAATGTTTCAATCTTCTTCATAGTTCTTTTGCTAATTTGTAAGATGGAGTTCCCGGTACGAGAATAAAATCGCTGGGGACGTGAATCGAACCAACGGCTCACCGCACGCAGACCACATCTCTTAACGGCTCCACTCAGACACTAGTTAGGGAGCCATCCTTGGAACACCCAGTTCAACGTTCGCATTGGTTTGCCGGTATGGTCTTTCGTGGGATTCGTTTAGTGAGCTTTCTAGACATTCTTGGCGTGATGACCACTACGTCACCTCTTACTGATCTCAAGACGGTTGAGTTTCAGGAACCTGTCTTTCACTGGGCTCCAATTATTCCCTATATCTATCAACTAGATATGTCGGCACTTTCGTATGGAAGGGCAACCCCGATGGATATGATTAGAAGCTCTCGAGGAAAATGGCCTTTATACGCGCTTGTGCATTCAGCTGAAGGTAGTCTCGTCCCGCACACCCTTGAAATTTATAACCACCAAAGTAACTTCACAATCAACGGTCAAACAAGCGGATGGTTGCAGAGTTGTCTGACGAAAACGACCAAAGCCAGCTATGTGGTAATTGCGTTCATATTTGGGTCGTACTACCATAAGGGGAACCTGAAATCCTGTATTTTTCAGCGTGATAGGACTGCCCGAATAGGTGTTACTCGCACTGACACTAAATAAACGGCCCTGTTGTGGATGAACCACCCGTAAAGGCCTACGCTAGTGCTTCGTAATTCGTTTGCTTCACATCTGTTTCTATATCCAACCTAACTCTTGTTCTGTCACTAAATTTAAGAGGATGGCTACTTTTGCTAGATTTTCGACAAATCTGCGGTAATTAAAGCTAAACGGTAAAGACAAACGCTGTTCTGACTGTTTTTCGAAACGCGCATCTGATCGCCCTCACCCCATGTCACCTCCCAGAAAAGTTGCTTCACATACGCGGCATCTGTGTTTAGATGATTTGAGCGTAAATCCAACATTCAGTCTTTTTAATGCTGGATTCAGGTTTGGGTACCATGTATACCTCCAGGTATATTGTTTAAGATCCTGGAGTTCGATCACGGCGCATGTTTTGCATGAAAGTTTGGAGGCACTTTTGTAAGAGTAAATGAAATTCGTGAGCCTCGGTGGGGAGTACAAGTGTTTCTTGTCATTACTCTTTTACTTATCATCAGCCAAATGCAAACTGCATGTTTAGTCACCGGAACCACTGCTTAATGAATCTCTGGTATCATCTATGCCTGGATTTAAGTTGTGGACCCGATCAACAGTTTGTTGCTTAGTTCCCCATGGGGAACTTTGAGTTACACGTCGATTTAGGTATCCGAAAACAAAGGAAGGACTTATTTCGGAAGTCTGCGGTACCACTTACGCACAAGTAAACAAAAGTACAAAATAGCACCCACTTGTCGAAATTCGTGGCTTAAACAAGTGCGCCAGTCTGCCACTGACCGGCAGAGCGCAGCGTCACAGGCTCACGCTAGGCAACGGCGTGCGCAATGATAGCACGTCACTCCTGAGATCAGTTTCGTGATTGTGACCGGTGATGCATCGATAATGGACGGCACGTAATCATCATTGACAAAATAACAGTGTTCAGCCATGATGTTTCTCTGCCGTACAACCATGATTTATTTATTTGAAATCCTTGTGGTGAAGAAAAGAACAAGTGGACGGGCAAGAGACTTAGTGCCTACCACATCATTCCGAAGTACCTACATCTCTAGACACTCATTCAGGCAATCTCGATAGAAACTGACAACAGGAACGCCACTGACATCGATTAGCAGCGATATCCTGCAGCGTCTCCAACCAGTTTCAGTGAGGATCACGCGGTTCCCATCCTTGAAGCCAAGTTGCACCAAAATTACCCAGATTTTTCGTAATCTCTTTCATACTTGCCTTCCAGGCCAAAGGCAGGCCATCTCTCTGCTCCTGTCACTCTGAATTGGGCATGGAAACAACACTGTCTTCGGCAAACAGTGGTTCAGCGTACGCAATATATGGTCTAGCCAAGGCAGCTTCTGATGCTGGATACATTCTTCGATGGAAGTCCCTACTGCACTGCCGAGCAGTGACCTTCTAACTGCCTCGTTACGGATTCGCCGATATCAAGCCACACTAGCTGTGGTTCTGAGACAACGGTTGTCGAACACCTGAAGGCGTCTCAGTTCTGGTACCCGAACAGTCCAAGTCTCATGGCCATACAATAGCACATTCCGTCCTGTAGCCTGATGAGCAGGTCCCCTGAGTTTCAGGTGAATACCGATTTGACGCCATATGTCTGAACTTAGCAAAACGCGACCCGAGCCTTCAGGATTCGTGCATTGACCTCATGTGTCACACTGCAGTAGAAGCTAATACAACTTGCAAGGTACGCAAAACGCTCCACAACTTCCAATGTCTCTCCTTGGATTATAAGTGGCGTGTTTAGTGACTGCATGTCCAGGAGCATGATCTTAGATGTGTGCAAAGTCCATACCAAAGGACTTTGGTCAGTTCTACCAAAAACAGAAGCGCCTTATCCTCTTCGAAGACGAGAACGATGTAGTCTTCATATTCCAGATCGACAAGGCTTTAATCAGGATCTATTTGAATATCAGGGTTTTGAAGACCTTCCAGCGTTCGTTTCATTATCTCGTCGATCACGAATTTAAATGTGAATGGAGAGAGTGGCAGCCCTGACTGACAGCACTTTGTATACGGAAGCCTTTGAAGAGCTCTCTGTATACCCTCACAGTCTCCGAAGTCTGAGTCTGGTACTCTCGAGTCGATGTCTTACGACCCACCATAAGGCGACGAAGGACAAGTGACCGCACTCACCATGGGCCTTTTTAAAAAATGGGCACTATAACCCATTCTCCCCAGTTGTCTGGGATAGTCTGGTATCTTGGGATGCAAGCAAACAGTCATAGTCGTCGACAGTATGACATGAGTTTTTAACACTGATGCTTCGCTGCCGTACAACCATGGTTTATATGGTATATATTAAGAAAAAAGAATAAAAGTGGAAGAGACAAGCAAGCAGACCACACAAACACTATCTAAGGACTTCATCCTCATCTTTGAATGATACTGGTGGGAGGTCATCCGGATCAGGAGTTCGGTGGCGCCTGAGAGAACATATGAAATCATAAACCTCCGAGGTCGTAGAGGGTTCCACTTCACATTTAGGATACAAGTTAGTGACAGCTAGTACCCAGAGGATGCATATTAATGGTGCTCGGTCCAGCCGTCGAGGTGCCATTTATTGAGGATGGTCGCGCCTAATAATGATCCTTGATGATTTGGCCCACAGTCGACCTTCGGGGAAAGGTCATACGGATCAACTGAGATAATCTCCGGACGTTTCCGGCTTTCTCGGCATCTTTCAGTCTGCGGTCAGCACTCAGCTGAAGCAATCATTCTCTATTGCCCGTACTTAACAACTCAAATCCATGTCGACCACCTAATTGGTTCCCAGATGCGATAAGCCCGTTTACTTGTGCGTTCAGATTTCTAGGTACCACAACGATGTCTGAGCTTTAAACCCGCCGTAACAGGGCATTCAAGAAGTTATAGAACTCGTATTTGATGATATCAAAGCTGCAGTTGGTTGGGGTTTACGCAGGCACGACAAACAGACATCGATCAACTTCTCGGTTGTGAAACTCTATAACAGGCTTTGCCAGACGAGCCGCACGTAAGCGACTATCAATGGATATCCAGTGAAGCAGGGATCCTTCCGCAAGCTGTCTTAGGACGATACCAACTCCTGCACATCCTGCCGCCGCTGTCTCTGGGTCGCCCAAGATGCATAGCTGGAAGTGAGTAGAGAGCGATGGGACAGTTAGCTCAACCGCTGCGTTTGCATCCTGAATTCTTATTTCTGATACACAACACCCATCAATCAAGGTAGTCCGCTTTGGAAGCACGAGCAACTTGTTGTTCTTTTAGCTTCAGAGTGAAAACACTAGAAGCAGCCAGATAAACTGGGTGTCGAGACTTGAAGATTGATTTCGAGGTGCGTGAGGCTGTCGGTACCGTCTGATGCGCGAATGCTGCTTGCCAAACCGTTTCAGGCCGAGCGGGATTGTCAGTTCTAATGGTTGGGCTTACAAGGAGGGAGTTATTAATGGGATGGGGAGAGGGAAAAGAGAAAGTATGTGAAAGAGCAAGAAGGGAGGCTTCAGCAGTAACCTGTTTTCGCTTACCCGCTCTGCTGTAAGCAACAAGTTAGGTGACCTGGCTGATGACGCCACGCGACGGCCCGTATGGCATGAAATTATTGCTAGCTGTGGGTATCGTGGTGGTACGCAGGCTCAAAAGCCTGACCGGAAGGCAGCGGTATTTGGCGGGGAATGCAAGTGGAGAACAAGTCGCCACATATGTGACAACCGCCAACATCGAGGGCAAGAAGACTGTAAGTCAAACATCTAACCATTGACTAACTTGGTATCAGGTACTCTGCTAGTTTTGCACGGACAATGGGTCAAAGAGGCACAAGCCGTCAAAGCGCGGTAAGGTCCAGTCTCCTCCTGACGGACGGTACTTGCGATAGTGAATTGGACAACTGGATCACACTGTTAGCCAGAATTTCCACGGGTACTGAACTTTCTCTAGCGAGATGGTGTGCGGGCCGATGAGGTTTGACCCGTCTATACTCTTTTTGTCATGTGGCGTGATTCATGAGAGCCTGAAAATCTGGCTAACTCCCCCTGCCTGTCCCACATTTTCTAAATACATTTCGTGGAAGTTCCTTTCCACCCGCGTGAAACCAATGCGCCTGTCTCCCATGAATATAGGGTATTAGATGGACAGAATCGGATCGTTCCGCTTGCTTAATATCCGGCGTCGAAGATCGATTTTGCTCTGTGGAGCTGCGAGCACATGGATATCGAATAGTACGGTATTCACTGTTTCTTGAGGTGCTGTGTACGCCTGCAGCGAGTGCTTTCAAGAATTCATGGTGACCAGCGGATTCCTGTCCAGTTCGACCACCACTTCCGTTTCTCTTGCTCTATTTTCTTACACCAATTAGACACTGAGGAAACTTCTTTTCAAAAACCCTTCCGGTCCATCTACCGTTATGACCTGCATCATGGATAATTTTGGGTAATTCGTGCTCCCCAGTCTGACCGTCAGCCTGGGGCCTACGTAGCCCGTTCGGGCACCACGTTGAAGTTTGCCGCCGTCACCCACAAATTCTGTTGACCTCATTTTGCTAAAGTGAATAGCCGCTGTTGCGTCTTGTTGGAATTTATGTGCTTCGTGCATCTGGAAATCAACGAATACACCGCCGGCACAACTAGCTTGAAATGGTCTCGCATCTCACGCAGTGAACACTGAGATCATGATACACGAAACCAAGGAAATGAGTACTCAGAATTCGAAGTCAAGCGATGTAGTTTTCTCACCCACACGAATTCCTCTATCACATGAGATGTGTCAAAGGTGCATCGGCTGGGCGTAGTTTACATGGTGAAGTATGAACTGTAAATCACTGGATTGAGCATAGTATCATTGTGGACACTACCTTTTTATCACCAAGACACAGAAGATTGAAACAGTGATAACATGCATATTGTGTGTGTACATATGTATGTCACCGCCTGGTGCATCATCCTTGGAGGACTAACTGTGTGGTGAAATTAAATGCGTGTTCATCAGCTAGATCAGTCTGTTGGTCTTCATGTTTTGTAAAAAGCCTTGAGAACTAGTGATACCGCTAACTCGTAACGAAGTGTATCTGCTATGATAGGTCCGACTTTTTCCGAGACAAGGCTGCTCACTGTATAAGGATTACTTCATGCCCGATGTCTTACTCAAATTCTAGTGGCGTACGATTAATTTGCAACTGAGTGTGAGACGGAGGTTTTACGCTCAGATAACTTATGTAGAGCACCCATTCGCATGTCATTTGATTGCGGATACTCTTATCACCTGTACTCGTGAGTTCTGAGCTTCACAGCTGAGCACCATTCGCTGAGATTATTATGTCGCGGTCCAAGGTTGATAGCGCAGATATTTGAGGCGAGATGCATCAGCCTTTGTTCCAATCAGAGTGACTTCTACAAAAGTCTACTGGCTCAGCTGAAGCAGGCCAGTATACCATCACTAATAGAAATTGATAGTAGTCGGTGCGCTTCCGTTTCAAATCAGCTGATTCTATGCTGCTAACTGGAGGTAGTACCATCCTAGTGCGAAATCAGTGAATATTTTGAGATTCCGCTCCCAAGTGCAGATCCCGCACTGTATTTGATGCATGGAAATAGTTCGTCGACCACGTTACAGTGGATTACTTTACCAGACTACAGTGCGGACTGTATTGTTAGACGACTGCGAGAATTTTCCACTTAAGGCGGAGGATCTGAGACATCTTCAGGTCTTCGACGGTCGATTTCTCGGAGATATAATTGTAACCTGCTGCAACCAACGAATTCCAAATGAGGTGATCAGGGTACAGGTTTTTGGTGAAATATAGGGTACTTCACTCAAAGGGTGCATGCAGCAGAGCAAGCTAAGTTGGATGGACCATGCAACGTACGCCGAGTTACCACCTGCCTAGACGAGTGCTGTTTTCCGTGCCCAATTCGGAGTGACTGAAACCTAGAGGTGGATAGAATCTGGCGTGGTAGACGGGAATGAAGGATGTTACGAAAAGTTTGGGTGTTGGTGCTTCTCGCCTTCCGAGATGGGGTCCACATGACCTTCCCTGTGTCTGGCTGGGGACACACAACGATATGGCGCTAACTGGTGTCAGTGGTGTTCATGCTGTCAGTTTCTATCCAGAGTGTCTGACTGAGTGTTGGAGGTGTAGGTATCTCGGATATTTTTTTTTCTGCTAGCCCGAGGTCCCTCTCGCTGTCCCATTCTTCTTCCTATTGTAAGGCCTTATTCAAATTGGCATGGTTGTTCGGCAGTGAAGCAGCACTGCTCTATTTTGGTGTTACTGTCAATGATGACGATGATGATGGAATGCCTTACATCAGTATGTTTAAGGCGGTCACGAAGACGTCGCATTTTGTGCGCCTCTGCAAAACCTGACCAGGTAACAGTTTTCCACTCATCCAACCTGTGTATTCCGTTTCCTCACGGATGTGCACACATAGGCATCTGCGTTTGGTGCACGCAGCATTGCGTGGGGTGACGTCAATGTTGCTCTTCTGGGCTACACGCTAACCAATAGCCTCCGATGGACTTCAACCCGGACTCGACAGCCAGTGGTCCCACTGGTACTGTGCAAGCATTGCCAACAGTATGAGTCAATCCTACCTATTGCCGTTTCAGGGTATACCGTCAACTGAACTTCACCATACTTTGATGTTCCACTTAGAATTTTCATGAAAAATAACGCATAATGCACATCTTTTGACAATATTTTTAGGTCCTCCAGAAAATCCCAAAATGCGGTTTGTCAACTTCAAGGAGTAATTACCGACCATCATCAGGGCCTAAATTTTTTACCGAAATTCGACCAACTGTTCATTTATTTTATTGGGCGCATCTTTGCGGTGTAATTTATTAATTAATTTGAAATGTGAAGAATCTAGGGATAGTGTAAATTCCACCATATATCATCCCATGTCTTCAGGCGAAGCATCATTGGACTCAGTAAATGGGTGTGTTAGAACGCATGAATGCGTGTCTGTTGGTGGGTGTAAGCACACGATTTAGTGTGTTTTCTACCTAACAGGCTTTCTTGTGGAATTTTTTGTCCCTTACTTCAAACCGAATAAGAAACGCGGTATGGTCGCTTAAAAATTCAATAACGAGAGCAATGTCTAGTGTTTTATAGAAGAATTTAATCGGCCGATCATTAAATTAGTTTGCTCAAGCTTGACGATTTAAAACAGATAATTGGAGGCCGTTAAGAGTTAAACAAAAAGGGATCTGGCACATCAAGTCCCAGTAAGGAGGAAAGTCTTGTGTGATGGAGATTTCCGCTATCTGACCGCATGTTCACCATAAACGTCCAGTAATATTCGGAGCCCACATCTTGGTCATCACTAAACATCTATTTCTACCCACCCGGAGACGCGCGGCCTGCAGATTAGCTGCACACCACATTTTATCACTGCACTTCCTTATCATCTTTACACGGAATCTCGAGAAATCTTTCTCAATGGCTAATTCTCAAACCTCACGGAAACGGATGTTGCCTGGCAACGGCTCAAGGTTATTCAAGAAGTTTGTAGTTCTCATACTTCAAGAAAGTTGGATTCACTCTTGTTCCTAGTGTTGGCCCGATTAACAAGGTTTGTCACCTTAAGAAATGACCATGCTACAGTTTACCGCAACTGACTGGCTTATCCAACTTACGCGTACTTTCAGGGAGGATATCCCTTAGTTCGAAATCTTTGCGCATGACCCAAAACCAGTAAACATCAATATGACCCACTACTCGATCCTTTGGTGAGCATTCCAGAAGACCATATGTACTTACTCAGGTGATCGCGCCGATGGGCAAATCACACCAGGAATCGGTGCTTGCTGGAGTGGTTGGGTGGGATCGCTCAGACCACCACCGCTGGTGCTTGATGCTTGCGCGAACAGACGGTGCGTGGGTGGTGCTTATTTTGTGAATGTTTAGATGCTTTTCATTTTAGACATAAGAACTACCGTTTTCAGGCCTCATTTGCTGAATGCTAGTGTTCGCAAAACTTTGCCGAACATTCTTGCACGTAATACTGTTACAGGAATCTCACCATGAATCTCCCTCATGTTGGTAATCTTAAACTTCTGATCGACCTTGGTTTGGGAGATGCTTGTTGATGTGTCACTTTCATTGTGATCCAGACCTAAAGCTGCCACCTTGACGTGGTGGTCGCGCTTGAGTGCAGCAAGAATTCTGTGGGCTACACTAGCTTGAACTTCGTTCCACAAAGTGTAACCATGCCAGGAAGACCAAAGAGAAGCAGTCACATCAAGAGCAGCGAGACTCCGTACTACGGGTAATCGTGGTATGAGGCCCTCTGGGGTTAAAGTCGCACTGCTCTCTGCTGTAGGAGTGTGAAGGCAGTAAGGCGTTTTCCCCAGGCGACCAATATGTCTATATTCATAGAAGCAGCGATGCTGTCTTTCCCCGAGGAAAGACGGGCTAGAAAAGGTCGGTCCTAAAATCCGCACCCTCCGATTGCCCAACGTTGACCGTGACTGCCGGCGGTTTATTCAGTACAGTCGAATTACTTTTAAAACCAAAGAATCTGTTGCTTCTGAAAAGGCACCTGCTGTGCGCAGCGTCATCACGAGTGAAACTTTAATGCCTTATTCTCTTCGCTCTCGGGTTAGGTCAACCCTTGCAGCCGAGCAGGTCAGACTTTTGAGTCGTGGTCTCCGGAAGGACTCCGGACAAAACCCTAAATCCTCCCACTGCTTTGTAGGTCAGACCTCTGAGTCGGAGGACGGGGATAGGGTCTTGTGCAACCGAATTTGCTGCACGAGACCGCATCATTTTTCAGTTACGATTTTCGACAACGCATACATTATAGACGTAATACGCTACTCATAAAGCTGCTGAAAACTTTGTCAGCTAGCCGAGACCTTACACTTTCTTAACGTTAATGTATGCTGTATATGTATGTATGCTGTCTCTGAAGCACGCATACAAGACCCAAGCGTGGTTTTGCATCTCAAAATGTCAAGAACCAACTCATTCGCCTTTTTCACATTTCATTCTGTGTTCCGGGATCCAGAAGTGATGACCCGTGGCGTGGGAGCTGCACTCAACCCCAGAGCTGAACGCGCTTTACTGGATTGGATTCCAGTAAACAATCGTCTCCGCGACGCTGGTTTATCCAGCTCAACCTAGTTCACTGCGTCTCGACATAGAAATCGGGCCTGTTCAATAGTGTCGGCTTATGCCCCAAAGGAAGCTGAGAATACTTTCTATCGAGAGTTATCCGGACTCGTTCGTCCATCAAGAAGCACTGATATTGTGATTCTGCGGGCGATATGAACGCCCATGTCGGTCATCTGAGCTCCTTGGAATCACATCTGGGCGGTCGCAAAGACAACGAAGAGCGACTCCTCCAGTTTTTTTTTAAAGATCAGCTGTAACACCCCTTCGGTGGCTAGATGCCATGCCACCCAAATAAAGCTCAAGGGCTGGGATACTGTTAGGTTGCCCAAGCCTAGACAGGGGAAGTCGAGAGGCGTAGGTCAGCTTCGAACCACGGACCTTCCGGACAGTAAATTCGCGCCCTAACTACTGAGCCATCTCGCCCCCCACCAGTTTTGTGCTGATCGTGAACTGTTTCTGGCCAGTACAAACTTTCAGCATAAACGTTCGCATCGCGTAACTTGGTGGCCACCGAGTGCAAATCAACTGTGGACCCAGTTGGATCAGGTGGCCATCAGAGACGGGCTAGAAAAGGTCGGTCCTAAAATCCGCACCCTCCGATTGCCCAACGTTGACCGTGACTGCCGGCGGTTTATTCAGTACAGTCGAATTACTTTTAAAACCAAAGAATCTGTTGCTTCTGAAAAGGCACCTGCTGTGCGCAGCGTCATCACGAGTGAAACTTTAATGCCTTATTCTCTTCGCTCTCGGGTTAGGTCAACCCTTGCAGCCGAGCAGGTCAGACTTTTGAGTCGTGGTCTCCGGAAGGACTCCGGACAAAACCCTAAATCCTCCCACTGCTTTGTAGGTCAGACCTCTGAGTCGGAGGACGGGGATAGGGTCTTGTGCAACCGAATTTGCTGCACGAGACCGCATCATTTTTCAGTTACGATTTTCGACAACGCATACATTATAGACGTAATACGCTACTCATAAAGCTGCTGAAAACTTTGTCAGCTAGCCGAGACCTTACACTTTCTTAACGTTAATGTATGCTGTATATGTATGTATGCTGTCTCTGAAGCACGCATACAAGACCCAAGCGTGGTTTTGCATCTCAAAATGTCAAGAACCAACTCATTCGCCTTTTTCACATTTCATTCTGTGTTCCGGGATCCAGAAGTGATGACCCGTGGCGTGGGAGCTGCACTCAACCCCAGAGCTGAACGCGCTTTACTGGATTGGATTCCAGTAAACAATCGTCTCCGCGACGCTGGTTTATCCAGCTCAACCTAGTTCACTGCGTCTCGACATAGAAATCGGGCCTGTTCAATAGTGTCGGCTTATGCCCCAAAGGAAGCTGAGAATACTTTCTATCGAGAGTTATCCGGACTCGTTCGTCCATCAAGAAGCACTGATATTGTGATTCTGCGGGCGATATGAACGCCCATGTCGGTCATCTGAGCTCCTTGGAATCACATCTGGGCGGTCGCAAAGACAACGAAGAGCGACTCCTCCAGTTTTTTTTTAAAGATCAGCTGTAACACCCCTTCGGTGGCTAGATGCCATGCCACCCAAATAAAGCTCAAGGGCTGGGATACTGTTAGGTTGCCCAAGCCTAGACAGGGGAAGTCGAGAGGCGTAGGTCAGCTTCGAACCACGGACCTTCCGGACAGTAAATTCGCGCCCTAACTACTGAGCCATCTCGCCCCCCACCAGTTTTGTGCTGATCGTGAACTGTTTCTGGCCAGTACAAACTTTCAGCATAAACGTTCGCATCGCGTAACTTGGTGGCCACCGAGTGCAAATCAACTGTGGACCCAGTTGGATCAGGTGGCCATCAGGCACCGCTGGAGAGCCACCATTCAAGACTGACGTCCCCTCTGGGGCACACAACTTGATTCCGATCACGCCGTGGTGCGTGCGCGTCCGACAGTTCGTTTCCCTTCAGCCCCTCGCAAGTGAGCCAGAAGCTCGCTAATCCATCATCTTCGAAAAACTACCATAACTCACCAGTATCGATCTAAGCTAGCCCGAATGCTCTGTGCAGTAAACCAACACTATACTGGTAGGGCGCACGTGGATGTAGCATGGCAAAATGTGAAAGGAGTCATGCTTGGGGACGTTCACTGCTATCTGTCCAACTTCTCCGACACGACCGAATGACCACTGGATATTGTTGAAATCATTAGTCCTGATTGGTTTTAGGAACTCCGTACCAGCAGGTAACAAGTACCATGGCGCACGTAAATACCTCAAACGCCAACTAGTGAAGGGCCTAAGGAAAGACCGAGAGCTATGGTGGACATCGGAAGCTCGGGAGATGGAGAAGGGTTTTGCTACCGGAAACAGCCGTGCCGCATAGCATTTGATACGATCATCTGGCCCTAGGAAAGCAAGGGTCGGTGAAACGACTAGTGAATAAGGCGGCTCATTAATTCAGTTGCAAAAACGCCGACTGGAAAGATGGGTCGAACACTTGGAAGAACAGACTAGCTGACCTCCTGCAACACAGCCTCTAAAGATAGTGCATACGGGCGAATGGAATGTAAATCCTAATCGCCCGTCGGAATGAGAAATAAGGTATGAAATATCCGTACTGAAACGGTCTCTATTCAGCATTCTTCAAAGAAGACAGAATCCCTGGTGACCCATCTGGGAAAGCTCATTGGTGCGATATAGATTGGAGAGAAAGAGCCTGCATAATCAGGCATGTCGACAGTTATTCTTTTCTTCTAAAGGGTACGTGGACGCCGTACGGAAACCACGGTGGTATTCAAAGTGCTCTGTAGTCTTCGAATGTCAAGCGAACACGGAGAGACAGATCCGTGAAAACCTAGCTAGACTCCGTCCTGCAACAGGATTCACCGATCACGTTTTCAGGCTCCGTCAGATTTCGCAAGAGCGACACTGCTTCCAGCAACCGACAGTGGTGATCTTCCTTGACTTGAAAGCTAGCTTTGACTGTTGGCATTATGACATTGTTTGTGGAGCAAAGTTGTCTCCATAAATCCTTCACCATTATTGATACACTGTAAGCTAATTCCCGCGAGTTCATGAAGGTCTACATGAAGCCTTTGCCTTTTCTTTTCCACTTAGTCATTTTATGGTTGTGGAATACTCATCCCCAGCCTCTAATGCTTGTGCAATCGAAATGCTCCCAGGGCATTCCCTCACACATGTCGATATTTCCAATCGCATTCGGAAGGTCAGAACAACGTTTTTGGACATGCATCACCTGTGGCGTAGGCATGACATAAGATTATCTGTCAACGGTTGACTTTAGAATTATGCGGTGCGCTCCATATTACCATGCGGGTCGGAAACCTGGTCACTTCTCGCTGAGGACTTCAAAATTCTTTCAGTGTTCGACCGTCGGTGTCTGGTAATGCTGGAACACCTCGGATGGTTTTCGGAAGAAATAACTCGTCCACGATAGATGAACTTATCACAATCCATGGGTTGCGCTGGCTTGGCCACGTGCTTTGTATGCCAGTTGACCGACTTCCCAGAAGTCCCTTTTCGCACAACCACGCGAATGGTGTAAACGAGCCAGAGGAGGTCATGCAATGACTTGGCAGAGAATTATGAAATCAATTATCAGCAAACTCAGCTGTGCTGGTCATTGCCATCTCCATGGTTGGGGACCCCGAGATGGGACACATGAATGATCAGAGACATTGTCTGTCACGGTCCAGTCGCGCTCTCAATAGCGCTTGTGCACCCAAGCTGTTGCCTTCAGTGCATGGCTCTGCTGCCAATCGCCTCAATGAGAAGTCCACTGACGCCCTTGTATATATGCTTCAATTAAATCAGCTACTGCCTCCAGTACGCAGCTATCTATCCCACCTGCCCAAATCATCAGTGAACGAAAGTGTGGCAGCTGGAACCACCGCACGGCAAGTACGCGGTTTTTACAAGTTATGATGATGATGTGATTCTTATGCAGTTCCTGAAGAGCTATGAAATGTTGAAGGGTTTTTCAATACCCGTTCGAAAGCCCAGCTACAGAAGCGTCAGAGCTTCTTAGCCCCAGAGTATCTGCCTCCCGATAGACGCAACTTTACTGGGTTAGCCCATCCTCTTAATGGAAACCAGGGCACTGCGGACATAACAAATTGGTTCATGTGCACCTATTCCCTGACTGATCGGTTGATTCAGTCTGCTGGCGGACGCGGATAAATCCGGCTTACTCCTATCACAGTAGTCTTTTTGACCTGTGATCATTTGAGCGACCTCTGATGGCCTGTAGGCTGGGTTCTACAGGTACACTAATTTGGTTCTAACAGAGGACTCAACTGAACTCCAGCAAGTAAGTGTACTCCGCAAATTGCGTCCAATTTGGGTTCAAGCTATCATCATCATCATCATCATGGATAGCACGATATCAGTGTTCAACACTGGTGCTTCGCTGCCGTACAACCATGATTTATGTGAAAGCCTTATTGTGAAGAAAACCCGACCTAAAGCTGTCACCTTGACGTGGTGGTCGGGCTTGAGTGCTGCAATGATCCCGTGGGCTACACTGGCTGGAACGTCGTTCCACTAGGTGCAACCATGCCAGGAAGGCCAAAGGGGAGCAGTCAGACCAAGAGCAGCGAGACCCCGTACTACGAGTAATCGTGCTACGAGGCGGTCTGGGGGTAAAGTCGTACTGTCCTCTGCGAGAGTGTGAAGGCAGTAAGGTGTTTCCCCCAGATGACCAGCATGTCCATATTTATGGAAGCAGCGATGCTGCCTTCCCCCAGGAAGGACGGGTTAGAAAAGGTCGGCTCCAAAACCGCACACTCCGATCGCCCAACGGTTGACCGTGACCGCCGGTGCATTATCCACTACGGTCGAAATACTTTTAAAACCAAAGAATCCGGTGCTGCTCAAAAGGCACCTGCTGCGCGCAGCCGCATCCGGAATGAGACAGTAATGCCTTATTCCCTGCGCCCTCCCCGCGTTCAGTCAACCTTCGACCAGAGAGCACCTTCGATGCCACAGCTAACAGGCTGATGCCATGGTGGTTTTCGCACAGGGTCCGCGTACCCTTTTTGAAGATTGGGATAACTGTCGACATGTCCGATTCTGCAGGCACCTTCCCTTCGTTCCATATAGCACCAACAAGCTTCGTCAGATGGGTCATCAGGGATTCTCCGCCTTCTTTGAAGAGGGCTGGATAGAGACCGTCCGGTCCTGGTGCCTTCTCACGTTTTAGTACGGATATTTCGTATTTTATTTCTTCTTCCGGAGGGCGATCAAGGCTTTACATTCTATTCGCCCGTATGCATTATCTCCACAGGCTGTGTTGCAGAAGGCCAGCTGAACTGTTCTTCGAAGTGTTCGACCCAGCTTTCTAGTCGACGTTTTTGCGAGTGAATTAATGAGCCATCTTTTTCACTTATCGTTTCGCTGACCGTTGATTTCCTGGGACCAGTCGATCGTATCAGTCGATATAGGGTACGGCTGTTTCCCCGTAGCAAAAGCCTTCTCCATCTCCCGAGCTTTCGATTTCCACCAGAGCTCTCGGTCTTTCCTTAGACTCTTCACTATTTGGCGTTTAAGGGATTTGTGTGCGCCGTCGTACTCGTTGCCTGCTGGTATGGATTTCCGGGCATCAATCATGGACAGCGACCTCGCCGATATCCAGTGGTTTTGTGGTCGAATCGGGGAGGTTGGACAGACAGCACTGAACGCCGCTAACACGGCTTCTTTCACAAGTGAGCAAGTGAGCCAGAAGCATGCTAATCCATCATCTTCGAAAAACTACCATAACTCACCAGTATCGATCTAAGCTAGCCCGAATGCTCTGTGCAGTAAACCAACACTATACTGGTAGGGCGCACGTGGATGTAGCATGGCAAAATGTGAAAGGAGTCATGCTTGGGGACGTTCACTGCTATCTGTCCAACTTCTCCGACACGACCGAATGACCACTGGATATTGTTGAAATCATTAGTCCTGATTGGTTTTAGGAACTCCGTACCAGCAGGTAACGAGTACCATGGCGCACGTAAATAACTCAAACGCCACATAGTGAAGAGCCTGAGGAAAGACCGAGAGCCCCACGGTTTGGCATGCGTTTCACACCTACAAAGTGTAAAGTGCTGCTTCGAGACTGATTGGGCTCGAATCCTGACCGATTGGGGTAGTAGACAAATTTTTATGCCTGAGCAACTGTATCTGTCTCAGTGGTCTAGCCAAAGATGACATTTGCACGGGGATTGGGAAGGCCAGAACAGCTTGTGTGAACCTGCATCACCTTTGGGCGTAGGCGTGACACCAGCGTCATCATCATCATTATCATCAGCAGTAAAAACCGCATACTTGTCGTACAATTTTTGTAGATACCACAATTTCGTCCGTCGATGATTTGGGGAGGCAGGGTAGATAGCTGCGCATTGGAGACGGGAGCTGGTAAGTTGGTATGTAAATATAGGTCTGTCAGTGGGTCAGTGACTGGGAAGGGACCGATGCATTCAATGCAATAGCTTCGATGCGCGAGCACCACCGAGGGCGCGACTGGACCATGTCTGACAATGTTTCCAACCATTCCTGTGGCCCGTCTCGGGCTCCCCACGCAGGCAGAGGTCGATGACCAGCGCAGCTGAGTTCGCTGGTAACGGCTTTCATACTTCGCCGTCAGGTCATTGTTTGACCTCTCCTGGCTTGTTTCCACCCTTCACGTGGTTGTGCGAAAAGAACCCCTCGAGAAAGTCGGTCGACTGACATATGGAGCAGGTGACCAAGCCAGCGCAACCTATTCATTGTGACCAGTTCATCTGTCGCGGGTGAGTCCGTCACGAGGAGACTGGACCTTACCGTGGTGTGGCGGTTTGTGTACCTCGGCG